>VBSM01003200.1:1730151-1749853 GCA_008086735.1 Cheirogaleus medius | reverse complement strand
AAAAAAAGAAAACAAAAAAGAAAAGAAACCCTATAAGCATCTTGGAGAGTTGGATTTTCCACAAACACAGTTTGAGTCATTGTCCTAGAGGATCTCTGAATCCAATCTCTGCTCACCAATCCCCTAAAGCTAACTCCTTCCTAAAGCCACAGATCTAAGCATAATTCAGTGAGCCATGCTGAGGCCCCTAAGGATTTTTCTTTCTCTTTGTCCTAAGTCTGCTCTCTCAGCACTGACTGAGAAGAACAGATGGACCTAGAGTGCGGAAGATCTTTGGATCATTTACTGAGCCCCTTTAGGTACACAATTTCCTTCAATCTCCTCAACTGCTCCCACTTTACAGATGAGAACTAAAGTTCACAGCAGGGAAGAGACTGAATTGGGGACCTCAAAGCCCTGCTACTGACTGTTCCAAGCCACGCGATCTGGGGTGAATCACCTTGTTTTTCTGATCACGTCTGCAAAGTGCAGCGAAGTGGGCTGGCCCAGAGCAGGTGCTCATGAAGAAGGAATCATGGTCATCTCGGGCCTCCACTTTCCCACTACACCGGCCTGCCCTGCCCCATCCCACCCACCCACTGACCGGTCCCGGCTGTGTACGGCCGCGTGCCGGATGACGTCCTTCCGGTAGACACTGGTGTAGCTGCACTCATCACACTTGTAGGGCTTGCTGCCCACGTGGTTGAACATGTGCTCCTGAGAGAAAAACAAAAGGAGAGTAGGCTGGGGCTGGGATTCCCCTGCTGCCCGTCCCCTGCCTGTGCCGAGCCTTAGGCTTGCTCCGGGAGCAGGCTCAGAGAATGAAGGAGTGGACAGCAGACCCTAGGGCAAGGGTTGAGGCCTGTGAAGGCCAGGGACTCTCCCCAGCAAGGGCACCCACTCTGCCAGGCTCTCTGCTGGGCTCAACATTTGACAAAGAAGGAAACTGAGGCTCAGGGTGAAGGGACCTGTGGATGGCAAAGCGTGGAGCTGGCTCCACAGCCTATATCCTCTTACTGCGCTAAGGGGCATCCTCCCTGTGGAACCCAGAGAAGCCAGAGCAGCGTGCACAAAGCACAGGGCTCTGACCGCCCCCCACAACCATCAACCTGCACATTAGCCAGGCCACGCTGCAGTTTCTTGGGTCAGTAAAATGGGACTATCAATACCTACAACCTCATTGGGCTGCAGGAGGATGAAATTATCCAGGTACTGAATAAGACACATGCTCAGGGCTGCCGCAGGACCCCACAGCACCTCTGGGTTGAAGAGAAAAAGGAGCCCCGTTCTCGAGACACATTACTGCCGTCTGCCGGAAAGCTTTCCGACATACGGAATCAGAGGAAACCAGAGCTTTACAGCCATCTGGCAGTCTGCGGTGGTGAACAAGCAGATCCGTGATGTCCCCAGAGTGCAGTGCCATCGTGCGTGGCAGCCCTTCCCAGACCCCCTCTGCATGTTCCTGCAGGGCCTGGCGGGCTAAGCATCCTTCTGTATGCTAGTGGGCCAGACACGTGCCCTGCGGAGGAGGGGGTGACCCCAGATGCTCCAGTAACTCCATCCTCCCTCAGCACCACCGGTTGGCTTTGCCCGCCTTCCCCCGGATCCTCCCCAGTGACCCAGGCCTTCAGGCTGCCGCACCTTGAGCGAGGACCAGCGGCGGGAGCGATAGCTGCACTGCAGGCACTTGAAGAGCTGGGGGTCACCGGCCTCGTGGGAGCTGACGTGGAAGCGCAGGTCCTCGTGGGACAGGAAGCGAGAGCCACAGATGCGGCACAGGAAGGGCCTCAGAAGTGGTTTGGGCGACTTGTAATAGTACCTGCCGGGAGAGTGTCAGGAGACATCTGGCTGGGTTGGGGGTCCCAAGGGGCCACCAGTGGCCTGACCGCCCGCCCCATGCATGCTCCACGTACTTGCGGTATTTCTTGCCTAAGAAGTGCCTAGAGGGTCGACCGCGTCGGCGGGGCGGGGCGTCAGGCTCATCCTGGCAGGAGGGTGCTGCATTCTCTGCATCTGACTGGCTCACGCCAGGTTCCCTGGGGGTCCTGCTAGCCTTGCCCAGGGCCACTAGCTGTCCTGGGCCTGAGGAGCTGGGAGCTTCAGGATCCTGTGGCTCCAGAGGGCTCTGTTCACTCTGCGAACTTACTAGAGGCTCTCCTTCCACACCTGCCACAGACATGCTAGGTCACAAATCAACCACAGACACCTTGGGAAAGACATGGACAGACGGGACGCAGGCCAGCCAGCCAGACACAGGCACAGACCGCTGATGGGTCGCTCAGGCTGCAGGACAGACACAAACAGCCCCGGTCAGAGGGCAGCGTGGATACCACACCCCATCCTACAGCTGTCGGGTGCTGTCTGCTGCACCAGCAAGAGCTGGGACCTCCCGGTCAGGAGTCCTGTGTTCCAGACATGGCTGTCAGTGACTTGCTGTGCATCCTCAGAGCCATTCCCTCCCTGAGTCTCGTTTGCCCCATTTGTCACATGAAGGCCACAATCCTTAGTGTCCTCAGAGGAACAGTCTAAGGCTTGGGAGCAACAGTGGGGCTTGGACACTGGCGTTTCTTAGGGAGACTGGGTGGCCGAAGATTGGGGGGAGGCAGAAGACTTTGCTTACACACTTGCAAACCTTTTGAAGTCTGAACAATCTAAATGTGTTACCTCTTTAAAAAAAAATCCACAATATTTAAATATATACGACTGCACTTTAAAAATTAACAAAGATGCAGATAATGGTGGTCACACCCTGTTTCTTGATGGGTGCTTGGTTATACAGATGCATTCGCCTTGTGAAAACTCCTTGACCCGTGCAGGATACGTGTGATTTTCCACGTATATACCTCAGTAAAAAGTTATTTTGAGAAAAAGACTGAAGAATATAACAACCCCTCCAAATTGCATGTACACAAACAGCTACCATGTACTTTTCCATGTATGTTTAACCCTTAAAGCAATCCTAAAAGGCAGACACTGCTGTCACCTCCATTCATAAAGAAGGAAACAGGAGATTCAGGAGGCAGAGTGATCTGCTCCAAGTCCCAGAGACTGTGGGTGGCAGAGCTGGCACTCAGACTCAAAGACTGGGCCTTTCTGCCCCAGCCTGTGATGCTCTAAGCCAGGGCTCTGCTCATGTAGCCTTAGGCCTCAAATTTATTCCTCTGTCCTCATTTCAGTAATATTTAAAACAAATCTTACTGGTTCAGTTATAAAGACTCAAATTTCTCTTTTACTGTAACAATTTACCAATGAAGGCATTTTCATAAAGCTGAGATATCACTTCTTGAGTTAGGGTTTCTTTTCTTTTTTTTGAGACAGAGTCTCACCTCTGTTGCCTGGGCTAGAGTGCCGTGGCGTCAGCCTAGCTCACAGCAACTTCAAACTCCTGGGCTTAAGCGATCCTCCTGCCTCAGCCTCCCGAGTAGCTGGGACTACAGGCATGCGCCACCATGCCCGGCTAATTTTTTCTATATGTTTTTAGTTGGCCAATTAATTTCTTTCTATTTTTAGTAGAGACGGTGTCTCGCTCTTGATCAGGCTGGTTTTGAACTCCTGACCTTGAGCGATCTGCTCGCCTCGGCCTCCCAGAGTGCTAGGATTACAGGCGTGAGCCACCGCGCCCGGCCTTGAGTTAGGGTTTCTTAAGCTTGGGTCTGGGAGGGCTCTCCTTTACAAGGAGGCCTGCAGGTCACCCCAGTCTCAGACTGTAGTTCTGCAGGGCACACTTGCTCCACAGCACAAAGGGGGCGAGGCCACCCCTGACCCACCCACACGGGCCCTTCCCATGACCAAGTCTCACCATCTGGGAGGTCTGAGGTCTCCAGGCGAGGCAGCTTCCTGGGCCGCCCAGGCCTCCTTCGGGGTCTTGGGGTACTGGGGCTAGGGCGCTGGAGCCGTAGCTGCCGGCCCCGGGGCTCGTCCTCAGCTGGATTATAGTCGCTGTCCTCTGTGGGGACAGTAAGAGAAGGTAGACAGTGGCTGGAACCTGCCCTTTCAGCCCTGATCCCTTTCCCAGCTCCTCTGGGAAGAGGCCCACTTCCCTACCTCCTGTCCACTCCTCCTTGAAGCCCACAGTGATGCCCCTCCAGACTGTGAGCATCCCTCCCGACACCTGCCGCCAGCTCATATGGTGCCTTTATGTGAATTAGAAAAAGGCGCCACTTCCTCAAGACACTTTACAGCCACCGATAGAAAAAAGTTTGAAGAAATATTCAAGTCTACAAATTCTATGACTGCCCTATCCAAACATGTGGGTATTGAGCACTTGAAATATGTCTAGTCCAAACTGAGATATAATTTACAATGAATTTCAAATAGTATAAAAAAAAATAACTAAAATTTTTTATGACTCAATATTGAAAATATTATTTTTAGATATATTAGGTAAAGAAAATATATTCACAAACTTAATTTCACCTTTTTCTTTTTACTTTTTAAAATAGGGCTACCAAAGCACACATGTGCTTGCATTATACTTCTGTCAGACAAGTGTAAATAGGGCCCCCTTGTGGTCTTTTTCAGTGTGCAGCCTGAACGACTGCACAGAGGCCCTGGTCCCAGAACCCAACCTCTGCTGTCTAATACTGGAGGCTCCCGTGGGTGTGTTTGTGCCAATTCCTCCTTCCTGGCCCTCCATGTGGGCGGGGAAGAGCTCAGTGCATATTTGTAGATGAAAGTGAGGATGCCAGGCCTAGGAACAATGGTGGCCTACCCTCCAGGTCGTCAATGGCACCAGCGTCTACAATGTCATCATCGTCCTCCTCCTCTGGCCCCTCTTCCTCCTGGGTCTTGGTAGAGGTGCCCCACTTCCGCAGACGCCCCTTTTTGCCAGCTGGTGCCGCTGCTGCTGGGGGGTGAGCGGAGGGTAAGATAAGTTTGCCATGTCTGGCTCCCAGCACCCCACGCCCACCCATGCAGTCCAGGTTGGGGAGGCTACTACTGACGCACCCGGACGGAAGTGCCGCTCCCGCATGTGGCGCAGCAGTGTGGCCTTGGCGCTGCTCCGGTACTGGCACATCTTACATTTGAATTGCTGTACCACCACCACCTCCATCATGGCCTCTAGGCTCTGCAGGTCCAGTTCCTCGGCATCAGAAGCCGGGGGTGGCTGTGCTGGGGAGCTGGGCCCACCCTGTGCCTCCTCGGGTGGCTCCAGGCATGTGGATGTGGACGTGGGGCCATCAGCCAGGGCCTCAATGGCTGCCAGTCTGTGGGCCAGGGTGGAACTGGACATCGGCGATGTCATAGGGGCACCTGATGGTGGGTGAGAAGATCAAAGGTGAGGTTAAGCGGACGGCAGTGTTGGCCACAACCTACAGCTACCTCTCCCAGGCAGGCCCAGGGGGCCCAGAACCAAATTCCCCACCATAGGCCACCTTTCCAATGGGGAAACTAAGGCCCAGAGCAGTGAATAACCTGCCACGATCACACAACGGATATGTGGCAGAATCTGTCCTCTCCTGCTCCCCTGCCCACCGCAGGCCTCCCTGGGTCTGGCGCCTGGGGTCTTACCATCATCCGGGCCCTGCAGGATTAGGTACCTCGTGGTCTCAGCCCCGCCATCCTCAGCACTGGTCACAGTGATGCAGCCTGGGCAGACATGGAGGGGGGTCACACCTCCTAGGCAGGGGGTTCCCAGCTACAGGCCCACCCCACAGGCCCTATTTGGGCCTGTGACGGGCCTGGCCCATACTCCTTCTGGCTCACCCGTGCGACAGCAAATCAGCTGCGTAGCCCCTGAGCCTCAGCTGCCTCCCTTGGCAGGGCTGTTGGGAGGTCTGGTGTGAGTGACCTGCTGGCTCAGTAGCTGGCCCACAGTGACACAGGAAGCCAGGGCTACTCCAGCTGCCCGGACTTTGACCACTAAACCTGGAAAGTCCTCCTTCTTCCTCTCCAAACTTCCTCAAGGTCAAGGCCCAACTCCCACACCATTTTCTTAGGGTTGGCTTCCCAGCCTATCCCAGGGCTTTCTGAGGTGCTACCGCTTCTCTACTTGTCATTGACAATAGTAGGTACAGGGTGGTACTTAAGAGCACGTGCTCTGGACTCAGACTCACGGCTCAACACCAGTCACTGCATCCTGGTGACAGTGGGTAAATTGTTTTGGGTCCTCTGTGCCTCAGATCTGTCTGGACTGTGAGGATAATAACAGCATCTACCTTTTGGGGTTACTGGGAGGATTAAATGAGCTGCTGTATGGAAAGCTGAGAACAGTACCCAGCACAAAGTAAGCAGTAACTGTTTCTGTTATTTATGGTACTATGCTAAGAACTTAACTGCATTGCCTCATGAAATCCTCACGTCATTTACCACTATGAGACAGGCAATGTTATCGTTCTCACTTCACACGTTAGGTGTGGTAAGGTGATGTGTCTGAGTCCACGCAGCTGGCTGCTGGACTCTGCAGGGAGCCCTGTGGGGCTCTCTGCCTGACTCACTCTGGATGAGGTCAGGGCCGATGGTGGACTCGATGATCTTGTCGATGGCCGAACCCAAGTCCGAGGAGGAAGCCGTGCAGTCAGACACCAGCATGTTGGGGTCTGGGAGTGCGCTGGAGTGCACTAGAGCTGGGGGGCCGCCTGTCACCCCCGCCACTGGCCCATGGGACACAGACGATGAATCAGGGAGGTAGCCATGAGGCAGGGGGTCCGTGCTTGAGCTGCTCTCAGATACCTCCTCCTGGGGGACAGGAAACAGGGAGGAAGGGAGTTCTGGGGCCAGAGAAGGCAGCCTGCCAGCTCGCACTCACCAGATAGAGTTGTCTGGCCCAAGGACGTGGTAAGTGGAGCTACCCACACTGTCAGCCCCACTGAGGACCCATGGGAGACACCTTCCAGTCACAGAGTCCCCAAGAAAAAGTCCCAGGGAAGGGACCCCCACAGTCCCCAAGCCACAGCCAGGGAGAGCTATTTTTACTGGGCTTTTGCATAAATTGTTCACTCCAAAACTCTTCCCAGCATCACCCCATAGCTAACTCACTACCACTTAGCTGGTATCTCTTCTAGGAAGCCAACCCTGACCCCACGGCCAAGTTAGGACTTCTTCATGCTAAGAAGAAGCAGCTGCTTCAGTGCTACAGCTGCTGGTGTCCCCCCACCACACCTCTGTTCACTCTGCATCGCAACGCCCCCCCATGCCAAACTGTATGCTCCACAAGGGCCTGGATCAAACCTGCCTTGTCCCCTGCTGTATCCCCAGGGTCCATCACATGCTGGGCACATAGTAGGCCTGTCCCTGCCAGACCCCAAAGTAAGGGCCACTGCTGTGTACCTCTATCAAGTGATGCCTTAAATATGATCATTACCTTGCAGATAATAATGGCTGTTACTTCCTGAGTGCTTCCTATGTGCTGAGCACTGTTTTAATTACTTTGCATTTATTAATTCGTTTAATTGTCAAGAAAATTCTATGAGGCAGGTAAATTTATCGCTCCCACTTTACAGATGAGAAAACTAAGAGCTAGAAGTTGGGTAGCCTGCTCAAGATCACAGAGGTAGGAAGTGGCAGAGCCAGGAGGAGATGGTTTACAAAGTGCTTCCAAGAGAATGTCCAGCAAGAGCTCACAACCAGGTATTCCTGCTCCACTTTACAGACAGAAAGGCTGAGGCTCAAAGAAGTCTCCCAGTGAACTGGAGGCAGGGCCAAGACTTGAACCTGCCTCTGTGTGAGGACAGTGGGTAATACAGTAGCTAAGACCACAGCCTAGGTTTGAATCCTGGCTCTGCACTCTGTGCCTCGGTTTTCTTTTCTGTACGGTGTGGGGAAAAGTGGTATGTAGCTTACAAGGTGTAAAGCTTAAATGAGAAAATCCATGTTAGGGGCTTGGCATGGTGCCTGGTTCGCAGTAAACCAGAAACAACAAATATTAACTACAAACAAGCCTTGCTGGCTGCTTCCTCTTGATTGCCAGGCACTGCTGCTCGCGGTCCCGGTCTCCACCCACACCGTCCAGCCAGGTGCATACCTGAGAGCGGCTGCCGAGGTCCGAGCTTTGCCCTACACCGGAGTCGTCAGCCTCTGCCTGCCCCGGGGCGGCCACCGCGTCGCTGCTGTCGGCGGACACGGCTTCCGAGGTCTCCACACCCAGGCCGCTCTCAGAAGGCTCCTCCGGCCGGCCAGGCCGAGGGGCCGCGTCGCTACTGCTCTCCACCTCGTTCTCCTCCATTGGCTCAGGGGGCCGCCTGACAGGGGGGTGCAGGGTCTAGGGCCTTCACTCTGTGAGAAGAGGTGACCTGGGCTGGAACAAGCCGGCCACCTCCCCGGGCCCGGCCACCACGGACAACCCAGCTGCACCCTTGCTCCCATTTTGCAGATGCAAAGACTAAGTCTCCGACGCAGCGAGGTTTTCTCGTGTATCGAGGGGGAGCTCGGGGAAAACTGGACGGAGAAGCCTTGCCTTCCAGGCTCGGGCCCTTCCCCGGGAGGGTGGTCAATGACCGGTAATCTTGACTCTTTCCCTCGCTCCCACGATTCCCGTGGAGTGGTTTGCTCTATGGGCCCGTGCGGGCTCAGTGCCCGAGTTCCCCCGGGTGCAGGGTGGGTGGTACAGCCCGCAGGCCCCCTGGGTCAGTGGTTCGCTCCCCCCTCCCCTGGTTCCCCTGCGGAGGGGGCTGACAGCGACGGTCTCGGGGCCTGGCGACTCGGGGCTGTCCCCGGCGCTGCCTGTGCTCCAGGCCCGACGCCATCTTGTGGCGGCGCCCGGTTTCCGCTCAGGCAAGTGCGAGAGCGACTAAAGGGCCTGGGACCCCGGGGCCCTGTTCGGACAGCCCCGCCGGCCCGGGACCTCGCCGCCGGGTAACCCCGCAGTGTGACCTCACTCCATGGCAGGGTACAATGGGGCGGCCTAACTCTACCCGAAGCTCACCTGAGGCTTTCGTAGCCACGTTCCTCTCCGACTCCGGCATCGACGAGGTCGCCATCCTCTATCCCCCGCTGCGGAGGAACCCATCGGCCTACTGTAGGCCGGAACTATTTCCTCCGCTGGCCCGAGGAAAGACAGATTTCCAGTGTTCTGGAAGGTCGATCCGAGGCCTCAAAACCATAATCAGGTCTGAAGAGACTCTAAGGTTTTATATGTCGCCCGGTATGGACGACGAGATCCACTATGGGTTGGGGACTACTTTCTCCCTTGGCGGAGGGTTACATAGGAAGTGGTACGTGACGTCATTGCTGGGTCCCTTCCCTGGGCCGCCGGGCTGGGTGAGGCTAAGGCCGGCCCTGCTCTTCTGGGGCGTGGCTCCGGGTGGCCTGGCCACGCCCCCAGGAACGGCTCAGGAGAGCGTGCGGGCACCGGAGGCCTTGGCCTGGCGGAAGAGGAGTTAATGTTATCAGTCGTTTTGCCTGGCTCGTTGCTGATTGCGTAACTCTCTTCTCGAACCTAATCGAATCCTGCCCCATTAGGTTTGCTGTGTCCTGGCGGGAGGGGAGCTTATAATCTTTGTACACATGGGAAAACTGAGGCCCTGAGATTGGAAGGGCTGGTCCAAAATCACATCAAGGAGACTCCGGAGGCAAGTTCGCATGGCCAGGGTCAGGGAAATGGAGAGGAGTTAATGCCTGACCCTGACCTTTGTGTACGTATTTGTTACTTGAGTACAGCTGGAGGTCAAGACATCCCACACAGCTGTCCTCTATGTAGATGGTGTAGGTGTATTTAAAAGTCTTAAGAAAGGTTATGCCTTTCCTCCTGGATGCCCAAAATGCCACCTTGTGTTTAAGCCTTTTTTAGTATTTGCAGTAGAAGAGCACTAGAGAGGGAGTTAGGTGCCCTTGGTTTTGTCCCTAAGTCTGTGTGTTGCACAAGTCATTTTGCTCAATTGAAAAATACAAATTTGAACATAGAGAAAGCCATGTGAAGACCCAGGTAGGCAGAGATTGGAATTATGCTGCCATAGGCCAAGGAATGCCTGGAGCTACCAGAAGCTGGAATCAGCAAGGCAGGATATACCCCAGAGCCTTCAGAGGGAGTATGGCCCTGTGGACACCTTGACTTTGGAATTCTGGGCTCTAGAACTCTGAAAGAATAAATTTCTGTTGCTTTAAGCCACACCACCCCCCAAAGAAAAAGAAAATTACAAATTTTGGGGAAAAGAATCTCAAGAAACTTACATAGACAAAACCTGTTAGAAAGGACAAAGGGTGCTTTGAGCTGTTATTTGTGTGCATCTGAGTATGAGTATGGTCTTTTCCTGGGTAAAGTTTTCCTTTCCTAGTTTTCCCTGTTTGTTAGGTGGAATAGAGCAGGAGGCCTCTGAGTGGGTTAGGCCCCTCCCCCCCATCCTGCAGGACCAGGCCTCCAGAGCATCCCTGGAGACCTGGGTTAGCGCTGGCACAATGGCAGGTTTGTTTTGCACTCCCCAGGCAGCTTCCCAACGTAGACCCCATTCCTTAGCTGTACGGAGGGACTCTGCCCCACATTGCCAGTAGGATGCATGTTGCCTCTACCCAAGTCACCTTCCCCAAGGCCAAGGTACTCTTGAGTAGCCCCACAGCACCCATTCCCATCCCCACTAAGACTCAACCCTAAACTTGATCTTTGCTACCACATCACAAGATTGTAAAATGTCATGGTACAGAAGATACAGCCTAATCTTGCTCTGTTTCCCAGGCCAGAGTACAGTGGCATCATTAGAGTTCACAGTAACCTCAAACTCCCAAGTTCAAGCGATCATCCTGCCTCAGCCTCCCAAGTAGCTGGAATTACAGGCATGTGCCACCACACCTGGCTAATTTTTCTATTTTTAGTAGAGATAGGGTCTCACTCTTGCTCAGGCTGGTCTCAAACTCCTGACCTCAAGCAATCCTCCCACCTCAGACTCCTGGAGTGCTAGGATTATAGGCGTGAGCCACTACCACGCCCAGCCCCAGCCTGCATTTTTAAACCATAAGCAAAACAACCAGAGATAGTAGATACTCGTTATTCTCATGTTACAGTTGAGGAAATTGAGGCTCAAGAGCAATCAAGTGACTTGTCCAAGGTCATGTGCTTGATGGCCAGCAGAGCTGGGGTTCAAACCCTGGCTTCCTGACTCCCAGCCCAGTGCTCCTTCTAATTGTACTTGAAGCCCCAGGAGGGTAGCCCAGCTGAAAGGAGGCAGTCAGCAGGTGGGTGCTCTGGGGCTCATCTGTACCTTGTCTGTCCAGGCCACTGCCATCTGCGGGTTTAGCTAAACCTGTTTTTAAAAACCTATTTATAGGCCGGGCGTGGTGGCTCACACCTGTAATCCTAGCTCTCTGGGAGGCCGAGGCGGGAGGATCGCTCAAGGTCAGGAGTTCGAAATCAGCTTCAGCAAGAGTGAGACCCTGTCTCTACTAAAAATAGAAAGAAATTAATTGGCCAACTAAAAATATACAGAAAAAATTAGCCAGGCATGGTGATGCATGCCTGTAGTCCCAGCTACTTGGGAGGCTGAGGCAGAAGGATTGCTTGAGCCCAGGAGTTTGAGGTTGCTGTGAGCCAGGCTGATGCCACGGCACTCACTCTAGCCAGGGCAACAGAGTGAGACTCTGTCTCAAAAAAATAAAATAAATAAAATAAAAACCTATTTATAGCTTAAAACTGTACCACCACTTGGGATAATGGGTCCCTTAAGTTGACTCCCCATGGTGTAAATTAAGACTTCCTTTTATTTGTCCTAAATCTTTCTCTTTTAGGATTGGAGGGAATAGGGTAGTGGGGAAATGTCTGTAGGACCAGCATACTTGGAGTCAGGAAAAAGGATGAAATCCAAATAGTGTTTGCCTGTTTGTATACGATGGTAATTTCTGACACCGGGCAGCAGGCGACATGTATGCAAACATTTCATCTGATCATTCCAAAGGCATAAGGGGTAGACAGGGTCTGGATTTCTGTCTCCTTTAATCTGTCTTGTTTCTTATGGTATCATCAACATTTAGCACGGTTTTGCAAAAACATGATAGCTATTTGTTGTATGAATGAATGAATGAACCCTCATTCTATAGACAAGGAAACAGAGACACAGAATATCAGGGGTCTAGCCAGGGAAACACCCATGCCAGATGATTCAAAAGAGGGAATCTAATACAGAGTTGTTTGATGGGCAGAAATAGCAACCAGAGGAGGTTGAGGCAAACCTGAGATTAGCAACTTCAGGAAGCCACTACCTCCCCCAGGGCAGGACGTATAAAGGGAGGAGATGGTATTACTGGAGACCAGAAACTGGGGCCACCCAGAGAGAAGCCGGAACCACAGTGGGACAGACTAGCTAGAGCTAAAACCATAGAGGAGTCACTGCAACTACTGAAGCGTCCCCCACTCCACCCTTCCCAAGGCAGAGAAGGGGGGCTGACACTGGCTTCTTCCTTCCTCTTCCTCTCTCATCTCTCACCAGGGCTTCCCACTGGCTGATCCACTTCCCACTGCCAAAGGCCAGCTGGTAAGGGAGCCCAGGACACATGGTTTGCAGGGCTCAGCCTCTGCCATACAGAGCAGAGCAGAAGGGCAGAGAATGGATTTGAGATAAACAGAAAAATTAACCTAGGAAGAGATCAAGTCGTGTGTGCATGGTCAGGCGATGCCCCTCCCCCAAGTCCATGTGATCTTTCTAGGCTCTTCTCTTTTCCATGGCCAGCCTGAGCATCACCTCTCTCAGGAAGCCTCCTTCCCAGTAGGACTGCTGTCTCCCTCCGTCGATTTCCTCTAGCGTGGCCTACCTGCCGCTGTCATAACGTGCACCGCAGTGGGATGCTGCCAGTTACTCCCCAGCTAGCTCAGTGGCCTGTGCCTCCCAAAGCCAGACCTGACTCTCATTTGTTTCTCTCCTGGGCAGAAAATGGTTTTTGAATGAGTCAACTCTGAGTAGAATAACGTGGGGCAAAGAACTCTAGAGTCAGACCAACTGAAGGTCCGCATATCCCAGCATCTACCTGCACGTGCCGTGTGACCTTAGGCTTTATTCCCTGTGAGTCTCAGTTTCTGGGAAGATAATAATACTCACAGGGAACCTGGAGGAGCAAAAGGGAGAATGTGTGGCCGCGCAGGTAAGCTCACAGGCTCTGGAATCACACTGCAGTCACCCCCAGCTCCACTCTGAGTTACTGAATTCTCCACTCCTCTGTTTCCTCACCTATAAATTAGGGATGATGTAACACTTCATGTGGTATCCCTGAGGATTAAATGAAACAGTGTGCAGGAAACAGTGCAAGTGCTCCATAAATGCACCTTGTATCATATGTGTGGCTGAACATTAAATAGGTAAGCGCTTAATGGTATGTGTCTTTCTTGTTCGCCACTGGAGCTGCATTACCAAGCATAGTCACTGGCACATAATAGCTGCTCAATCAATCTTTGTTGGGTCATTGAACAGTGACTCAGTTATGTTTGAGAACATTGTTCTGCCCATGAGTCCAGTGCTTCTGTGACCTTCCCCTCTGCCCCAGGCCCCACGGAGGATTTGTGGCCTGTAACACCAGCCCAACCGTGGTGCTGAGACAGCCTACACAGGCCCAGGGAGCATCTTTGAAGTGAAGGTGGGGACTTCTGGGCCTGTGGGGAGGAGGCGTGCGCAACAGGAGACAGGGGTCTGGAGCAAAGGACTAGCAAAGGGATCTAACTTTTATTGAGCACCTATTGTGTACCCAATGCTGCACACTTTATTGCATTTTATTCTCACAACAGCCTGCAAATCACGGCTCCTTACCCCCATTTCAGAGGTGATGAAATGGGAGTTCTGAGGTCGGGGGTGGTGGAGAAATTCGCCCAAGGTTGTGCAGAAACGAGCATGGCTGGTTTTGAACTCTGGACTGTGTGGCTCCAGCCCTCCATTCTTTCCACTGTACCAGCGTCTCCTGAGGTCAGAGGAATGGAAGCTGAGCTCCAAGTCTTGCAAGAGGCCTAGGAGCAAACACCTAAGTCAGGCCCAGGCTGAGTGACAACTTGAGTCCACGACTTTGACAGCTGTGCTGGGGCTGGCCGGGAAGCAAGTAGTGCTGAAGTCAGATGCCTGGGAAGACGAGCTGTGATCACAAAGACAAGAGATGGCCGGGGGCTGCAGCAGGGCACTGAGGAGGTGCCGAGCCCCAAAGAGAATGTCCTTGGGCCCCACCTCCAACGGCAAAAGCTCCCTACTTACTTGTTCTGTGACCTTGAGCAAGTCACTCAGCCATCTCAGTTCAGCATCCTCACTTGTCACACAGGGTCACCACGCCTGTAGAGTTGTCATGGTATTATAGGAGACAATGCAGGGAGACAGAACTGGGTCAAGTCCAGGCCATGGCTCAAATACTAATTAGTTGTATGATCTGAGGCAAGTCACTTCACCCTTCTGAGCCTCAGTTTCCCCATCTATATAATGGAGATAGTACCTGTCTCACCAGATCACTGTGAAGATGTTGTGACTAAAGTATAGGCTCTGGAGGAGGTTTTCTTGGGTTCAAATCTTGTTCTACCACCATGAGTTCTTTTCTCTGTGCCTCAGTTTCCTCCCCTGTAAAGTGGGAGTGAATATAAGCGCACTCCCCTGGTGGAGTTGTGCTATTAAATGACATTATCAACAGACAGAATGTAGAACAGCATTGGGCACAAGTGAGTGCTCTGTCACTGAAATTATTAGCCCTAGGTCTGGCAGCTAATAGTAGCTAATGCGTGTGCATGCTGGGCTCCGCTTTAAACACTTCACACTAAACACTTTGACTCGAATCTTCAGAGCCATCCTGTGAGGTAGATGATTTACCGTCCCCCTTTTATTCATGAGGAACTGA
This sequence comes from Cheirogaleus medius, assembly GCA_008086735.1. Taxonomy (NCBI): domain Eukaryota; kingdom Metazoa; phylum Chordata; class Mammalia; order Primates; family Cheirogaleidae; genus Cheirogaleus; species Cheirogaleus medius. Next base: position 1,735,156 of record VBSM01003200.1, on the reverse strand, counting down.
GTTGTTCAGAGGTCCAGCGACTTGTCGGAGGTCACACAGTGATCAGTGTGGACAGGCCAGGATTTGAGCCCTGCGGACGCAGCCACTCCTTCATCCCTAATAAAGGCTCCAGAAATAGGGGCCATTAGAATGGCTGTGTTCTGTGTGAACGTGTTTTGGAGCCAGAAGCGATGGCAATTATTCGTGTCCAAATGGAGTGGGCCTTAAGTGAGCCCTAAAGGGTGGGGCGAAGGCGGGCTGAGGTGGAGGGGGGCTGTAGAGAGAGACGGGGTGGAGGGACCGGTCTGCTCAGCTCGCGTTCGCTTCCAGCAGGGGGCGCCCGCTGCCGCCGCCAGGTCTCCCAGACCTGGGCCAGGAAGCCGGCTGCAGACCCGAGCAGATGTGCATCCATCCGGGCGGACCTTGGGGACCACGCGGAGGGGCAGCAGAGTGGCAGTGTTAGCCTGTGCAGAGCCAGGGGCACGCCGAGGGGTTTATCTCCCCGTGTTTCCCAGCCCAGCTGCCGGACTGCCTCACGCAGACGTTCCAAATGAGAAAGATGCTGAAGCCCCATCTGCCCCCTCCCCCCACCGGAATCTTCTGGATGCAGGCCAGGGATCTGACACTTTTAAAACTTGAAGGAAATAAGTGGGATTGAAAATCGACAAACTGGAGTTATAGATAGCGCTTAAAAATGTAATGTTGCGTGGAAAAGTAAGTTGCCAAATGCACAGAATTTAACGCGTGTGAAGGGGAGATCCAAGGCCAGAATGCAAATGGAGGTGCACATGTAGGTGGACGGTCCACTGTCAAGAGGATGGACCTTGGAAAGAGTCGTGCTTAGGCGCTAGGGGCAGGCTGGAGGCTGTTTGGGCCAGGAGTTCTCTGTCCCTGGTATCCTGCGTGTGGTCTCTGAGAGGCTCACAGGCTCAGGTGTGCACATTCCTTTGACCCCCTGAATTCCTTGTCCCATGGAGAGGGGCACAGACAGCAGAGGGCCAGAGGGGACCCCTCTAAAGCTCCAGGGTCCAAGGCAGAACTTGCCACAGTCTAAGAGCTACAATGCATAGATTAACACTTTTTACGTAAAGGATAAAACATGCAAAACAGTATATTGCTTATTGATAAAGCAGAAGTAATAGGGCCGAGCACAGTCGCTCACGCCTGTAATCCTAACACTCTGGGAGGGGAGGTGGGTGGATCGTTTGAGCTCAGGAGTCAGAGACCAGCCTGAGCAAGAGCAAGACGCAGTCTCTACTAAAAATAGAACGAAATGAATTGGCCAACTAAAAATATATAGAAAAAATTAGCCGGGCATGGTGGTGCATGCCTGTAGTCCTGGCTACTCGGGAGGCTGAGGAAGGAGGATCGCTTGAGCCCAGGAGTTTGAGATTGTTGTGAGCTAGGCTGATGCCATGGCACTCTAGCCTGGGCAACAGAGTGAGACTCTGTCTCAAAAATTAAATTAATTAATTAATTTAAAAAAACCCCAGAAGTAATAAAAACTTTTTTAAATGCACAGAGTCTTGCTCTGCCACCCATGCTGGAGTACAGTGGTGCTATCATAGCTCACTGTAGCCTCCATGTCCTGAGCTCAAGCCATTCTCCTGCCTTAGCCTCCAGAATATGGCATACAGGTACATGCCACCATGCCTGGCTAATTTTTAAATTTTTTGTACAGAAGGGGCCTTGCTATGTTGCCCAGGCTGGTCTCGATTTCCTGGGCTCAAGTGATCCTCTTGCCTCGGCCTCCCAAAATGTTGGGATTACAGGCATGAGCCACTGCACCCAGCCTCATATATTTTCAAACTGAAATTCACATAACATAAAATTAACCATTTTAAAGCTTACAGTTCAGTGATATTAGTAGGTTCATAATGTTGTACAACCACAACCTCTATCTAGTTCCAAAATATTTTTATCACCCCAAAAGAAAACCTCATATCTATTAAGCAACCTATCTCTATTTCCCCCTCCCACCAGGGCCATTTGTTTTATTTTGTGGTTTTGTTTTTTTTTTGTCATTTGTTTTTATGTAGTCAAACTTATTGATATTTTTCATAATGGCTTTGAGATTTTGTATTGTGCATAGGAATGCTTTCCTCACTCTAAGATTATTAAAAAGCAAAGGATGTGCACCGGTAGTCCCAGCTACTTGGAAGGCTGAGGTGAGAGGACCCTTTCTCTAAAAAGGATTTTCAAGTCATTATGAATGGTCAGTGAAATCTTAGAACCTGGGCACCATGGTTCGTGATCACCCTTACTAGAATATGAGTTTCTGGAGGGCAGAGATCTCCATTTGTCCCCATCTGTAGTGCCCAGCACAAAGTTAGGTAAACAGCAAGTATTCAATAAATGTTGGTTAAAGGCAGTTTCTACCCCAAGGTTCTAAAAGGAAAGCATCTCATGTTCTTTTGTAGTCCTTTTAGAGTGTTTTTTTCTTCCCCTTATTTCATCCATCTGGAATTTATTTTGGTGATTGGAATGAGGCAGAGATACAGCTTTATTTTTTTCCAAGTGGCTAGCCAGTTGAACCAACACTATATTGAATAATCTGTCCTCTCCCTACTGATTTGAAATGCCACCTTTAGCATAGACTACGTTCCCACTTGTACTTGGGCCTATTTCTGGATTCCTTATTCTGTCCTGGTGATCTGTCTGGGATTCTGTATTTTTTAAAGCTCCCAGGTGATTCTGATGCAGCCAGTCTACAGATGGTGCTTATCTATGATGAGATATTTTTGTGGATTCTTAGCAATGAAGGAAAAAAGAAAGAGTATCATAAAGTTAAATTTCACTTTAAGGGCTCATCTTTTCTTTTGTGATCAGATACTTACTATACTTATTATTTTAAGATTTTTAAATAAGCTAATGTTGATAGTAGGTGGTTATTCTGTAATAGTTTATTTTAAATACATTTTTATTTTTTTTTTTATTTTTTATTTTTTTGAGACAGAGTCTCACTCTGTTGCCCGGGCTAGAGTGCCGTGGCGTCAGCCTAGCTCACAGCAACCTCAAACTCCTGGGCTCAGGCGATCCTTCTGCCTCAGCCTCCCAAGTAGCTGGGATTACAGGCATGCGCCACCATGCCCAGCTAATTTTTTTCTATATTTTAGTTGGCCAATTAATTTCTTTCTATTTTTTAGTAGAGATGGGGTCTCGCTCTTGCTCAGGCTGGTTTCGAACTCCTGAGCTCAAATGATCCGCCCACCTTGGCCTCCCAGAGAGCTAGGATTACAGGCGTGAGCCACCGCACCCGGCCTTAAATACATTTTTAAAAGAGCATAACAGGCATAGAGAAATGTGCACAAATCGTATTAAATGTACAGTTTGATGAATTTTCACTAACTGATCACACGTCCCCAGAAGACTCCCTCATGCTCTGCCCAGAAGTGGAACGATCACTATCTTGACTGCTTATTTTTCTTCCAACTTTTTATTTTGAAAAATTCTCAAACCTTCAGAGAAGTTGTAGGAATTGTACAATGAGCACTGTTATAACCTTCATCTTGATTTACCAGTTGTTAACATATTGCCATATCTATTTCTTCTGTTTATATTTACACACATATTTTTTCTGAACCACAGGGAAGTGAGTTGCAGACATCCTCACGCTGTACCCTTAAAACTCCAAAGACTAAGGGCAGTCTCCTACAGCGCAATCATCCAACATACAACCTATGTTCAAATTTCTCCAATTGTTCCACTAACCTCCCTTAATGTGGGCTAATTTTTTTAAAAACCCGCGGCCCAGTCAAAAATTTCATATTACTTTTAGTGTTAATGTTTTCTTTCTTTTGATCATCATTATGCCTCTTAAAATTTCCTGGAAAAATGAAGAGTTGACAACCTTATATCAATTCACAAATATTGTTGAAAATGTACTCGTTCCTAAAGTTCAAGATCTGGGAGTTGCTGTTCTAGACCAGCAGTACTATTCAAAAGACCTTTCTGCGATGATGCAAATATTTCATGACCTATGCCGTTCAATAGGGTCACCACTAGCCACATGTGGCTTCTGAGCACTTGAAATGTGGCAAGTGAGACTGGGGAACTGAATTCTTAATTTTAGTTAATTAATTAATTTAAATTGAAATAACCACTTGTGTCTCATGGCCACTGAGTGGGACAGCCTAGGTCTAGATGGGTCAAAGGACAAGTCTGGGAGCTCTGGCAGAGCCTCGGTCTGAGATCTCTTTTCCTGAGCCCTCAGCTCGCTCCCCAAGGGGGTGCTGAGTGCCAGAGGAACAGGGAGGGGCTCTAGAGTTAGCATGGCCCCCCACCTTTTCTGCCCACCTTCCCTGCCTTATTCCTCCCTCAGTGCTCACACGTATTTATTGTGTGTCTGCTGTGTACTAGGCCCGGGATTATGGTGATGACAAGCCACACTTTGTCAGAGCGGATTGTCAATGTCTGTAGGTACGTTTGTCTTACACATGAGTCTGCCGCCACCTCCTGAGTTCAGGGGCCCAGCCCAGCGCGACACTCGGAAGGAGCCTAGGAAAGGTTAGCTACATGAGTGAATAAATTACGGGAGAATCTTTCGGGTTGCATTTTCGAGGACAGGACAGAGGGGACTGTTTATTGATGGGGAGGGCAGGAGAGATGGTGCTGTTTAGTGAGGACAGTACTGGTCTGATTCAGGAGAGAGTCTTGCCCTGACTTGCTCTGTGTTCGTGTTCTTGGCAAGTCCTTTTTCTTCTCTGAGCTTCGTTTTCCCAGTGGTAAAATGAGATGGCTGGGCTAGATCAGGCCTCCAGAGCCCCTCAGGGATGGGGACAGTGGAGATGGGGAACAGAACAGCACCTCCTGTGAATCAGTCTTCTGTACTTGGGTTCCCTTGAGATCCAGTTTCTTTTCTTTTTAAGCAATAGGGTCTCCCTCCACTGTGCAGGCTGGAGTGCAGTGGCCCTATCATAGCTCACTGTAAGCTCTAACTCCTGGGCTCACAGGATCCTCCTGCCTCAGCTTCCGGAGTAGCTAGGAGTGCAGGAGCATGCCACCACTCCCAGCTTTTTTTTTTTTT
>VBSM01003200.1:1716736-1728923 GCA_008086735.1 Cheirogaleus medius | reverse complement strand
CTGACTAGTATTAATATTATGTTTCTATATTTAAGAAATACCTGAGGATACAGTGAACACAGCAGATAAGGGTCCTGCCCTCACCATGTTCTCCGGCTGTGGGGAGAGAGAGACAAATAAACAGGAAATTCACCCTGAATTATGAAAAATGCCTCAATAAGGGAAGTGGTGGGTTGAGGGTGGTCATGGGAGCACGGAAGAGGCCCCCTTCCCAGGTTCGGGTGGTCAGCAGCATTTTCCTGGAAGAAATGACATCTCAGCTGAAGTCTAAGAGATGAATAAGATTTAGCCAGACACGGGGGAGGGCGGGGAGGGAAGGCGTGGGAAGGGTTTGAAACAGGGGCGTGGAGAATGCACTGCTCAGAGGCCAGAACTCGGTGTGTTCCATGAACTGAGGCTCAGGGAATGGAGTGTTGGGTGTGGGAGCCCTTGGCGCCTACACCAGTTACTCAGTATATCTCTTGGTAGTCTCCCTTCCTGGCTTGTGAGCTCCTATGGGACAAAGCTCACATTGCCTTTAATTCCACATACCCAGCGCCCAGCTAGGCACTCAGCCGGAGCTCAATCCATGTTTGCCAAATGGAAATGAGAAAAGAGAACCCCTCCGGGAGCCATCTTGGGCAGTCTTTTCATTTGCTTGTACCTGTGAGTTGGGAGTTCTTAATCCTTTTGGGTATTCTTAACAGCCAAGTTCATTTGTCTGTTCAGAATTGTCATCTGCCATGAATCCAGACTCCCATGAATGAAATGGTTCCATGTGGGCCAAGTCAAGTTTCTGGTCCAATAAGGAGAATCCTGCTCTTGAGTCCATCTCTGGGTACCAGTGGTGTCTGCAAACTTTCAGCCTTCAGTGTGGGTATGGATGGATCATCTGGGGCAGGTGATGCGGATTTTGATTCAGCAGGTCTGGCCCAAGAGTCTGCATTTCTAACAAGCTCCCAGGTGGTGCCAGTGCTGCAGGTGAATTGCACTTTGAACAGCAAGACGCTAGACAACATCGCCATTTTTCCTGGCCCTAATTGCAATGATGATTGCAAAACCAGGTTGGGGTCAGCTTCTGCAGGGCCTTGAATGCCAGGTTAAGGAGTCCAGATTTTATTCTGGAGGCACTAGGGAGCTGTAGAAGTTTTCTGAGCGCAGTCAGGGAGAGCTGATCAGGAGATGAACCCGGGAGAATGGGTTCCTGGGTGCTGGGCTGAAGCTCAGGCCGGGGCACTGAGAATGCAGAGGGTGGAGGGTGTCCTGGGCTGAACTGTGTCCCCACCTGTCCTGTTCACATGTCGAAGTCCTAACTCCCAGCACTTCAGAATGTGACTGTATTTGGAGATAGGGTATTTAAAGAGGTAATCAAGTTAAAAGGAGGTCACTAGAGTGGGCCCTAATCCAATATGACTGGTGTCCTTAAGAAGAGGAAATTAGGACACAGACGCACAGAGGGAAGACCACGTGAAGACACAGGGACAAGACGGCCATCTATAAACCAAGGAGGAAGATTTTAGAAGAAACTAACCCTGTCAAAACCTTCTAGCCTCCAGAACTGTAAGAAAATACATCGCTGTTGTTTAAGCCACGCACTCTGTGGTACTTTGTTATGGCAGCCTGAGCAAACTAATAAATACAGAAGGGATGGATTTAAGAGGATTATCCGGGTTGTCAATTATTTGGATGGCATGGGAGGGGGACTGTAGGATTACGTACAGATGATTTGGAAGGTGGGAAGGCCTGGGAAGAGAATGTGCCAAGAATAGAAACAGGAGGGGGGCAGAGGGAGGAGCAGGGCTGGGGAGGAGGGGGTTTGGACCACGGTACGTGGGAAGTGACACTGGGCCCTCGGGAGTTGCTACCCAGGAGGATTTAGGAAATAAGGCTGGTGGTGCTTGGGATCAAAACCAGGCGCTCGGGGGTTGAGAAGGAAGAGAATGGTCCTGTGTCAATCGGGGCCCTTGGTTTTAAACAATCAGAGCGGGCTCCGCCTAACTTAAGCTGAAAGGACTGTATTGCAAGGGATTCTGCAGGCTCGCAGCGGCGATGTGAAGGCTCCAGGCCAGACTTGGAAAGTGAGCTAGGGCCAAGGGACACTGGTCGGCAGGAACATGCTGCAGGGCCCGCCTATGAGGACTCTCAGGGCTGTGGGGCCCCCAGTGCCACCTCCTGCTCATGAGTCAATGCAGCAGTCTCCTGAGAATTGAAGTCCTGGGGGAGCATCCTCTGGCCCAAGCCTAGTCACATGTCTGCATCCTAGGCACCCGGGGGAGGTGCCTGTCTCTCCTTCCTTGGAAGATTAAAGGTGGCTGCATGCTCCGCAATACTCCTTCCGTGGAGAATTGGGCTCTATTTCTCTTCCCTTCAACAGAGGCCAGGCTGTGACTGCTTTGGCGCATAGGATACAGTGGAAGTGACACCATGCCAGCTCCAGGCTGAGACTTTAAGAGAGCTGGCAGCTTCTGCCTTGGTCTCTGGGAGCCCTGAGCCACTCTGTAAGAAGACTGATGGGAGAGACCACATGGAGATGCCCTGGGGTTACTTGGAAAAGGGAGAAGGGCCCAGGACAGCCCAGCCTTCCAGCTGGCCCTGCCAAGCCCCCAGTGTTTGAGAACGTACATAGTGAGGCCAACAGGTCAGGAGATGACTGTCACTGAAAAGACAGTTGGTTACTCACAGTTCCCAGGAGGAGGGGCGTGCCATGCCACGCAGGGCCACACGGGGAAGCACCCGCTCGGGCAGGAGGCAGCGGCAGGGAGGGCAAAGCCTGGGGCATGGCCTTTGCTGTGGTTTTGGCAGAAAGGAAGAGGCAAGATAGGGCAGACAAGCTGAGCAGGGTTAGGATTGGCTGGTTTGATCAATTTCGTTGGGTTCTGGGCCATAGGGGTGGTCCCTAGCTGTCCAGTACCTGGGTGGGATGATTTAGGACACAGAGACAGTATCCTGCCCGTAGGCGCTGATACAAGGAGGTGGACGATGGTGATCACAGACTCAGGATTGGTTTGCCTATCAAGGGGGTGCTCACAGGCAGGTTGTTTGCTGTCTCTAGGAATGGACTAACCCTGGGAGGGACAGTCCCTCCCTGGGTCTGCAAGGCCCCAAGATGTCAAAGCATCAGAAAATACAGAAAATAAAAAATATAATTAATATACCCAGGAATGTGAGTGAAACCATCTTGGACCCTCCAGTCTACCCTGTGCCACCAGCTGACGCTGCCCCAGGCCTCATGCAGCAGAGAGGAGCAGTCCTGCTGTGTTCTGTCCACATCCCTGACCCACAGAATGGTGAGATACAGTCACAAGAAACTGTTGTTTTAGAAGCATTAAGTTTTGAAGCCATTTGTCAAGCAGGTATAGATTTCTGGAAACCCCCCTCACCCCCGAATGACTCACCATCAGCAGATTCCTTCCCAGCCTCAGAAGGGACCTGGGAAGTATATTCTATTAATGGTTAAAGACATGACTCCTGTCAACATGTAATGAGCTTTTTACCCCCATTATAAAGATGAGAAAACTGAAGTTCAGGGAGGGAGAGTCATTTACCCAAGTCCCACAGTTCAGATCTAGGTCTGTCAGATTCCAGCGTCCAGCCCCTGCCACTACACCAGCTGTCTCCTGGTCGGCTTCTCCGTGGAGCCCCCATTGGAGCTGGGAGATACGAGTGGTCTCCAAGCCAGGCCCCTCTGAGGCTGGGAAGGAATCGAGCCCAACCCTCTACAGATACTCCCCATCTTTTCCCGCATCGCCTATCATCAGGAGCTGGGCTGGAACTGCTGCTTCCAGGCCCTGGGAGTCTCCTAGCGCATCCCCGCTGCATCCTCGCGGAGCCTGTGTCGTCTTCCCTTCATCCCAGCGCCCCCGGCTCCAGGTGTATCAAAGCCCCAGCGCTGCGTGATGTTCAGGTTCGAACACATCTCAGCAGGCTTTGTGAATACATTAGTTTTATTTTCCCCTAACATGCCACAGGGATGAGGGAAAGGGGGGAGGGGGATACTGGAACTCAATATGCAAATGTATGCAGATCGCATCTAAATGAGGGTGTCGCAGGATTAATGGGAAGAACTGGCAATCAGAGCAGGCCCGGCCCAGCCGGCAGCCCTGGGGCTCTGCAGCGGCGCAGTCGGAAATGGCTCTCTGGGGAGGGTGTCTTGGGCTCTCTTTCAGAGCCTGTTCTTTGAAGCAATGTCTCTGCAGCACAGGGGAAGGAAGAGCTGCGGAAATTGGTTCTGGATACTTCCTGGCTAAGTGTTCTCAATTGCTTCAACTATGTTGGGGGTGGGTGGGGGAGAGGGGGTGGAATCTCTGAACTTCTCTCAGTCAACACAGCCAGCAGTGGCTGTCCCCATCAGTGATTTCTAAACCAAGGGAGCTTGCTAACAGCCACTTCCAGACCCCACTGATTACTGCATCAGAATCTCTTGAGAATCTTTATTTTTTTTTTAAGTCCCCAGCCTGGGGAAACAGTGATGCAAACCAGGGGTTCTTAATCTGGAGTCTCCTACATGTTCCAGTGGGCCCTGTACAGCAGTCTTATTAGCCCTGGCTACATATTAGAGTCGCTGGGGCTTTTGAAAAACCCCAGCGCTCAGGCAGCACCTGCCTAGACCAATTAAGTCAGAATCTAAAGGGAGAGAGAGGGTGAAACCCAGGCATCAGTAGTCAAAAAACATTCCAGGTGATTACAATGTGCAGCCAAGTTTGAGAAGCCTTGCTAAATAAGTATTCTGGGAGGACACTTGCTACACTCGGGCTCTCTTTGGGGCTATATTTAGCTCCAGGCCCACCACCCCGTGCAAGCTTCAGGAGATGTTCCTTCCAGGAATGGGGCTATAGTCTGGATTGATGTGCAGCTGTTGTGCACTGATGTGGCAGGGTCAGTTGTAAAAATATTGTAGTAGTTCCCTATCCATTTCTAACAGGTGCTGCTTTGAACTTTATAAGCACCCTAGTGTTTCAGCACCACCTGCCCCCACCCTACCCACCAAAGCCCCTGGACCAAATCAGTTCTGATTTGTGAGGGCTCCTGAGGTCCCATTTGTTAAATATTTGAACATCACCCCCAGCTATACTATTGTGGTGAGGAGCATCAGCTTTGTAGTCAGAAAGGCCTGATTTTGGTACTCACAGTGTGACTTCGGATAAGTGGCTTCATCTCTCTGAGCCTCAGTTTCCGCATCTGGAAATGGGGTCAAATGCCCTCCCTCTCGGTGGAGGGCGAAGCTGCACTAAAGCAGAAGTGTCAGACTTGAGCAAGCCTCAGAACCACTTGGCTGGCTTGTTAAGACAAAGATTGCTGGGCCCCTCCCTAGAGTTGCTGATTCAGTAGTGCTGAGGTGGGGAGAAGGTGGGAGGATCCAGGTTTCTCCCATTCAAGTACTAACCAGGCCCGACCCTGCTTAGCTTCACGAGATCAGATGAGATCAGATGCATTCAGGGTGGTATGGCCGTAGACAGGATTCAGGTTTCCAACAAGTTCCCAGGGGCTGCAGTTGCTTCTGGTTTGGGGAGTACACTTTGAGAGCCACTGAACTGGAAGACGTATGAGAAAGCATGCCGGGCCAAGAGTAGGGGCTCAACCTGAGCTTGGAAAAGTGTCAAAATATGTATCTCCAGCTGCCCTGTGTGCTGTGTGTACTCCCCCCCTGAGCCACCACGGAATGTGAGGATTAAGGCCTCTCCCCACCTCTCCCCATTGTGAACAGGACCAGATTTAGACCTTTAGGGGTTGTGATCACTGAAAATATGGTGGCCTTCCCCATCTGTCATCCAAAGTAAAACAACAAAGTAAAACAACAACACTAAACCCTGACATGACTATATAAGGAAGTCCAACAGAGAACTGGTTTTTCCCATGCTGGCTATTTTGAGGATTTTTTTCAAACATCAAAACAATCTTTTAAATGTTTATTTTGGGACTACACCTGCTTTGCTGGGACCCTAAGCGTATTCTTACCTGCCAGTGGGCAGTCCAATGCCAAAGGTGCTAGTCTCAGGCCCACCCTCTCCCTCTCCATTCCAGCATCTCTGCTTCCACAGCACTGGCCCTTCTTGTAGACAGGAACCTCTCACCTTAAATAAAATTCAACTTGACTGTTCTCTGCCCCTTCAAACTACTTCATTTTTATTTTCCTTTTTTACTCCACCCCCCACTTTTTTTTTCTACAAAGACCAGCCAAATACCTCACACTTGTTCCCTCTGTTGCAGCCCAGGCTTAACTCCTCCAGCTGGGCTCCTAGGCAGCCACCCCTCCCTGCCCCCAGACCTCGTCCCCACTGACTTCCTTCTTGCCAGAGCCAGTGATCTGATCTTAGCACGGGATTTGGAGTCAGAAGGCCCAGGCTGGAGCTCTGTCACTCACTAGCTGTGTGACAGTGAGCAACTTAAAGCACTTCTCTGGGCCATCACCTTGAAAATAGTTCACAACCTCTGCTTCCCATGAATTCCAAGGGGGTCTGAAAGCTCCAATTCAGATAGGCTGTTAAGAGGATCCCTCATTTGGTGCAGATCAGAGGTGACTGTGCATGACCGCACTGGATAAAGTCAAGTCCCCACACATGCCTTGACTAGAATCTTCACAGACCTAGGCGGCTGGGCACACACGCAGAACCCATGGTAGAAAGATCAGGGTCCTGGTGTCAGATCTGGGTTGAGTCCCCAGTCTGCCTCTTGCTAGGTGTGTGGACTTGGGCAAGCCCCTGAACCTCAGTTTCCTCACCAGTAAAATGGGATCATGAATGCTAAGTTGCAAAGTGAAGGCAAGAGCCCCGGAGTAATGGAATCATGATAGCTAGGTGGTGTTTTTCTGTGTGCCTACTGTGTGCCAGGCACTGTGCTGAAAACTTGCAATGCATAGTCTCATTTCATCCCCACTACAACCTTTTGAAGTGAGGACTGGTCTTTTCTCTCCTTATAGATGAGGAAATGGAGGCAGAAAGAGGCAAAATGACCTGCCTAAAGTCACACGTCCACTAAATGGTGGGAACTGGAATTTGAACCCAGGAGGGGTTCTGATTTTAAAGTTTATGCTCTGTGACTTCCCTATCAAAGGTGCTCAATAGAGATAAGTGGGAGGCATGACTTAGTATTAACAGGGACTCTTAAGAGTCAGCATGGGAATTGCCACCACCCTGGGGCTAGGGATGGTTGGTGTGTTTTGTGGGTGGGGGTGGGTACTTGGGTGATGCTCTTCCCTGGGGCCATGTCTTGCTGTACACACACCTTTCTGCTTCATCCCAGACTCTAGTGTCTCCTCCACATCCTGCCAGGGCTTCTCTGGCCTGTGGCCCTCCCCTCTCCGGCCGGTTTGGGAGGAACAGGCTTGGAGTTCCCCCATCCAAATAGAGGGACAGATTCCTCATCTTGTGAGGCTGACCCCGGTCTGGGGGCCTGGAGTTACTATTAATAATAGTGGCCTGCAGGGCTGTGTCATCCAGCTGGTGACTCAGGGCTCCAGGGTCAGCCCCCTCCCCATCCTGATAGAACCATTACCGCAGTGAGGGGCTTAGAATCCAAGCTATGAATCTGGTCAGAGTTGGGGGGGGGCACCTGGGGTTATATCTTCACTCAGGGCCTTGGCTAAACTCTGTGTGGTATTGGAAGGAGGGGCTGGGAGAAGTGGGGAAGGGGATGTGGTAACTAGAACCACTTCCTGCCATTGCTGTGTTGAAAGCCAAGCTCTCTCCAAGTTCCCCTTGATGGGGGGGTGGGGAGCAAAGGGAGTAAAGGAGGAAGTTGGGAGGGGTACGAGGAGGAGCATTCTTGCTTGGATTGACTCTAGGAATCAGGCTCTGGGGTTTCTGGCTGGGCGCCCTCTCCCTGCTCCGCAGCTGGGAAAAACAGCTGGCTGTCCTGAAGGTGGTCATAATTAGAACAGCAGCAAGCACTTATTACCTGTGTGCCAGGCACTGTGTATCTGCTAACTCTTTGACCCTTACAACAACCCCAGGAAGGAAGCACTATGATCACCCCCATTTTACAGATGGGTAAACCAAGGCACTGATATGTCAGTTGCTCAGATCACATAGCAAGTCAGTGGCAGAGTTGGAGATTTGAACTTAGGCAGCCTGGCTCTAGAGTGAAGGCTCAACCGCCACTCCTTATTGCCCCCCACACTCTGACCCTGGCTTGTTCTGTGAGCACTCTGGACCTCAGTTTCCTCATCTGCACGATAGGGGTAATGGGAATAGGTAAATAGACCTCCCTTAGTGATGCTTATCTCCCTGGTAATTAATTACTCATTCAGTCTTTCCCCTCCTCCAGTTCCATAAAGACTGGGATGAAGGCTCTCTTGGTCACTACTGTACTCCCAGTTCTTAACACAATGCCTGGCCCATAAAAACTCTACAGATATTTGTTGAGAAAATGGTTTTTAAAGGTTTGAAGATCATTACCAATGGTTTGAATACCTGTTAAAGACTTTGGATCCTTTACATAGGAAAATCAACATATACCAGTGGTTCTCAACTGGGGGTGAGTCTGCCCCTCCCACTCCCCCAGGGTACATTTGGCAATGTCTGGTAACATTTCTGGTTGTCACAACCAACCAGAGGGGGAGGTGCTCCTGGCATCTGGTGGGTAGAGGTCAGGTATGCAGCTAAACCTTGCACAATTCACAGGACAGCCCCTCAAAACAAAGAATTATCTGGCCCCAAACATCCAAAGTTCCAAGTTTGAGAAATGTGATGTATATACATATATATAACATGTTCGGTATCATTGATGGCAAGTTAGGGGTAGCTCATGGATTCTGGTAAAGCCCATGTCTCCCCTGGATTGGAGCATCTCTTCCTCTGTTTCCCTCTCTAAAATCATATTGCTCTATGACCCAAACTCCCAAGTCTAGAATAAAGTTCTCTCCTGGGTCCCTTGTCCTAGCCTCTGATTCCCCAAAGGCCTGGGCCTCCTCTCTTCTCTTCAGTGGGTAGCAGCAAATTGGAGGAGAGATTTCAAGTCCTCCCCTACCTTCATACCACCCCATCTCATCCACCTACCCCTCCTCTATACCCTGGTCATCTCAGTTCCCTGTACATGGTAATAAAGACAAAAAGCTTCAGAACCAGGCAGCTCTAGGCTTGAGACCTCATTCTGTGTATAACTCCCTATGTGATCATGGGCAAGTTCATTGACTGCTCTGAGCTTGTTTCCTCTCTGAAAATGGGAGGGGTACTCATTAAACCTACCTCATAGATGGTGAGGATGAAATGAGAGGCTTACAGAGAGCTTATCACAGTTCTTGACACAGTAAACCTCAAAAAATGTGTTATTATTATGGCTCAGAGGGAAGTGACCTGCCCAAGGTCACATAGCTGGAAATGGCAGAGCAGGGACTGAAATCCAGGACTGCATGACTCCAAAGTAGATATTTGGTAATTAGTGAAATTTAAAGCTTCACTTTTTCTATAAAGGACGTCAATTGTCTCCATCTCACAGACTCATTTATTAGATAAGCATATAAAATGTCTGGTACAGAGTAGGCCTTTTAAATATAGCTTGTTGGGCCAGGCATGGTGGCTCACACCTGTAATCCCAGCACTTTGGGAGGCTGAGGCAAGAGGATTGCTTGAGGCCAGGAGTTCAAGACTAGCCTGGGCAACATAACGAGACCTCATCTCTACAAAAAGTAAAAAAAATTAGCCAGGTGTGGTGGTGCATGCTTGTAATCCCAGCTACTTGGGAGGCTGAGGCGGGAGGATGCTTGAGCCCAGGAGTTTGGGGCTGCAGTGAGCTATGATTATGCTACTGCACTCCAGCATGGGTGACAGAGTGAAACCCTGTCTCTAAATAAATAAATGAATAAATAAATAAATAAATACAGCTTGTTGAATTGTTATCATTGATATTCCCAAATAAGGCTTTGAAGAAGGAAAATACAAACCTGCCCCACGCTGGCTGGCTGGGAAGAAGGGAAGGATGGAGACTGCAAATTAGGGTTTAAGTGTGATGATTGGGGCTACAGCCACTTTCACTGCATGGAGCAGGGCTGGAGAACTGAAAGGGCTCCCAGAGATCCTTTCCCCCTCACCCCACCCCAATGTGTAGTTGAAGAATCCAACGCCCAGAAAGGGGAAGGCATTTACTCCAGGTTACACTGAGGCTTGGAGCCCAAGACCCTGGTCTCCTGATTCCAACTTGGAATGATGATCTTGCACTCAATAATTAAAAGCAATCACTGCTGTCCATTGAGGACTGACAACATCCATGATACTAAGTATTTCATGTGCTTGGTCTCATTTTATCCTCATATCAATTTAGGGGCAAAGGGCCCTTTTTCACAGCTGGGGAAACAAATTCAGAGTGGTAGGACATTTGCCCGAGGGCCTGGAGGAAGAGGGTGAAGCCATGTCTGCTGGACTCTCCCCATTACTACCTTGAAGATTCAGCCTGTGCAAGACAGGGGGTGGCCCCGGTGGAATTCCCCAATTCCTGCCTAGGGAGCCCACTCCTTCCGCTCCCAGATGGAGCAGGGAGAGGAAGCTGAGTCAAGGAAGGCTCTGGGGGAGGGGAAAAGAGGACAGAGCCTGCAGTGTGGGGGTGGGGAGGGGTCACTAGATTCAGAAAGAGGTCTCAGAGGGTCTTCCACCACTTTTCTTTGGCTGACCACTTGGGGCTCTGAGATTGAGGGCTGGGGGAGTCCTCCAGCTCACCTCTCTCCCTCCCTCTCATACAGTTCCCACAAGCTCTGCAGTTTGCAAAACCCAACCCCTCCCTTGAGGGCCTGCGGTTTCCTGCAGGTCTGGGGTCCTGCCTGATTTGGCAGTGGAGACTGTGGCGGTGGGGAGAGGAGAAGGTGGTAGGTGGTGTAAGCCCTTTCTTTGCCTTCTCATGCTGGGGCTGCCCAGCACACACACACACACACACACACACACACACACACACCATCCCCTGAGTCAGCACCCGCCTGGCGGGGAGGGGTGGGGTCACAGTTACTGGTGCCTCCTTAAAGCCCCCACAAGGGCAGCTGTAGCCAGACACTGCTACCTTCACCATGAGTCCCTGGCAGCCCCTGGTTCTGGCACTTCTGGTGCTGGGCTGCTGCTCTGCGGCCCCCCAACAACGCCAGCCCACTGTTGTGGTCTTCCCCAGCGACCTGAGAAGCAATCTCACTGATAGGCAGCTGGCAGAGGTAGGTAAACTCCCCAGTATGGAGTTGGGCAGGGCTGGCTGAGAAGGTGTTTAATGTCCCAGAGAGGGCATGGGGCCTCAGAGGACATGCTTTAGGGGTGTGTTGGCAGTGATGGGCATATCTGGAGACTAGAGGTGTCCAGGGTTACACACTGGGGTCCTGTGGAGGCCCCGGGCAGTGACGGCCAGGAATGGGCAATGGGGGGTTCCTAGGTGGGAAATGGGAAATGGCATGAGTGCGGGAGGCATCAGAGGGTCCTGGGGTGGGCATGGGCCGGGGGTGAACAGGGAGTAAACCTTGGAGGGCTGCAGGGTAGGCATGGTCCAGAGGCATCCAAGGGTGGGAAGGAGTGAGGATGTCTAAGGGACGGGAGATTCTTGGGTGGGCAGAAAGCACTGGTGTCCTGGGTTTAATGCTTTGTTGCTAGTCCCTGAGCACCTGGAGGGGTGAAGTCCTGGCCCTGTAGGGCAGAGAAAGGGGGTCAGGGTCCTAGGATATCTCTGTCCCTCCGTCCACAGGAATACTTGTACCGTTATGGTTACTCTCGTGTGGCTGAGATGCGCGGGGAAACGCTGTCCATGAGGTCCTCGCTGCTGCTGCTCCAGAAGCACCTGTCCCTGCCCCAGACCGGCGAGCTGGACAGCACCACCCTGAAGGCCATGAGGACCCCACGCTGCGGAGTCCCAGACGTGGGTAGATTCCAAACCTTCGAGGGCGACCTCAAGTGGCACCACTACAACATCACATACTGGTGAGCTGCCGGGCCGTGGGGGCGGTGAGGTGGGGCGAGGAGGCTGGTCCTGGTGCGCGACGGTAAAAGGGTCCCCAGGTTTCACTACTTCAGGTGGAATCTGGGGGGCGTTGCTCCACCTCTGAGCCTCCCTTTCCCCTTCCGGAAAATGGGCTTCGGAATCCAAGTCCTCCTGCCGGGCCGTTGAGAGGGTCCAAACACAAAAAGTGCGCCTGAGAGCGCTTTGTAGATGGAAGCGTGGACCGCAGGAAGCATCGTGTTTGCAAAAGTCTCTGAGACTTGGGGTGTCCCTGCTGCCCTGCTCCGACCTCTCACTTCTTTTTTTTTTTTTT
>VBSM01003200.1:1688581-1702694 GCA_008086735.1 Cheirogaleus medius | reverse complement strand
CGGCGCTGCGTCCCCTGCGCACTAGCGCGCCTCCCGCGCCTGCTGTCTGCGCTCAGCGCCTTCAAACGCTCCCCTGGGCATTGCTTGACCCTCTGGGCCTTGACTCCCGCAGACCCCTCTAGGGGATGGCCCAAGGGCCCCAAGAGCTGAAAGAGCGGGGTCTACTAGGGATTGGCAGCCTTGACTCCGAGGTTCTCCGGATCCTGGATCCCAGTCAGGGCCAAGTGGCTGCTTGGCTGGGGACACCAGGGTCCCCAATCCTTTGTCTGAGACAGCACCCCCCTCCTCATTCCTCCGGAGGGCTGAGTGGTATACAGGGGCCAGAACTACTGGCTGGGCAGCTCATCCATCTCCCTAGTGACCCCGGGGTCACCTCATCTGGCAACAGCCTCCCTCCCCCATGGGCTTAGCCTGCGGGAGAAGGAGGTTTGGCCAAGTCGGGTCTGCGGCAGCACCAGGGATCCCGACGCGGTGCCCAGGGAGAGAAGAGGGGTCATTTTCATCCGGGATCCCCTTCAGATGCCTCCACTCTGAGACAGGGACTCAGCCTGAGAGCTAATCTCTCTGTCCCCCCAGACTCTGGCCACCTGCTTTCTCTACCAAGGCTTCACTGGGCCTCAGGGTTTACATGGGGTCTCGGTAGGCCTATAAAGAGGCTTCTATCTATGTGTGTGTGAAGCAAGAGTTGAACTAGGAACTCTTTTCAGTTCTGTCCCTTCCCCATTAGTTTCTAGACGCTGAGTGTAGTGGGCCCATTAGGAGACCTTCTTTCTATATATAGGATATAGGGTCCAGGACCTGGAACTAGAGTGGCCAGAACCAGGGTCAGGCATTCTGGGTCCCAGAGAGAGAAGGCCTCCCATCAGTGTCTGGAGATGGTGGCAGGACGCACTAAGGACCTTTTGGGCTTGAGGGAAGAGGGACCATCAGACCAAGAACCTCTGGTATCTCTGATTCTGGATTCTTAAGGATGTACCAGAAGGACCAGGATGCTGACAGCGGGGAGGTGGGACTGGCCTAAGTAAGAGGGCTCCTCTGGACTAAAGAAGAACCTAAGGATATTGTCCCTAGTCCCCAGGTCTCCTTTCCCCTCTGACGCCCCCTCTCCCTCCCTGAACTGGCCTGGGGATTCCCCCAGGCCGGGCCCCAGGCCCCTGGGGAGGCTTCTTAGCCCGCGCCGCTCGCCTGTTTCCTCCCCGGGAGCTCTGGCCGCCGCAGCTTAATTGAAAGCCGATTCGGGCTGAGAGCTCCCAGGGGGCGGGGGCGGGGGCAGGGGCGGGGAGGGCTCAGCCTCAGTCTGGCCCTGCCTGTCGCGCGCGCGCCACTCGGCGCTCCCCCAACACCCTGACTCCCGGCTCTGGAGAATCAGGACGAGTTTCCCCTTAGCTGTCCTGGTCCTTTGAGAACTCAGAAGCTCACTCCCCATCCCCCTCAACCAGTGCGCCCAGCGTTCCAGGGAGGGGACAAAATCGCCCCGGCTGATGAGGCCGGGAGCGTGGCGTCCCTGCCAGGCAGCGGGTGGAAAGGCGGGACCCAAGACAAGCCCACCGAGCCGCCCTCTCCCCTGCCCTCATCTCCTGGCCCGGATCCGGCCTGGAGTCTGGCTCTGCGCTGCGCGCCGCGTTACATAAGCGGCTGCGGGCGCGTGGCCGGCTCGGCTAGGCGCTGCGCTCTGGGCCCGCGTGGTCGCCATGGAGACCGGCGCGGGGGCCACCTAGTAGCAGGGTCTCGGGCCAGGATGCACCCCTTCCCATCCGCTGCAGGCCACCCGCCACTGCGAAAGAGGAGGGGTTTGGGAGGGGGCGTGAAAGGCAGAGGGGAGGGGCTCCCCTATTTGGTGGTCCCAACCCTAAGAGGGGACGTCATGCGGAGAGCTACCCATGGGAGTCAGGGCCCCTAAATCTTGCGGCTGGGGGAGGGGTGTGGGATAGGGAGCCCGGCTGGATGGGCACCAGGAATGTTAACGATCATGGCAATTGTAGTAGGAGCAGCAGTGGCCACATTTGTGTGGCAAGAACACCCCATATGCATTATTTCATTTAATCCCCTCAACAGCCCTATGAGTTAAGCCCTGTTAGAATCCCTTTGCAAAGAAGGAAACTGAGGTTCCTAGTGGCTTGCTCAGTGTGGCGACACAGCCAGTGAAGCTGGGACTGGAACCTAGGCCTCGTGATTCCAGCCCTTTTTCATAACCATGAGGAAATCTCCTCCCACCTCATGTCCCTCAACATCTCTAGTCCACAACTAGAGAAGTGTGGTTTGGGGAGAAGAGGAGGCATCTTATCCGCATTTTCAAAGGAGGGTGGAACCCACCTCATTCTTATTTCTCTTGTTCTCAGGCCCTAAACAGCGCCTCTGAGACCCTGGGGTCAGGAAGGGAGCTCTGGAGAATTTACCTCCAAAGACTTTTTCCTGAGCACCTGTTATGTGCCGGGCTCCCACAGGGAGAATGAGTCTGTTATTCCCAGGATCTCACAGATGTGAGAAGGAAGAGCTGGTGGTGGCCTGTATTTGCCAACCAGGAGTTTCCACCTTGATGGATGAGGTGGAGGTGGTGGGTTCCCTGGTGGGTTCCCTGGAGCAGGCGAGGCATTACTTTTCTCCCCATCCCCAATTTTTAGTCAGAATGAAATTGGGTTTATAACGGGGGGCTCATGCTCTGGAGATGGACCCTGGCTGGGTGACTGAGGAAGGTTTCCAGGAGGTAGGGAGAAGGATGGGGAGGGAGGGATGTCGGGAGATGAGGGCACAGGAGATGTAAGGTACATAGGATCTCAGCTTCATTTGGGATTTGGTCAATGGGGAAGTTTCTCCAGGGTCCAGAGAAATGTCAGCTACTGGAATTAAGCCCTGAAATCAAGGAAGAGTGATGGCTGAAGCCAAGGACATGTGCCAGTGGAGACCCCTTATATCTTTTTGAAAGGACCCTTTCCCGATGCCCAAGAGACGTCCTCCTTAAGTGGTCTCATCCAGGCTTCTCATCTTCACACATTTCCTATACATGTTTACATGGATTACCCCACCTCTGTCCCCTACTGAGCATCCTTCCTGGGTATATCCTGATGCATATATTCAGGTGGCTTCTGGATGTATCCACTTGAGCGCTCCACAGTGCCCCACCCTCAACTAAATTCAGCATTTTCCCCACCCCCAAACTCCTCCTCTTCTAGTCTTCCCATTTATTAAATAGCACCATCATCCACCCATTCACCTGTGCTAGAAATGCCAGGCATTATCCTAGACTCTTCCTCTCCTTCTCCCCAAACACCTGGCATAGAAACGAGTCAATAATTATTGAGTCTGTCTGTTGGCCTGCATTGCTTTGGTCAGGGTCACCATTGGGCCTTGCCTGGGCTGCTGAAAGTCTCTAGCTACTGTACTTTCTGTATTCTTCACCTCAAGGCCAGAGTGATTGCTCTACAACACAAGTCTGTTCATGACACTTCTTTGCCTGAAACTCTTCAGTGACTCTCCATTGTCCTCTGGATGAGATCCAAATCTTTTAACATGACCTACTAATCGCTTAGGGACCCAGCCCATACTTCCCTTCCAGGCTCACCTTTTCACCTGCCACTGCCCATTCTTCAGCCCCTAGCATGTCCCCTTCCTCAGACTCCAGCCAGATCATACTTCACTCGGCTCCTCTAACCCGCTCTGCTCGCTCTCACCTCTGGGCCACCGAACATGCTGTTCTGCTGTTCTGTCTGCCTGGAACACCCTCCCCGCCTCCCTCCCAGTCTAGCTCTTACTCATCCTTCAGTTCTCAGCTGACACATCACTTCCTCTGGGAAGCCTTCTGTGACCTCCCAGGCTGGGCTGGGTACCTCTCTTGTGTCCCACAGTCCCTTGATCATCTTCTGTCATAGAATTTACCGTTCTGGATAAGAAATGTCTGCTTACAGGTTTATTACCCCTGCCCTTGGGTTGGTTCCCTGAGAGCAGGGATGATGTCCTAACTGTGTCTCACTCCCCTCCCACCCTGCCCATGTTGGCATGGTAGACATCTAGTACATGCATGGTGACTGATGACCAAGGGGTCACTTCTTCAAAAGATGGGGCATCCCTGGGACCTCAGGCTGTATATAGTGTTCCCTGAAGGCGGAGCTTCCCCCCTGGTGAATATGCTTCCATCCCCAAACACCAGGATGATCCCAGTTCTGGTCAAGAAGGGAACTCTGGAGAGTCTTGGAGTACCTTGGCAAAGGAAGTATGACCCCCAAGAGTAAGGAAGCACTCACATGTTCATTGAATACCCAGCACATGCCAGGTAGTGCATCAGGCTCTTTATACATGCTGTCAACTAAAATTCTGCAAGGAAGGTAGTATGAGCTCCGTTTTCCCAATGTGCAAACCAAGGGTCAGAGAGCTAAAGTGGCCACACAACTGTCTGCTGGGTGAATGGACAACAACCACTTGGTGCCAGAGCCCTGACTCCTCTGCCTTCTCAGGTGATGGCAACCCCAAGGAAAGCAGTCCCTTCATCAACAGCACTGACACAGAGAAGGGGAAGGAGTACGATGGCAAGAACATGGCCTTGTTTGAGGTGGGCTGCTATGGCTGCTGGGCCTCCACTCCCAAGTCATCGTCCCGGCTCACCAGACACTCCTTCCCTCCCAGGGAACAGTACCCTCCTCTCCACCCCTGCCTCATGCCCACTTTTCCCCTGAGCCTCCTCCGTCCCTCCTTCTCCCTCCCTGGCATTGCCCCCTCACTCCCTGCTCCCCTCTCCTTGTCCTGCCCTCCTCTTTCTCTGCTCTCCTGGCCTGTTCCTCATCCCTACCCATCCCATCCCAACCTCAGTGGTTTTTCCCTCCTTGGCCCCACCTCTCCCTCTGTCCCTGACCATACAGCTCACCCACCTCCTCCTCCTCCAGCCACCCCAGCCTCCTAACACTGGCCCCTTCCCTCCACAGGAGGAGATGGACACCAGCCCCATGGTGTCCTCCCTGCTCAGTGGCCTTGCCAACTACACCAACCTGCCCCAGGGAAGTAGGGAGCATGAAGAGGCAGAAAACAATGAGGGCGGAAAAAAGAAGCCGGTGCAGGTGGGGACCTTGGGAGAGAAGAAACGGGGGAGGAAGGGTGGATGGAAAGGGGATAGGATGGGAAAAGAAAAATGGATTTGGATGGAGGCAGAAGGACAGGAGTTGGGGGCTGGAAGAGAGGAGGGAAAGGGGGTAAGAACCAGAGGGAACAGGGATGAAGGGCGGGGATGTAGAGAAGGGGAAAGTGGGGGGCGTGGAGGAGCAGAGAGGAGGAGTGGGCCTGGGGTGCCGGTGATGACTAGGGGCTGCAGAGACTGACACTGGCCTCCTCGGCAGGCCCCGCGCATGGGCACCTTCATGGGCGTATACCTGCCATGCCTGCAGAACATCTTCGGCGTCATCCTCTTCCTGCGGCTCACTTGGGTGGTGGGCATTGCAGGCATCATGGAGTCCTTCTGCATGGTCTTCATCTGCTGCTCCTGTGTGAGTGACACGTCCCCTCACCACCCCCTGACAGCTGGGGCTTGGCAGAGGCCTGGGGGTGGGAGGTGGGAGGATGGAAGCATGAGACCTGAGCTTTTTATAGGAACCACTGCTTATGATCTTCGAGAGTAAATTAGGTCTGACTGGTCCTTCCTGCATCTCACAGGCTTGTCCCTGATGGCTATTAACCAGGTTTTGCCTGGATCTCTGTGCGTGTGTGTAATTACACAAGTAATGCAAATTCATTGATGAAAATGATAAGTGTGGAGAAGATAATAAAATTCACCTATAATCTTATAACAGTTAACATTTTGATAGGTCCAGACTCACAAAAAATAAGATTATATGTCACAAACAGCATTGTAACTGGATTCTTTCCATTCTCTGTAAAAAATCAAATATTCAATGAACTTCTCCACACATTTACATGTCCTCGTGCATAGCCTCGAGACAGCTTTGCGTGTGAAGGAGCTGGCATCAAAGCTATTATGCCTATAGTGTAGATGAGGAAACTGAGGCTTAGAGAAGTGAAGTGAGTTGTCTCAGGTCACACAGCTGGTCGGAGGCCAAGCTGGGGTTTCCAGAGCTCTCTGATGCTGTAACTTGTGCTCCTTCCACTTGCATGGTGAATAAGAGGTTTTCTTGAGCAGGACTTGGCAGGAATAGAAGTTGGAACAGGCCCAGGGAGAAGCTCAGCAGAAGGGAACCTGTGGGTTTGGCTAGTGTTTATGGGGTATAAGGCTTGGCCCCCACCCAGGCCACTGTGGCCCCCACCCCAGCCACCACTCTGATGATCTGTTTCCTCAACAGACCATGCTCACGGCCATCTCGATGAGTGCAATTGCAACCAATGGTGTCGTGCCTGGTATGTGACTGGGGCTTCTGGGGAGCAGGGAGAGGGGAAGGTGCCTGGATGTCCAGAAGGAGGGACAGTGCCCTGGGCTTTCAGGGCCATCTGAACCCAAGAGAGGCCATATTGCAGACCAGGGGGCTGGGCTGTAACAGCTCATGGGGCAGGCAGGGCAGCCCTGTTGGGAGTAGGAGGCAGTTGCTGATGTTGAATAGGGCAATGGCAGCCCTCTCCCCTCAGCCTGAGACCCTCCTCTCCACCATCCTACTTTCTAAGCCATGACCTCCTTACAGGGGTAATTAGCAACATGGTAATTAGTGCTACAAAATCCATGCAGAGTGGGTTGCCTGGGTCTCCCACCAGTGCTCTTTCTAGGGCTGCAGCCCAGAGCAGCTCCCTTTCTGCCCTGTCACTGAACTCCCCTCCCCGCCTAGAGCAGCCCCATGCCTCTGGACCCTCTTGCTGATACTAGGTTCTCTCTGCAGCTGGTGGCTCCTACTACATGATTTCCAGGTCTTTGGGCCCGGAGTTTGGGGGCGCCGTGGGCCTCTGCTTCTACCTGGGCACTACCTTTGCTGGGGCCATGTACATCCTGGGCACCATCGAAATCCTGCTGGTGAGAGGGGCTGAGGAGGAGGCGTGGGACCCCAGCCTGGCAGTCAGTTAGCCATGCTCCCTGGACACCTGCTATGGGCCCAGCCATTCAGTAAGGCCAAAGAGAAATCAGAAGTGGTTCTGTTTCTAAAGAGTTGCCAGTCTAGTTGGGGAGACAAGATACAATAATTATGTAATGTAAACAGCTGTCGTTTATCAGGCACCCACTGAGCTCTCAGCATAGTTCCAAGTGCTTTATAGTCATTATCTTGAATCTGCATGAGGTTTAAGTATTATGATGCCCATTTTACAAATGAGAAACTCAAAGAGGTGAGATAACTTGCTCAAGGTCACTCAGCTACTAGGTAGGTGGCAGAGGTGGGTTGATAAGAGTTAAAATAATGGTAGAAATGATAACAGCAATGTCACACGACAGCTAGCATTTTGTGATTGCCTCCCACGTGCCAGTGGCTGTGCTAGGAACTCTATGAATGTTGGTTGTTGAGGGCTGGCTGGTGGCTATTGGATCGCAAGAGAGAAGACCATGTGAGGGACCTGCGTAAAGAGATCTATTAGGAATAGTGACTGATGGGAAGTAACCAGGTGGCCAGGCAGTGTTTGAAGGACAGGGCTGGTGACTTAGGTCTCTTCTTCCTGCCCTTCCGGTAGGGTGTGGGTACTGATGAAGCTTCCCTGGTATATGGAAGTGGAGCTCACATTTCCCAAGCTTCTGCTCTATGCAGGCTCCGAGGCTTGCAGTGTGTCATTTTATTTTCTCCTTGTGACTCTACCACGAGTGAGAAGGTGGCCATTTTAAAGATAAGGAAAGCAAGGCTCAGAGAGTTTAAGGAATGAGTGGAAGGGACGTGAACTTGGGTCTTTCTGACTTGCAAAGCCTGTCCTTGTCCATTATACCATACTGCCTTGGAAAACCAGAAAGAGCAGGTGCCATAGCTACTGGGTTGGGGCAGGATGGAATGAAAGGCCCAAGGAGGCAAATACAGAGAGGAGAATAATAGACCTCCATGACTTTTAAAAATTAAATATTTAAAAAATTGGCATAAAAGCATTTTTGCCCATTGCAGAAAATTGGGAAAATATTGAGGTAAAGAAAAATGTAAAGAATGAAATAGCAATCACCCAAAGGAAATCACTATTCACATTTTGGTGTATTTCCTTCTAGTTTTTGTTTTTCTATGTGGTATGGGTAATCTGTCTTTTGTAAAATGTAACTCTAGACCATAAATGTTTCCCTAAGTAACTGAAAATTCTCTTTGTAAATATGATTTACAAGTGAAAATAACCTTGGTAAGAATATAAACATTAATATTTAGTATGGAAATTTTAGAAAATGCAGGTGTGTAAAACAAACGAAGGTCACCCACACTTTCATCATTCAGGGGAAACAACTGTCAACATTGGGATGTACCCATTACCACACATGCAGACCTGTACACACATGTGTGTATATATCTTTACATATAAATTTGCAAAACTGAGATCATGGAAACACATTTTTTAAAACTTGATTGTGTTCACCTGAAAGCATATGGATAGTTTTTTGAGTCCATCCATATAAATCTATGTCATCTTTTTTAACAGCTCCATAGTCTATGTGGAAGTATCATGATTTATCCACCCCACCTCTAGTTATGAACATCTAATTTCTTTCCACCTTTCTGGTGGAAATAATAATAAAAATAATTATTAAGAATTATAGGCCGGGCACAGTGGCTCACGCCTGTAATCCTAGTTCTCTGGGAGGCCGAGGTGGGCGGATCGCTCAAGGTCAGGAGTTAGAAACCAGCCTGAGCAAGAGTGAGACCCCGTCTCTACTATAAATGGAAAGCAATTAATTGGCCAACTAAAAATATATAGAAAAAATTAGCCGGGCATGGTGGCGCATGCCTGTAGTCCCAGCTACTCGGGAGGCTGAGGCAGGAGGATTGCTTGAGCCCAGGAGTTTGAGGTTGCTGTGAGCAAGGCTGATGCCACGGCACTCAGTCTAGCCTGGGCAACAGAGTGAGACTCTGTCTGAAAAAAAAAAAAGAATTATAATTAATAAAAATAATAGAAAAAAATTGCTCCCAACTTCCTTGAAATGTCACTTTTTAATGACTGTGTTCTAGTCCTTGCAGGACAGGCTATGCCTTCCTTAGTCTTTCTCCTGTCACTGGATGTCATTTCCAGTCTGACACTACTATGATTATGCTGTGATGGGCATCGTTTTTCCTAAAGCTTCAGGTTGTTTCCCTGGGGTGATTCTCAGTTGAGCCTTACTGGGGCATGCACCAGGCAGTGTTTGAAGGACAGGGCTGCTGACTTAGACCTCTCTTCTTCCTGCCTTTTCCCCACAGGCTTACCTCTTCCCAGCTATGGCCATCTTCAAGGCAGAAGATGCCAGTGGGGAGGCAGCAGCCATGTTGAACAACATGCGTGTGTATGGCACCTGTGTGCTCACCTGCATGGCCACCGTGGTATTTGTGGGTGTCAAATATGTCAACAAGTTTGCCCTTGTCTTCCTGGGTTGTGTCATCCTCTCCATCCTGGCCATCTATGCTGGGGTCATCAAGTCTGCCTTTGACCCGCCCAACTTCCCGTGAGTGCTGCCGCCCTGAGCCTAAGGCATTGTCTTCATACCTCCCTGGCCCTGTTTCAGGGGCTGCACACCAGTTTGTGCCAACCCCCCTCTCCCTACCTCTTAGAGTCTGAGTGGTGTGGGTTGGGAAGGGAAAATCTCTCTTGGTTTGGAGGCAATCTCTTCAGAGTGGGATAACTTTTCTGGAGGTGGAAACAATTTCCCCTGTGAGGGCCAACTGCTGGCTGGTGGTGTTGGACTTAGGAAGAGCTAAGTGGGAATGACTTCTGAAAGAATGAACACTGTGATAGTGAAACCATTCCTGGGTGGGGACAACCTCCTGGAATGGGACAATCTCTTAATGTTAGACAACTTCTCCAGAATGGGAAAGGACACAGAAGAGAGGGCCCAGGGGCTCAGGTTCCTGTTGTTTCTGCTGTTATCCCTAGTCCCCTCCGTCCCACTGCCCAGGGGAGGACGGCACCCAGAGGCCGCTGTCCACGGTGCTGAAACGTAATACTGCACTGACGTGTGGTTCTCCACCTTGGCTGCGTATGAGAATCACTTGGCTGCATATGAGAATCACTTGGGGAGCTTAAAAAAACAAAACAAAACAAAAAAACAAAAACAAAAACAAAAAACACTGATGGCCAGGCTCCACCCAAATTAAATCAGAATCTCTGGATAGGGGGCCCTGGCATCTGTGTTTTTTAAAGCTCCCCTGGTGGTTCTGCTGTGAAGCCAGGGCAGGGTTATGTCACTCCCCATCTTCCTCCTTTGTTTCTCTCCCTAGGATCTGCCTCCTGGGGAACCGCACACTGTCTCGCCATGGCTTTGATGTCTGTGCCAAGCTGGCTTGGGAAGGAAACGAGACAGTGACCACGCAGCTCTGGGGCCTTTTCTGCTCCTCCCGCTTCCTCAACGCCACCTGTGATGAATACTTCACCCGAAACAATGTCACAGAGATCCAGGGCATTCCTGGTGCTGCCAGTGGCCTCATCAAAGGTCTGGGGGAGGGAAGAGGGCTGGTATCCAGCGAATGCTGCAGGGATTGTAGGTTAAGCGGTCGGAATTAAGGGGACCTCCTTGGGGTTCAGCTAAATCCAATCAGCTTTAACTGAGCACCTACTCAGGGCCATGTTCTGCCCTTGGCATCAGGGAGGGGAGGAGATGGAAAGGAGATAAATGTCTCACTACTAGTAGGAAAGAAAGTCATTAACTTAACACGTATGCACTAAGCACCTATTAAATGCCCAGCACTGTGCTAAGCACCAGGGACACAAAATAAATAAGTCACAGTCCTTGGCCTCAAGGAGTCTAATGGCAGAGATAAATGGATTAGAAAATAAATCATGATATATGTAGATGTGCGCTCAGTGAACAGAGACTTCTCGGGGGAGGGAGGGTTCATGTGTCTAAGGCAGCAAGATGGGGCTTCCTGGACTCACCTGAGGAGGGTTTTGAACCACAAATGGGAAATCTTCAGTTATACCAGAGGAATAAGTGAATTGCAAACAGAAGAACAGCTTGCCTAAAAGCATGCAGACACAGAAGGGTATATTGTGTCCTTCCAACCACAAGTAATTTGGTGTGACTGGGGCATAGAGTGCAAAGGAAGGAGGGGCAAGAATGATGCAGGGGAGGCTGTCATGAGCCAGACCATGGCAGACCTTGGAAGCCACGTTGAAGAGTCGGGACTGTGTCCTGAAGGCAATGAGGAGCCACCAAAGTGTTTTGAGTAAGGGAGGGACACAGATCTTCATTTCTGAAGGTTCACGCTGGCTGCTAATGTGGATGGGTTAAAAGATGAGAGAGGACAGAGGCTGGGAGTCCAGGAGGAGGCTGATGTTGTGAGGCCAGGAGAGGGAGAGGATGGTTTTCTGAACAAGAGTGATGGAGTGATGTCGGTGGACATCCCACAGTGGTTCTCAACCTGGGCTGTTTTGCCACCCAGAAGGCATTGGGCCATGTCTGGAGACATTTTTGGTGGTCAAAACCGAAGGGGTATTACTGGCATCTGGAAGGTAGAGGCCACGATGTTGCTGGCTATCCTACAGTGCTGTAGGGCAGTCCTCCACAACAAGGAATTATCAGTCCCAAGAGGTCACTAGTGCCATGGTGGAAGAACCCTAGGTGGAGAGAAGGGGCATATTTAAGGAATATTAAGGAGGGGTAAATAGACAGAAGTTAGAGACGATTTTGAGTGGGGGAAGGGGAGAGGGAGGTTTTGAGGGCAAGGCGTCGGAAGTGACGGTGGTGCCATTTGCTGGGATAAGGGGGGCGAGAAAGGAGCTGGTTTGGGGTGGGTGGATGGCGAGAACAATTTGGGACACATTGAGTCGGTCTGAGATGATCTTTATGTGCCTACTTACCCCACTAGATTGGACTATTTGAGGGTAGGGACTAGGTCTGGTCCATCTGTGAAATCCCCGAATGTGGCCTGGCCCAGTGCAGGAGCTTAGGAAATGTCGGTAGAAATAAACTTGAGTCAAGGCTACGGGAGGAGATGTGGTTGATCTTGACCATAGCTTTTGTCCAGCCCACCTCCTGGTCCCAGAGCTCTGGTCCCCTGACTTCTCCCTGAGCAGCTCATCTCCCCACAGAGAACCTCTGGAGCTCCTACCTGACCAAGGGGGTGATTGTGGAGAGGCGTGGGATGTCCTCGGTGGGCCTGGCAGAGGGCACCCCTATCGACATGGACCACCCCTATGTCTTCAGTGATATGACCTCCTACTTCACCCTGCTGGTTGGCATCTACTTCCCCTCAGTCACAGGTGAAGGGGAGCTTGGAGAGGGAGGACTCTGCCTGGGAGTGGATGGGGAGGTGAGAACATTGATCATGTTGGGAATGTCTCAGGCCAACAGCCCCATTGTATAACAGGAGCCACCGATTCAGTTCCAATTGGGCAGATGAGGGAATTAAGGCCAGATGCCAAATTCCATGCTCAAGGTCTCAGACAAGTCAGCGTGCTAGGGCTAGGTCCCAGGCTTCCTGACTCTGAGGCTGGTGTCCGGCCTTCCCTGTCTGTCTGGCCTCCTGTGGCTCTGGCTCCTGTCCTAGCGGTGCTTCTGTTCACAGGGATCATGGCTGGTTCTAACCGCTCCGGGGACCTGCGGGATGCCCAGAAGTCAATCCCCACTGGCACCATCCTGGCCATCGCCACCACCTCTGCTGTCTGTATCCTGCACTGCTGGACTGGGACTGATCTTGGTGGGGGAGGGCGGGAGGGAGGGCAGCTGAGGTTGCTGCCTAACCCAGCTGGCTGGTTCCAGAGGGGTAGTAAGGAGGGGGTCGCCAACCTTGGGGATTCACCTTCACTCCTGCTGCAGACATCAGCTCCGTTGTTCTGTTTGGCGCCTGCATTGAGGGGGTTGTCCTGCGGGACAAGTAAGTACGAAGACTGAAGTTGATCCTGTTTTGGGGGAGGGGTGGGCACAGAAGGCTGAGTTCTTGGAAACAGACGGGCAAGGGGAGCCAGAACCTGTGCAAGGGGCCTGTGGCAAGGAGGCTGTGGGGGCTGCTTGCAAAGTCACCTTCTTATTTTTTATTTCATCTTTCTCCTGTCACTCCAGTTCCAGAAGCTCGAATGGTGTCTCATTTCCTTTAGGATAATTATACTTTCCCTTTCTTTTCTTTAAAGTTGATTAATTCATTAATTCATCTAATATTTGCTGACTTGTTATGTGTTGGTCACTGTCTGCAGTTCTGGGGTGAGCAAAGATAACTATTAATAACACATGATTTTATTCCTGACGGGGCTCTTTGGTGGTGATGACCATACTGGCAGACAGACTTTGAGTGCAGAGTGGCAGGGGTGGCCCTACAGGAAAGCCCAGGGGCTGTGGGCACGCAGAGGGGCCTGCCGTCCCATCCTCGGGGGTCTTCCCAGGGAATTCTTCCCAGAGGAGGGAAGGCTAGAAGTGCCTCCTACACATTATCTCATTTGTCCTTCCCACTTTCAATGTTGGGTAGAGATTGGGCGATTGGAGGTGGAAGGGCATTCCAGGCAGGTGGGGACAGCATGAACAAGGGTGGAGGGGGCTGTGCTGCCCGTGTGTATGTACATGTGTGCATGTACACGCATGTACATACATGTATGCGTGTGTGTACATGTGTGTGCGTGCATGTACATGCCTGCGGCTGTAAGTGGCGCAGTGCTCCTGGAGCATCCACTTCTGAAGGGCGCATGCACAGTTGTCACAGAGCCACTTTCCACTGACACCACCAGGCTTCTGTAAGGGAATGGAATGAGGGACAAGAGGCTGGGACCTAGGCTGGGGCCGGGACTGGTTTTCAGTACCAGGAGATTGGAGCTTTATTTTATATTAAAAAACAAACAAAACCCCCCAGGGAAACCCTGCAGGGTTTTAAGCAGAGGTGTGACCTGGCCAAACTGCGGACAGTTTGCATCTATCTTTAGTTTTAGGGCAGTTTAATGTCCACTCAGCTCATTTCATTGAACCAGAGACCTCCCCCACTACTCCAAGGGGCGCCGCAGACCACCCACTGCAGCCCTTCATCTGATTCTCGGTTGGAGTCTTTCAGCAATGGCCCCTTTGAGCACAACTCCAGGGACAGGCCTCTCTCTACAGAGGTGGCATCTTCCATTTTAAGACAGTGTC
>VBSM01003200.1:1664146-1680687 GCA_008086735.1 Cheirogaleus medius | reverse complement strand
ATTGAATGAGCTGTGAGCGCCAGCAAGTTGAGGCTTTCTCTGATTCTCTCATTAGTCTGTGAGGGCTAGGCGCTGTTAGTTCCATTTTCTTGGTGTGAGACTGGGGCTAAGAGAAATTAAGGAATTTGCTTGAGGTCACACCACTGGGAAGCCAGAGTTTGAACCAGCCCAGAGGCTGCATTGTTAACAATGAGCTATTCTGCCTCCTTTATAGGAAGATCATGGTTGCAAAGCATTGGGAGGAATCAGTGAGGTTGCACATGCTGGGTTTTACCAATCAGAAAGGGCAGGTGGTGTTATTGCCATTTAACAGAGGGGAAACTGAGTCCCGGAGAGGGTGCAGGACTTTCCCTCATCCCCAAACCAAATACGTGATGAGGCCCAGGTAGATGCTGGTTTTCTCACTGCTCAGCTCAAGGCCAAAGCCAGGCGGAGTGGGGTGGGGTGCTGGGTTCCAGGAGCCCTCGTGGCTGCTGCTGTGTGCTGAGGGAGACCCAGTCACTCTTTGCCCCTCTGGCCTTCTCCTTGGCTGCCCCCAGAGCTGGTCCGGGAAACCACAGCGGGCCACCTAGCCCTGCTGGTCACCAAGAACGTTTCCATGTTTCCTGGGAACCCTGAGCGCTTCTCTGAGGGCAGCATCGACGTCTGGTGGATCGTGCACGACGGGGGCATGCTGATGCTGCTGCCTTTCCTGCTGCGGCACCACAAGGTGAGTGTGCATGCACAAGCGTGTGTATGCATGCGTTTACTCGCATGCATGTGTGCACACCCA
The DNA here is from genome assembly GCA_008086735.1 of Cheirogaleus medius. Lineage (NCBI taxonomy): Eukaryota > Metazoa > Chordata > Mammalia > Primates > Cheirogaleidae > Cheirogaleus > Cheirogaleus medius. The sequence goes on along the minus strand of VBSM01003200.1, from coordinate 1,679,915 downwards.
TGAGCAAGGTGCATGGGCTCTGGCCAGGATCAGCTTCCATGTCCTTCCTCCCTTGTGAGCTCCTGAGAAAGGGATCTGATAACCTCCTTCATTCTGAGATGTTAGGAACTGACCGTGTCTCCCCTTGCAGGTGCATTGCCATAAAGGAGAGCAATGCTTAACCCAAGCAAGTGACACTCTAGCGGAGGACCCTCAGACCTAAGCAGGGAGCTTTTAAAGGGATTGGACTCTGCGAGGGAGGATTTCAGGCCTGCATGTCTGTGTGGGGAGTGGGTGGGAAGGGTGAGGGGACAGAGTCCCCTGGCCCTGGGTCTCCTCATTGCATCTGGGCAGGAAGGGACCTCCCTGGATCCCTTTCATCCCTTGCAGGTCTGGCGGAAGTGCAAGATGCGCATCTTCACTGTGGCCCAGATAGACGACAACAGCATTCAGATGAAGAAGGACCTGACCACATTTCTGTACCACTTACGTATCACTGCAGAGGTTGAAGTGGTGGAGATGGTGAGTTCCCTGGAGTCCCACTTGGACCCCATTCCTCTTGGCCTCAGCACCAAATAGAGCAACCCCAACACCCATCGGCTTATGATGCTGGACCCCTTCCCTCACATCCACCTTGTAGTCTCTGACATCAGAGTTCGTGCATCCACCCCTTTCTCCTTTATAAGAATAGCCGTGTCTAATAGTGCTCAGTATATGCCAGGCACTATTCTATGCACTATATACATATAATATATATATATATATATATATACACACATACACATACATATATGTACTTCTTAGAAATAGGGTCTTGCTGTGTTGCTCAGGCTGGCCTCAAACTCCTGGGCATAAGCAATCCTCCTGTCTCAGCCTCCCGAGTAGCTAGGACTATAAGCATGTGCCACTGTGCCTGGTTTGTATATATTCTCACAACAACCAATGAGACAGGTACAATTATCAGCATTTCCATTTTACAAATTAGGAAGTTGAGGCAGAGAAAGGTTAAATATGGTCATGTTTTGCTAAATGATGGGGATACACTCTGAGAAATGCATTGTTAGGTGATTTTGTCATTATGCGAGCATCATGGAGTGGCCGTACACAAACCTAGATGGTACAGCCTCCTGCACACCTCGGCTGTATGGTAGCGCCCGTTGCTCCTAGGCTACAAACCTGTACAGTATGTTACTGTACCGAACACTGCAGATAATTGTAGCACAATGGTAAGTGTGTATCTAAATATATCTAACCATAGAAAATGTACAGTAAAAATATGGTATTCTAATTTTATGGGACTGTTGTGTACACAGTATGTCATTGACCAAAAACGCTGATATATGGTGTGTGAGTGTGATTTGCCCAACACAGTAAGTGGCAGAGCCAGGATTCAAACCCAGGGAGGCTGACTGTAGAGCCTGTGCTACTACAGCCTCTTGTCTATCCACTCTCAGTTTATTTATCCATCCACCTGTCCCTCTGTGTATTCATTAATCTACCCATACCTTCATTGATGTATTCACTCACTCACCCCTCCATTCATTGATGCATGTATTCATTCATCCCTCTGCTGCTTTTTCTACTTCTTCCCCTTCTCTATTCACCCAGGCAATTAATTAATCCATTCATTCATTAGTTCATCCATTCACATGCCTGGTCCTGTGCTGGGCTGAGGAGGGGATGAGCTGCCTGCCTTCTGGGAATGTGGCCCTCTCTGCTCTGTCCTTGATGAAATTAATTCACTGGTGGGAAGCCCTAGGCTGGCAGGGGGGAAGGGGGCCTGCCCCACTTCCCTGAGCTCAGAGCTCATGCTTTCGTCTCTTGCCCCTCTCAACCCACCTCCACCCCTGTCTGCCACAGCATGAAAGTGACATCTCAGCTTACACCTATGAGAAGACGTTGGTGATGGAGCAGCGCTCCCAGATCCTCAAACAGATGCATCTGACCAAGAATGAGCGGGAGCGGGAGGTGAGGCTGCCCGGGCTGGGCTCAGGAGAGCTTCAAGCTGCTGCCAGTGCTGGGTCTGCACAGGTTTGGGATGGCCCTGGGTGACTCTCCTGGCCATTGGCACTGCCACCTTTACCCTCATCACCCCGACTCTCCCCAGTCATACCTCCCGACACTGGTCTCCCCTCAGTGGGAGTGACATTGCAGCTGCACCTACCCACCAAACCTCTCAGCCCGGAGACAGCGGCACCTTAGCATGGGTGACACATCTTTCCCTCTGTATGTGACTTCTGGGGCCTGAGGGAGAATAGTGGAGGCTAAATATGTGTGGCTGATGAGTCCTTGGGGTATGGGATACCAGTGTGGGGGACAAGGGTGCATGTAATGGACTCTCAGGGAGTAGGGAACAGATGGGCACTTGTGGATATAAGTGGTGAGTGATAGTTAGGGGTAAATCTCCTAGGGTGTGATTGGTGAGTTCTCAGGAGTAATGGTGATGAGCCTCTTGTGGGGTAAGGGTGTAAGATCTCCCAGGTGTGGGTAATGTGGGACTGCTGGTCTCCTGGAATATGGATGAAAGACTTACCCAGGGATGGAGTCCTTGGAGTGGTGGTACCCCAGGCTGAGGACAGAAGAGCTCCTGGAGGTGGGTGATAGGTTGCCTGGGGAATGGGTGGCAGATCCTATAGGTGAGGGTGACAGAACCATGGGTTATGAGTCTGCCTGGTATGCATAATATATTTCTCAGAATGTGGTTGATGTATCCTCAGGGGGATAGCTGGGAAGAATGGATCCTCCAAGGATGGGGGTGTTATACAAGGGTGATAGTAAAAATTGTAAAAAATGGCATGTGCACTGACCAGCTGGAACTGAAATTGGACCATAGCGCTAGGATAGAGCCTTGCCGTGCCAGGTGTTAACCCTTTGGTTGCTGGATGGTGGGGAGGTCTGGGGTTCTAGAGAGGAGCTGGGACAGCCAGGTTAGTGGTGCAGTAGCCATTTGGTCTCGAACCATTGCAATATTTTAGCAACTGGTACAGTTCCAGAAAGTGCGCATCCTGGCAGAATGCACAGCTCTGGTGGTAGCTCTTTGAAGCACATGGGTGGCGACTCCCAGCAGAGCTGGTGCCAACCTGTGTCAGAATGCGCAGCTCTGGTGGTAGCTCTTTGAAGCACATGGGTGGCGACTCCCAGCAGAGCTGGTGCCAACCTGTGTCACTCCCTAGATCCAGAGTATCACAGATGAGTCACGAGGCTCGATCCGGAGAAAGAATCCAGCCAACACTCGGCTCCGCCTCAACGTCCCAGAAGAGACAGCTGGTGACAGCGAGGAGAAACCAGAGGAGGAGGTGTGCAGCTGGGGTGGTTTGGCCCCAGCCAGTGGGAGCAGAACCTTTGCCCTCCAAAGGAATCACCTGCTGCCCCTTCATTCATCCGTCAGGTGCAGCTGATCCATGACCAGAGTGCTCCCAGCTGCCCCAGCAGCTCGCCGTCCCCCGGGGAGGAACCTGAGGGGGAGGGGGAGACAGATCCTGAGAAGGTGCATCTCACCTGGACCAAGGACAAGTCGGTGGCAGAGAAGAATAAGGGCCCCAGTCCCGTCTCCTCTGAGGGCATCAAGGACTTCTTCAGCATGAAGCCGTACGGGCCTGGGGGCTAAGGGCTGGGGGCTGGGGTGAGCCGAAAGCAGCAAGGCTGTGCCCCATGGCAGAGCAAGTGAGCAGGCGTCCTGGTCTGGCGGGCTGCAGACCCAGCTCAGACATGTCTTGGTTTCCCCGTCTGAGACTTGGGGGGTTGGGCCTGACTGCCAGGCGTCAGAACTCCCAGTGCAGGCAGTGGAGAGGTAGCGGATGTGAGGGAATGGGGGACAGCACCAGTGCTCACGCAGGGCAAATGATGATGGCGCAAGCCCCCAGCCTCTTCCTCTCTTTTGACCCCTCTTTCTTTCTCTCTCTGCTTCTCTTGTGTTTCCTGAAGGGAGTGGGAGAACTTGTAAGTGCTTCAGCATTTTTTCATTCTCTCTGCTAGGCTGGCCAGGGTCCCTACCCTCCTCACTCTATCACGAACCCCCAGTTGGTGCCCCTGACCTCTGGGGTCTCTGAAGAGCCCAGCTGAGAGAGGTCTGGGGTTGGTGGTCCCCAGTTTGCTAGGACCAGGCTCCACCCAGCAGCGCAGGTCGGGCTGGGAGGGTGACTGGAACAGGCCCGTCCCTCCCCAGGGCTCACGCGCTCTCCGCCCCTCCTTCCTCCCGCAGGAACCAGTCCAACGTGCGGCGCATGCACACGGCCGTGCGGCTGAACGAGGTCATTGTGCAGAAATCCCGGGACGCCAAGCTTGTTTTGCTCAACATGCCTGGGCCTCCTCGCAACCGCAATGGTGACGAAAACTGTATCCTGGACTTAAAATTGGGGGAAAAGGGAGGTGGACGTCAGGGAACCTGGGTCCTAGCTCTGGGATGGAAGAAATGAGCCCTTCCTGCTTCCGGATCAGCACCTCGGACAGGGACGCGGGCGCATGCGTTCCCTGGTTGCCCAGCGCTACCCCAATTTCGTCGGGAGGGAAGGGCACCGGGTCTTTCTCCTTGACCCAATCTCAGACATGGAATTCCTCGAGGTCCTCACAGAGCACCTGGACCGGGTGATGCTGGTCCGCGGCGGCGGCCGCGAGGTCATCACCATCTACTCCTGAGAGCCAGGACCTGCCACCCAGGCCCGAGCGCCCGGCCCCGCGGCCCCGGAGCTCTCGCCGCGCCCCCAGCCGCTGTCACCGTTTACATACAGACCCTGTGCCCGTGCCCTGGCCCCTTACCCCGCTGCCTGAAGCCGGAGGCCACGCCCGTCGGGCTGACTCGGAGAGGGCGCCCCCCGCGCGGAAACCAGAGCCCCCAGAGCCCCGCTGGCCTGTCGGTCTGCGCTGCCCTTTTTCTAAGCCCGGCCTCGTCCCGCCGGAGGAGACGCTGCAATAAAGGTCGGGAGGAGGCGCGGAGGGCAGAGGACCTGGGGCCTTGAGGACCCCCAGGCAGTCCACGCGGCCCCTCTTCCCCTCCCACGCCCCGCCACGGCCCTCGCTCCGCGCTCCTCGGCGCCGTCCCCGGCTCCCGGCGGCGCGGGGTGGGACGGCCGCGCTCGCCTCCGCCGCCCCTGCTCCCCGAACCGTGGGGCGCGCGCCAGCCAGGCCTATACATAGTGTACAGGAGACATCGAGTGTATTTTTAACGTCCCCATATTTATGTGACTAGAAGCGCAACGGACTTCTCTTCTCGCCACTGTCGAGCTCTCCCGCTGGGGGCACCCCGGAGAGGCGGAGGCCTCGGGAAGCTGGGTTTTCCTTGACATCTGAGAGTTTGAGAGCAAAAGTGCTTTAGGCCCAGGCGGGGGTCGTGGTCCTAGTCCCTCGACACCCCCGCCCTGCTCTCGCCTCCTCGCTCTTTCCGCGCGCCCTTGGCTTCCCACCTTTCCCTCCAGTTCCTTTTGGAGACGAGGTGAGACGTGTCCAACTTTTCCTGGATTCGCCTCCCAGCGGATGTGAGCCCCCACGGCGGCTGCAGAGACGCGCGCACCTCTTCTCATCGGCTCTTATGCAAGTTGGGGCCAGGATAGGGGAGGGGCGCTCCTCAAGGGGGAGAAACCGAGAGAGGCCCGCGCCCCACCGAGGAAAGCCCCGCCCCGGTGCCTTCGCTGGGGAGCAGGCGTCTCTCCTCAGTCGGCTTGTCGCCTGCTCACCCTATCCCATGGCTCCTCGCCAAAGACTGAAATTGTGGAGCTGGAGGGGGCCCCCTCCCCAGAGTTTCCTCCCTGGTACAGGTGAGGGAGGAGGGGGCGATTCTGGTTTTGGGGCCGAACCCACTGGGAGGCTCCAGCGCCATCCCTGATGTTCCCTTCTCCAGGGAGGCAGCTCTGGCCTCCAGGGAGGCAGCTCTGGCCTCGAGGTCCCAGTCGCCTCCTCCGTGCGCTGGGGCTGGGCCTCACTGCCTAGCAGCCGCCTCCAGCTGTGTGTCCCATGCACCTGGGCCTGGGGGAGGGCTGGAGTCGCCACGCGCTTTGTTCTTAGCGTCTCTCTGCCCTCCTCTAACTAGGACCCAAGGCCTTTGGCTTCCCCAGCTCCAGTCCTTGGCGCTTCCGCTCCACCCGCCTGGTCTGAGGCGCCTTCTGTCCTTAGAGAAAGCGCGTTGGCAGGGTTCCCTTTCCCCAGGGTACGCTACTAAGGGGGACAGGCACTGCATGCTCGTTCCAGCACTCTCTGGGACTGGGTACAGTACCTCCAGCCCCAGGGCCCTGACCTACAGCACCTAGTTAGACACATCTTGCCCACCTCCCAGAGCTGGGGCCACTGAGTACTCCTGACCTCATCACCTCCTTTCCTTTGAGCCCAAGGTGAAGAGCTGGAGCGATCCTAGACAGGGTCAGGCTGGGGGCAGGTGTGGAGGTCTCCCGGTTAGGCCAAGGCCCCTCTGAGATTTGATCAGGGGCCTAAGTAGATTCTTTTATGTATCAATCTGAAAGTTGGAGGTGTTAGACACCAGCCCCCTGCATCCTTCAAAAGACCTCCCTCCGAGAACCACAGATGGCTCCCGCCTTCTGGGGGCCTGAATATTTCTGAGCTGAAGTTGTGGGCTGCATAGGAGAAAGGGGCGGTATCAACATCAATTAGGGAACCAAAGTTGCACTATCTGGGCCCAGACTGTCTGGTTGGCAAGAGCAAAGTTTCCGTTGATGAAAAAAACATCCCACAACAAAATCCCAAGTTTTCTGTGCTACATGTGCAATATTTGTCATGAATGTTATCACAAGTCATTCATCAAATTATCTTTATAATCACTGTAGCTAGATGTTTCATGTCCATCCAAGTGACTTTTATTCTGAGTGCAATATTTCAATAGCCTTGTAGTGATAACTAGTGTTGCTTTTGTTTTAGACGATCTATGTGCAGGGCAATGCAATGAAGTTGAAAACCCTTGTAAATAGGAGAGGTTGCAAACCAAATCAAGAGTATTTATTACTATTATTACTATTATTATTATTAGGCCTGCCTTTAATTTTCAGTGTGTTTCAGTATTCCGCATCCTGCCTCAGTATTGATCTTGTGTTCTTTGTGCCAATATGAAAAGGAGAGGGTTGGTTCTTTCCTTTATTGTTGAATGCTCCCATTTAATGCTTTATGGCTTTTACTGTATTAATTTTTTAGACTCCTGTCTGCACAAAATGCAATAAAAATAATTTTATTATACCCTTCATGGCCTGAGGTGTGCTATTTGGACACTCCAGGAGGACCCCACACTCTTAATCAGAAACACTGACCTTCACTGACAGAAAAGTTGGGCTGATGCCCCAGGTGGTTATCTGATTTGTATACAGACAGCTCTGGAGCCCTGGCCTGGAGGGCACTGCACTAACATCATCTCCTAAGAGACTGGTAGGCTCTTACTAGCTGCCAGGCTGCACCGATATTCCCTGTGAGGCCCGGAGCATGTATTAGGTGAAGTTCAGTACTACTGGCACTTTGATTCCTAACCCCCTGGGGACCTGTGTCACCTACTTCACCACAGCCACCCCAAGTTTACTAAATGCTCTTCAAGACTCCTTCAGGTTCTGTGACTACAGATTCTGCCAACTTTCTGCCCAACAGGTGGAAAAGAGGGAGAAACGGAGAAAAAAGTGGACAGGAGAGTGCCCCCCTCACCACCTCCCACCTAAAGGCCATCAACTAGAAATGGCCGCCTCACAGTCTGTCTTCCTTTCCTAGAGTAAGAGGACAAGCCTGCTGACACAAGGAATGACTACCGCAAGCAGGATGCTGAATACAGCATTATAGTTAGCCAGTGGGCTTTTGCTCTGAGCTGTTATCAAAAGCTTCTAACTAGCTGAGCATGTACAGAGAGAAGAAGGTAGGGTTAAAACAGGTTTTGAGGCCTGACTGTAGGTTGAGGACAAGGCAGGGCCCCTCACCACCTGATTCTGGGAAAGAGTGTCCTGAAAAGAGGTGCTGCAGATATTCAGACTCAAGAAAGATGAACACAGCTTTTACTTTTTCATTTTAATTAAAAAGTAATCATTTCATCTTATTAACAACACAAGAGTTCCAAAGAGGGGGGAAAAACCACTATATAACACAAACAAGTTGGAACATAAAACACTGCCATTTGGGGACCTTGAGTTTAGAAACCATTGTTTGCTCAGCCACTGGCAGGGACTCCGCTGAAGTTGTGGCTCTCCCTCACCCCTGCTGGGGCCCACGAGACTGTGATCCTCAGGGCTGTAATGAGCACACTCCCTAGGGAGAGGGCAGCTTCCTATGGCTCCACAAGGAGCAGTAGCCAGGAACCCTCCCTCAACAATTTCATTCTGGCTCAAAAGTCATGAACAGCCGTCTGTCTCGAGAACATGTCCAGCTACCAAAAGTCTGACATCAAAATGGTCCCTATCTCCTGCTGCTCAGAAAACAGAGTAAGAGTCTAGATGAAAACAAGAGCCTGGGTTTTTGAGCCAAAAGCTCAAAACAAATCGCGAAGAAATGGGTGTTCACGGCCAGAGTCTCACTACCGACTCTGTGGAAGTGCCGCTGAAGAGGGGGATGCTGACAGAAACGGTGAGGGGGAAGAGTGGTGGGGCCCAGATTCACAGTTTGGGTTAAACTGCTGCTGAATGGAGCTGTTCAGTCCATTGGAGATCCTCCAACAAAATGAAAACAAAAAAGAAAAAACAAAAAACCATCTTGGCTCAGGCAGAAAAGTTCCTTCTGTGGCTGCTGTGGTTAGTCCTCAACAATCCGGAGTAGCTGATTTGTGAATCCTTAAGCAGACCCCCAAACTTGTGGGATGGGGATTTGATGACATCGCGCCTGCCAAAGCCAGTTTGCTTCTCTGTAACTCTAGGCAAGGGCTGTAGGCAGGAGTTGGAGCTCTGGTCGACATGTACAAAGCTGATGTGACAAGTGCCATTCCAAACTCAGCCAGTTGGGCCTGGCTTCTTCCTCTCCCAAATCCAGCAGACAGAAGGACCAGAGAAATCCCACCAAATATAAACTGAGCCCAGACACTTGTACTGCCCAAGTGACCCCAGAGATATTTATTTTCTACAGAAAAACAAAAACCAAAATCAAAAATAGATACAGCCCCCAATACAGTATAAACTGACTTTGTAAGGAATAAACAACATAGCCTTGAGCAGGAGAGCGAGCAGGTGGTAGAAACTTATGACATTTGATGTAGACCTGGAGAGCACAAAGAACGTCCTCCAAACAACTCTATTTAGAACGCAGTAAGTGGGAGGCGGCCAGGGGATGAGGGAACCGGGGGTAGTTGAAAGATTTAGCCTCAGTAATGCCTCTGGTAAGATCCCATGGGGGCCTGCGGCTGCCCCACCTGTGCTGCGGTCTGGCTAACCAAGTGGGAGAGAGCAGGGCCACTCTGGATCAGGGTGTCCAGAGCCTTCTGTACACTTGGATTGTCAAAGTTGATACTTATGGAAGACACAGGCCTCTGGCTAGCCATGTTGCTAGGAGGTGCCAGGCGACTAGAAGGCTGACCAAAGAGCCCTTCAGAAGGAGCCCCAGGCCTGGGGCCCATGTTCCGAGCAGATCCTGCCTGTCCCAAAATGTTTGGAGGCTGATTGCCAGAGGCTTGTGATCTTTGCTGAGGCTGGCTGTTTGCTGCCGTGGAAAAATTCTGGTTCTGGTTGCTTCCGGTAACAACTGAAGGGGATGCAGAGCTGCTATTGGCCGCAACTGTGCCACTGTTGAAGAGGCTGAGGATTTTGGCCTGAAGCTCTTGCTGGGAGGTGGGGGGTGCAGCTGGAGTGGGCGTAGCAGAGGGGAGCACTTGGCCGCTCTGGAGCGGTTGGGGGCTTGGCTGTGTCTTCAGCGAGGCACCCGAGGTCGCCCCGAGTGATTGGCGGGAAATCGGGCCTGGAAGACAGAAGAGGGAGGTATCTCGTTGAAAGTACCCCCCAAGGGCAGGAGGTCTAGCAGCCAAAGGAAGAACAATAATCACTGAGTCACATCAATCACATAGTACACAGACAATAACATCAATTTCCCAAAGGGGCCACTTCATGGTATGTGCTATTTACAGAAACTAACCTATAGCAGTTCCCTCAGAGAACTGCTATAAAATAAACACATAAATAAAAAAGGGCATCCATTCTGGCTACCAGGGAGCCAGTAATACTAGTCCATCCACCACCACATTAACTACAGGGACCAGAATTCAGTACCCAAATTTTAAGTTGTCATTATCATCATATCAGCATGGAGAACCCATGGGAGAACCCACAGGATGGACTCATTTCCCTTACCCACCCCAAGAGCCATGGGCCTGCCACCCTCCCCACAGAGCCTGGGGATTAGAGAAATGCAGAGTCAGAACTTCACCTCGGCCCTGCCTCGTAGCTCACCAGGCAGAGAGTCGGTGCTGCTCCTCATAAGTCGCTCCTTCCGCTCTCGAAGGTAGTTGATGATCTTGTCAGTCTCTTCGGCAGTGAGGTACCTGTTGTCTGCCAGCAGGTTAATGAGGCTCTGGATGGCTGGAGGGTGGCCCCCGCGCACTCCCTCATCAGGGCCTCCTCGCTCTCTTTCCTGTAGGATGGCTTCATCAGCCATCTTGGCTGCCTGTCTGGCAATCTCCTCACGTTCTTTTTCCCGGCACTCATTCTTGTAGCGCTCATAATTTCTGGCTACCAGCACCATGGCATCTGCCTGGGGCATGTTGCGATGCTCTGTAGGAGGGAAGGACAAGAGTTATTTTCTTCTATTACATATCTGAGTGCCCACTGCTGCACTATGCCAAGCCTTCGTTAACCTCACATCAGCAAGAAAACCATTTTGGTGATAAAAATCCATTTGGTAACAAAAAGCCTTGAGATTGGGAGTGGGATGGGAAGGGATATGAAGGGCGAGAAGGGAGGTGAATGGGTATCTTTGGTGGGGATGTGCTCCTTTGCATAGAGCTGGTTCCTTGGGAGAATTTCTAGATTACAGACTTGTAGTAAAAACCAAAGAAACATGACAGCCTCCCACGGATTCAAACAGATCATGTGGGGAATAGCTATGGGAGGCAGGCCCAGCAGCCTGTAGACTGGCAGCAGGAGGCCAACAAGCCCCTCTGGAAAGCTGGCTCTCCACTGTGCTCCTCAGGACTGAGCTGGCCTACTGTTTTTTAATTCATCAGTTCATAAGTCATGGATTAAGATCAAATTGTGACCGTAAATAACCTCCTCTCCTCACCCATGGGCAATGTGGTTTACACGGTGGTGAGAAGACTCCTCAGAACTTTATATAAATGCCCTCCCGCATCTTGAGGACTATTCTCAAGAGAGACAAATGACCCACTAGAGACCCTTATAAGTTCTATGGTTATGGGGGTAACTAGTCAGGCAAATAGAGATCAAGGGTGTGGTGGGAAAAGGGAAAGTCTGTGGTGTGAGAGCAATGAGCATGGCATCAGTTGGCAGAGTCTCAACCCTCTGGGCTTAAAGTACTAACAGCTACTTCAGAGAAGGACTTCAAGAAGCCATCCCTGGGCCTCTAAAGAATCAGGGCCTTTCCCCTGTCTATACAGCCCCTGCTCACTTCCCCAGCACACTCACAAATAGTATCCTAAATGCCTGTTATATTCTCTGTCCCCCATTAGAAAACTGGGTAAAAGCAAGGATTCTATTGCATTCAGTGGAGCATGTGGCAGAGGTGTGTTGGAGTCAGAACTCATTTGTAAGAGCCAATTGTGTGCATTTCTTTCCAACTCTCCCTTCAGTGACCTTCATGTTGGTGGCTTAAAGTAAAATATGGTGGGAGTATTTACACTATGAAAATCCGCAAATGCTGTAAAGTCCAGGCGTCCTCAAACTGCGGCCCGCCGAGGACATTGATCCAGCCCGCCGGATGTTTTTGCAGCCGCTGCCTGTCCTGCTTAGCAGCCAACTCGTCCGGGGCCCACAGTGCGCATGTGTGGAATGTGCGCCGCACTCTCCAACGGCCCTCCAACGGTCTGAGGGACAGTGAACTGGCCCCGTTTAAAAAGTCTGAGGACCCCTGCTGTAAACCATCACCCCCTATCCCAGGCTGTTACTAATTAATACCTCCACAGAGGTAGACATCTAGTACCTATTTCTCCACGCCTTAGTTCATACCGGGTATTGTCATTCTTTTTAATTCTTGCCAACTTGACAGATAAAAATGGTATTTCATTTCATCTAATCTGCTTTTTTGCTGACTTTTTGGGAAAAAAAAATCAAGCAGTAAAGTTTTATAACAAACTGGAAATGAGGTTCTTAAAAGATCTCAACTTGGCCAGGTATAAAAGAATTTAAAAATCTTTAAAGATGTATTGAGAAAAACCAGGCTTTTAAAAAACAAGTTTGTCTTTTTACCTATAAGAAATGCTGTTACGTAAAAATGATAAAAAACAAACAAAAACTCTTTCTCCATAGATAATGCAGATAGTCACAATTATCTGGTAAATGGGCAAAAACCAAGCATTTAATGTCTTTAGCTCCAATCTTTTGTTCATTTCTTACTGCTTATTACAAACTACTCCAGAACTGGTTGTTAAGACATTTTCCAGCACAAAAACTGTGTAATGGCCAAGTATAGTGTTATAGATAGCAGGCCCAGAACTGTGTATCCACTGAGAGACTAACAAATAAATGACTATGCAAGTCTCCTTCAGTGTACTTAGAGAAGGACCCTACCTTGTCTCAGCTGAGATATATAAGTCATTTGCCCAAAATCTGCTTCTTAGGAGTAAGGCTTAAAATGAACTAGTAACTACCTCTGCGATTTTGACCCACTTAAGCCTCTGTACCTTGTGGAGTTCCAAACATGATGTTGACTGTACAGGAGCGGTGAATCTGGTGTTGCTGGGTGATGACAATAGCAAAGGGAGATCCTCCTCTGCTAACATCCTCCAAGGCTTGTGAAAGCGACACCTCTGTGTTGAGGAAGATCAAGTCCACTACCATGCCTAGGTCTCGTACCTTCCGCCCCACAGATTCAGCATAATCTCTGTAAACAAATAAACAAACACACACACAAAAAGCAGGATTCAGGTGAGCACTTCCCTGACCAACTCCAAATCTTCACACTGTTGAGTCTCAGCCAGCTGTGTGTGCTCATATAGAGAACTCAAGTCCTAGCTCACTCCTAGTGCTTTCTTCAGGCCCTGAGGATCCAGACCAATTCCCTTTCTTTACACTGGCTCAGAATCGTTTTGACTTGCCTGAGGTCACACAGGAAGTTGCCAGTAGACAGTATTTGATACCCAGGTCCTTCTCTTGATTCTCTAGTCCAGTGTTCCTTCCTTAACACCATCCTGCTCCCTAAGACTGTGGCGCTTGTCTGTCTTTGGGAAGGCTGCATAAGCCAGTGGGAAAAGCATGGGCTTTAATGCTAGAAATGTGGGCTTGGATCCCAGGCCTAACATTTACTTGCAAAGTTGTGAAGCTTTAAGCAAATCCCTTTACCTCTTACAAACCTCAGTTTCTTTACTAATGAAACACGAATAATATAGCTCAGCTCATATGTTATTTCCTTGGCCTTCTCTCTAATCTAACTTAGATTCTCTTTGAGTGTTCTCTTTTCATTGGGTTCATCACCTATTTATTTATTTTTGTCACCTGCCCAATTAGGGTATACGCTCCACAAGTGTGTATATTTCCTATTAATATTATAGCCCCAGTACCCAGCATCTGCCATAAATGCTAAAAATTTGCTGAATACACATTTAATATGATTACCATGAGGATTAAAAATAATTTCTGTAAAGTACCTAGCATGAAGTAGATAGATACAAGGTAGGTGTTCAGAAAATAATAGCTATTATCATGTGTCCAAAAAAAGCTATCTATAGTGAAAGCAGCCTCTATCTCTGAACAAGACAGCCAAGAGCCTGTGAACTCTGCCTGCTGCTTGGTGTCTCAACACCTATTTCCCTAGTCACTGCCTTGAAATTAGCTCTTTAACCCCAAACTGCTAGGAAATATATGAAGTTATTTACTAAGTACCACCTGGGGAAAGGGAACATAGCTACTGCCAAACCCATAAGCTGCTATACTCCCTCCTGCTCCTTTGCTCTGCCTCTTCAAGAAGACAATGTAAACAGAGTGGAGTAACACAATACTGTGAGCTCTGGCTTGGCTAACATGGTCACTTAACAGTTCTGCAAGGCCCTGGCACTTCACAAAGGCTTGGTTCTTGGCTGACAAATGCACACACACACATGCCTCCCGAAGTATTAGGGATTTGGCGTTGTCCCATGGAGGGAGCATCTACTCCCTCTTCCAGTCTCAGCCCACATGGTTCCACGGGGCTAATCCCACCTCTGGCTCTAGGGATGAATTGAGTCAGGTCAGTCCAACTAGAAACCATTCCAGGACTTTTAGGTGGAACACTGGGAAAGAGAAGCTATTTCCACTAGGTTTGCTAAGCTAAGAAGACACATGTCTGGGACCAGTCCCATTCTGCCTTTATCAAGTAGAAAACCTGCCTGAGAATGAAGGCAACACTGAGGAAAACAGTGATTAAGACACCAGAGACCAAGTCTTGATGACATGGCTTGACCCTAGATGTGGCCACACCTCAACTTCCCAGTTAAGCAAACTAAAAGTGCTCCTTTTGGGGTTAAGCCAGTCTGAATTGAGTTTTCTGGTACCTACAACTGAAAGAACTCTGACTAATACAGCACAGCAATGCCAGAATACGCAGCCCAAGTTCAGTGGGTAGAGCTGCCAAGCAGGAGCCTGAATTTCTCTTCTGACCTTTCTTCTCACTGGGGAGAAATAGCCAAAGGGTTCTTACTTAGTTTGTTTGTTGACCACAATCACAGAACAATCAACAGGCCGCTCGGCATCAAAACGTCTCTGGATTTCCTCAAAATATTGACGATAAAGCTCTTCTCTACGCCGCTCCTCACGTTTCAAACGTTCTATAAGATACCACCAGGGAAAACTGCAATAAGGACTGAGTCACAGGCCTTATTTTAAATCCTGAACTACTTGTAGGGAAGGGTCATAACACACAAATACTTTCTGAATTATTAATCCTCTAGTCTAACTCCTAAAAGTAAACAGTATTATTTATTATTATTATAAATTCATCAAACTGTAATGGTTAGATTAAAGGGAATGGCCATTTTAATGCTTCATCTTTTTTTTTTTTTTGAGTCAGAGTCTCACTCTCTTGCCTGGGCTAGAGTGCCGTGGCGTCAGCCTAGCTCACAGCAACCTCAAACTCCTGGGCTCAAGCAATCCTCCTGCCTCAGCCTCCAGAGTAGCTGGGACTACAGGCATGCGCCACCATGCCCGGCTATTTTTTCTATATATTTATAGTTGTCTAATTAATTTCTATTTTTAGTAGAGACAGGGTCTCGCTCTTGGCTCAGGCTGGTTTTGAACTCCTGACCTTGAGCGATCTGCCCCGTCTCGGTCTCCCAGAGTGCTAGGATTACAGGTGTGAGCCACCACTGCCAGCCTTTAATGCTTCATCTTACTGTCAAACTGTCCTTTAGGAAGGCTGTTACTAATTGATACCTCTACAGAGGTAGATAATCTAGTGCCTATCTCTCCACACCTTAGTCAACATTGGCTATTACCGTTCTTTTTAATTCTTGCCAACCTGACAGATAAAAATGGTATTTTGTTATTATTCTAATCTGCTTTGATGAATTTTTTGGAAAATAAATCAAGTAGGTAAGTTTTATAACAAATTGGAAATGAGATTCTTGGAGATCTCAACTTGGCCAAGTATAGAAGAATTTAAAAATCTTTAAAGACATACTGAGAAAAAACAGGCTCTTAAAAAACAAGTTACCTAAAAAAGAGATGCTGTTAGGTAAAAAGGATTAAAAAAAAAAAAA
>VBSM01003200.1:1634592-1661565 GCA_008086735.1 Cheirogaleus medius | reverse complement strand
TCTTGCTCAGGCTGGTCTTGAAGTACTGACCTCAAGCGATCTTCCGGCCTCAGCTTCCCAGAGTGCTAGGATTACAGGCATGAGCCACCACGCCCAGCCTGCCCATGGTGTTTTAAAAAAAATCATAGATATGCTTGGCCTACTCTGACTCAATGTTCTTCACGAGACACTTCACCCCATTGGAAACTCATCTTCAACATATTTAAAATAAAAAACTTCTTATTCCAACTCAATCAGCCCCATTCCTGACTTTTTCGTTTCTGCCATAAATTATCTTCCCAGTTACCAAAGTTTAAGTTCTTGGAAGTTAACTTTGATTATTCTTTCCCCATCCTCATTAACTCACTTGAGGCCTGTTCATTTTTTTTGTTTCCATTCCCACTAGATTTTTAAGTCTAATCCAAGCCCTTATTTCTATGTTGGTACCATCCAACTTCTAAGAAATAACACTAAAACAAAAATCAATCTTCTGGATTTCCATTCATTCAACACATAAATACCATATTAACCATCCTAACATGCCTACTTCCACTGTTACCAATCACAGCTTGGCTATCACAACTCTGGGCACCCCTCCCTAACAAATCTGTCCTCTTCCTAATTATTATCTCCCTTTCATTTCCTAATTTAACCTTCCCCATTTCTACTTAAGCTTAAATTCTATGACTTAACTCACACGACGTATCTCAATATTTTTGTTCATATGGTTGCTCTACTTGAATATTTTTCCTGTACTAATCCAAATACTACTCAATCCTCACAGGGAAGTTCATGTCCCATGTCTTCCAAGAAACCGTCCCTACCCTTCCCAGCAACTGCTGATCTTTCCTGTGTAGCTCAGAGCCCTTTCTATCTCTATTACTCATCTTGATCTGGTATTTACCTTTTTACAACAATGTCTTAGGTCTGACCCACTTTAAGGATTATCTCCTCTGTAAAACCTGCCCTGAACTCTTGATCTTCCTCAACAAATATGCTCCTCCTCTAGTCCTTCCCATTTTGGTAAACAGCACATCCACCTACTCAGTTGCTCAAGCCAGAAAACTGGATGTCATTCTTCCCTTTAAGTCTCATCTACCCTTCCAATCACATTTCCAAATTCTGTTCATTCTTTCTCTGAAATTGCTATCACTCCTGCCTAACTTTTCTTTATCTTCACTGAAGGCCAACCCATAATCATCTCACCCCCAAACCACAGCAAGAGCCTTCTAAAGTAGTCTCCTCATTTCTGCTTTTGCCTCTTTTCTAATCTTTCTCCAGAAAGATCACTCCAGAGTGATCTTTTAAATATGTAAAACCCTTTGTTGTCTTCCCACAGTGTTTAGAATCCAATCTAAAAATCTCTACCAAGGCTAGGAAGGTTCTGCATGATCTTGGCTCCTGTATTCTACAACTCCATCACACTCACTCTCTAGTTCACCACTCTCTTGTCATACTTTGAGCTATAACTAGACAAGGTCTTTCCTGATCCCTTTACATGAGCAGCAAAAACAGACTCATACATATTTTCCGGTTCTTACCATATAAATATCCTTTACTCCCTGATTCTGTTAGATTAAAAACTTACCTTCTGCCCTTAAATTCTCTCATAACACTTTATTCTTACTTATGTCATTTGTCACAAATTGACATGACATATTTATTTATTTAATGTCTGTCTGCCCTATTAGACTGCAAGCTCCACGAGGACGAGGACTACGTCAGTTTAAATCTGCACTATAAACCCATTATGTAGAACAATGTCTGGCACGAAGCAGATACTCCATAAATATGTTAAAGGAATCTTGCCCCCGTACATACTTCTATTACTGAACTTATCACATTGTTCTGTAATTATTTGTTTACATGGTTTCCTTACCAGACAGTAAGTTCTCTTAAAGGCTCTGTGTATCCCTAGGACACAGCACAGGAGTTTAGTAAATATTTAATAAACTGAATTATTCTACTAAACTGTAAGCCTCTCAAGAACAGGTACCGTGTTTTGTTTATACTTTTGTCATCTACCATGACTATACATATGAGGCACTCATCACAATGTCATTGGCTTGGTAGAAAACTTCACTTCATTAACATGGGCACAACAAAAACAATTTAAATGCCAATTTTGTTTCTATAAAAAGTCCTTGTCATGTATTTTAAGGTTCACTAGTACTCCTGATTTGTGGGAGCAAACATATGGTAGACCAGGGAATTTAAATGAGGACAGCTAAACATTATTTTTCTTATTATTAACAGAATAAAGTGCAGACTAACCAATATTCTTATTTCACCTTTACCTATTATGTTGTATAATCTCCCTAACATGTGTACCATCTGATGCATTGAATAATGTGGGCAAACACTCAAGATCCAATGGGAAGGGACAATTGCAAAGTATTTTTGGATTACTAATGATCAGCAGACAAACCTGCCTTGGGGAGCAATTAGAAGTAGTCATTAGAGGTGGAATCCGATTTCAAGTGTTCTTAGCAATCAGTACTGAGATATCATGAACCTGACAGACCACAGACACATATACAGTCTTGGGCTGGTGGAAATGGGAGTGGGGATGCAGTTAACAACACCATGTCACAGCATGTTATTCTCAGCCTTAGGACAATTATAAATGCCATATTTGTTTCTCATTCTTTTGACTCCAATGAAAAACCTTACTTACCCTCTAGCGTCCATCCCTGCAAGTTGATTACAACCCTAGATTCACAAAGTCTGGGTTCAACCTCCCAGTTTGAGATGGCACGCCCCTCCCCTTCCTTCAAAGAATCTAAAGTCCACGTGCAACAAAACTAATGCTCTCTCAAGTGACTTCTAGGTAAAAATGTTGAAGAGGTGATATTCACAATGGGGAAAAGAACCAAAGGAGTGGTTGAAGTAGGAACAGAGAAGATTAATAATTCTCTAAAATGAAAAGGCAAAGCTTTTTTCCTCTCTAAAAGATGAACACTATGGCAGACTGCTGTTCTTCTGGAGACAAAAACAAAACCCTTTAGAGTCACTTTCGGACCCAAACAAAGAACTCCTCAGAAAAATAGGGCTCTTGCTGGTCCCAACATCTTTCTCAAAACAAGAACACAGCTAACAAAAGGGTGGTACAGTGTATAGGATTCAGAGTGTGGGAGGACAAAGCCTCCTGAATGAGATGCTGGACTTCAGATGATAAGTGGGTTAGAAGCAGGTTTCTGGAGCATAATAACGTTTACAGTATCATCCCATGGCACGAGAGGTGTTTTACTAAAGGAAACCAAATGCAGCATACCCTCAGGTACTATATCACCACAGGCTAAAAAGAAACCAAACAGTGGTTAAATAAGTTTCAGCACTGGAGTTCATAAACTGAAGGCATGTGGCAAACACAACTAAAATTCTGCTGTAAATTTCTCATCTATTCAGCAGGGGGTAGGGGGGAGGCAAATGCTCTTTCCCTTGAGAGGAATATAGTCACGTCATTGGGAAACATTCGAGAGGTAAGGAAAGGATGGGTGAAGGGAAGAACAATGGCTCTGATGGCAAGTGATGTGGCTCTGGTAGAATGCTTCTCTTCCTGAGGACTAAAGGGGTGTGAAGAGCACTAGGCATTTGAGAGCCTACAGAGTAAGAACTGATAGATGATCATCTTGGAAGATTTTGACGGACTTTGAGCTTTTCTTCAGAAACAGACTGAAACCTCAGGTCCAGGATGGTGTTCTTCGGCCTTGGTTGTATAGAAGGTCAGGGAGGAAGGCCCTGTCTTTTTCTTTCTTTTCTGAAGAGGTCAGCATCTCTTTTCTTCCTTTCTGCTCACTGGAATATTTTCCTTGGGAGGGCCAGACTTTTTTTGACCCTGAAAAAATCATTCATCAATTCTCCAAACTTCTGTCACAGATATACTATCCACAAATATCATTATCTAAATGGCTGGCTCCTGTGTGATGTTGATCCCCCACCATGATGGCTCCATGCTACTGTTAGAAATAGAGACAACAGACTTGTGTAGAATTTTGCCAGTAGGTGCAGGTAGGATGTGGGGTGTATTGAGATATCATATCTCACAGATCCGAATTTTTTAAGTGTCCATGCTTCTCCTTAGGAAGCATGCTGATGATTTTCTCAAGCACAAATATGACTTTTCTGTTGGCAGAAGTGGTACTTGCTGAGAACTGACGATTCTTCTTCATGTGTTAGTGCAGAGGTAATCACAACCTGGAATCTTTAACTGTGAGGCCAAGCTAGAGCTAAGGCTGTCTCACAACCAAGGAGCAAGCAGTTATCAAAGGAATTAAGGCCCTTGTGGATAAGTAGAAAGCGTATCAGGTTACGTATAAACTTGTCTACAGCCAGGTTATTTCTGGTAAGTCAATCCCCAATTACTTTCATCAAAGAGATACCAGGCTTAATATCCTTCACAAGCATTATGGGGAAAATCTTCGGCAGAGCTTTGGATGTAGACAAGTTAATTCTATTTGTTCTTCTTTAGGTCATATGGAAATACAGTCTTACTTCTAATACTTGAAGGCCACATCTGCATAAGGGTATGGTCCAAGATCTAGATTGCCAAGGAGTTGAGCTGAAGATGATAATTGAGACATCTAAGGTACAACCAGAATCATGATTCCATCTTTGAAGAAGGACCAATGCCTAGTTATCAATGCTAGACAACTTGCATGGTAACTATGAAATGTACTCAAAGGAGTCCAGTGAAGTGGCCTGAATTTAAATGATTAGAATTCAGGATGAAATGTGATCCAGGGCAGGGATCCCTCAGGCAGAGTTCTGTGCTTGGCTGGGCCAGTATTGTCAGAATTATACACTGACAGCTGGAATCATTAGGGAGGCACATTACTGTAGAGAGCAAAGCGAGCAGAACTGTAGTTTACAGAAATACTTGAAGAGGTGATAATCCTGTGAAAACTCCCACAGATACCCAGGTGTTTTGACATGTAAGGTTAAAGGCCACCAAAACAAGACGTTATGAAGGTCTTGCCAGCATGCTTAAAACCAATATTCTTACTACAAGTAGAAAACACTAAAGTAGAGGTACAACTTAAGGAAATACTTGCCATTAGGTACAGTGCTTTTTCTCCCCGTGAATGATGCATCCTCTATAGCTGGCGGCATATAAAATGATGAAGGCTGCCAAATGAAGGCAGTTTGTTGTTGTCAACATACTGGTACATTTGGAATTATCTCAAGGGTTTGACTGGAAGCATGCACCCAAAGAAAGGGATACCCTCAGAGAAATGATTTATCCCCTCTAGCATAACCCACTCACCCATCTTGTCTACTCTTTGCATTTTATCTCTGTCCTATCGGTATACTTTAAGAGATAATGCATCATCAGGGCAATGATCAAAATGTTATTAATAGTACTCTATTTCGAATACAATGTTTAATTTGCCTAACTTTTTTTTTTTAAGGTAAAAAAGCAGGACTCTTTGCTCAGTTTTAGATGGGGCTCAGTACAGATTTTACTAAATGTGACCATTCTTCTTCCCTGAAGCAAATAAGCATGACTGTATGGAACTTCATTATGTTAAATAACATGCTGAGGAACCCAGTCAGGGACATATCACCAAGGGGAAGACTGATTGTTAGTGAGATTTCAATTAGCCTAGCTGTTTCTCCTGTTGTTGTAAATAAAGCAGGAAGTCACTGCCCTACCCACACCCCTAAACAACCTCATTTTAGAATTTATTTCTGAGGAAGGCGATATTTTAAAAGGCATATCTGGTAAGGAGCTCATTTTAAAAGGCCCTCTCCAATGTTGTTTATATGTGGGGTGACTATAATTAAAAAAAGAAAAAAAAGTCTTAATCATTTTATATGCCACCAGCCATAGAGGATACATCATTCACAGGGAGAAAAAGCACTGTACCTAATGGCAAATATTTCCTTAAGTTGTACCTCTACTTTAGTGTTTTCTACTTATAGTAAGAATACTGGTTTTAAGCATGCTGGCAAGACCTTCATAACAACAAGTATAAAGCTATTTCTTCCCTTACAGATGAAATTATGGAGTTGCATTTTAGGTTGGGATGAAATTAATCTTTTTAATTTAATGCTCTGGCAATGGCTATATTGGGATCCAACCAGAAGAGTTAGTTATTCCCCATCACTGCAATGTTTGTTGAATATCTACAATCAATTGGAAATGTTAAAAGCATTTGGTTAAGTATCATTAATAGGATAATATAAAATACCCTTCTCAATTCATAATAGAAACTGGACCAATTATTCTTCAATGTGCTGTTTTTTTGTTCGTTTGGTTTTTTTTGCCTGCAGAAGCACACAGACATTACCCAGATATCACCATGCATTATGGGGACAACAGAGAAGGGGAGAATTTTACTAGTGGAGTCAGTGGTCTTTTATACAAATTCCACACTTCTGTTAAGTCACCTAGTTCAAAAACACACAACACTAGAGCTCTTCGGAAATTGGATACACACCACATCTCCTTTTGAGCCATTTGGCAACTACAGTCTCTAAAGGGAGCTCTGTATTTCTGACCATAGATGCAAACTCTTGGCCACCTGTATTCCATGTATATTGGGACAGTGAGGAGCAATACAGATGGGATTGCCCAACAACTGTGGCATGGTTAGATGCAGTCTATGGAAACAGACATTATATGGAATTGTGGAAGTTCTGCATGATTAATTTATGTTTTTCAGGATACTCACACATACAAATCAACCAACAGAGTATTCACCTGCAAGCTACAGCCATTCTTTATGGTATAAGAGAGAACAGACAGAATACCAATGTATATGCCCACTTCTGCACTGAAAGCAGAAATGGCCAGGGATCTGACAGCTGTGGTGTAGCTGTAGTTGTGGTATGGGATTCAACTTCTTTGTACGAGCAGAGTGGACAGAGAATCCAATGGAAATCAGAAATATTACCTTGCCCCCAGGGTCTGCTTGAACTCTGCAGAGTAGACTTATGTAATCTATTTCTGGTAGCTAGAACATACCCTCCCTTCGTATCCAAATAGGTGTATATACACGAAAAACAGAGCAGTCATTCTTTCCTATAAGAAGGTAACAAAATACAGGTCTTTTTGCCCAAAAACAGGACAGCTATATGTTAAGTGCTTAGTTAGGTGGGTATATCCTCAGGTGACCTGTGGAGCTACCAGTACAGACTAAGATTCATTGCACGCTGCTCCGTTCACTTCACTGTAGGAGGTGTAGTTTAGTGAGGAATGTAGTTTAGGTATTTGTTTTTTGTGGAAAACTGGCACTTTTACTTAGGGGCAAAGGCAAAATCCATAATCCACTTGGGCCGTGAAGAGACACAGATATGAAATATATCCTATCTGTTTGCATTCCACATAAAACTGCACACACTGCATCCACTTGTGCTGTCATGGGGCCAGAAAACTTGGACACAATATCCTCATTTCTGGTGTAAATGGCAACATGAATAAAGTTCTTCTTTGAGAGATGGGACCAATTTAACGTGTATCTCCAGGGCACACACCAGGAATACTTCTTTTGTATATACTGGAAGGAAGAATACACTGGGAAAACACCCTCTATTTCCAGGAAAGCTAAGAAAAAGGGAGACTTTTGAGAGGTGACGTGTTTTTGCCCTTTTTATTTCCCCTCAAACAAGTAACCCAAGCATGCGAGCAAACAGGGGATCTGCAGCACAGGCACAGCAGCAATCTCTCAGGCAGCACTTTCCGTAAACCTGGGTTAACATCTGGACCGGCGGCCATTTGGAATGAAGAGTCGAATCTCTGCTGCCCGCTGCAGTGCAGCATGGCATACACCAACGACCCTGGGGCACTCCTTCTGTTCTGGAGGCTCCCATTGACACGTGAGCTGGGGACAGACAGAGGTTTATCCTCTTCCAATTGCTTGCAACTCATGTTGCAAGCTGAACTTGCTGGATTTGCCACCGAAAACACAAAGCTTCCTCTGCATCTCCTGATGTATGTTTTAAAAAAGCAGCAAGGCCCTTCACACAAGGTTCATGTTCTTATTGTTTGCTTGAGCGTTTCTGATTTGTTGGGGGGAAGAAAAGACCCTTGATGTACGAAGTTGGGCTTAACTCCCCAGAGCCCAACTCTCCCAAGGTAACTCACTGCTTCAGGGTACTTTACCTTCGTGTGGGGCTGGGTCTTGATGGAGCCGTATTCATATTTCTTCTTTCCGCTGCCTTATTAATATCTGAAAAGAATAATCAACCCATCTGTTCAATGCTACGGAATAAAAACAAGATCATCAGCACATTTCAAATGAAAGCAACAACAAAAAAACTACTATGACAACCAGATGGTGTAAGAAAATCCATTCAGCAGAGACACACTGTCACTTGGGCAATTTTTATTATTAAGTTAAGGCAGTACATTGTCATGGCTTGGTGAGGAATGTCCATCCCTCAGTTTTCTAGCTATCACATAATTTGTGTAAAACTAATTACGTCAATGCTTTAATATCCACCCCCTCCAAAAGGGGGAAAACGTTGTTTTCTAAACTCTTGGAGAGGCAGCTGTAAGATTCTTTTTATGGGGAAGAAAATGGGGAAAAGATAAGGAGAGTTTAAAAAACAGAAGAGCAAAGACAAATAATTCTATTTTATGTTACTAAGAAGTAATAGCTGGATTCCATTGTCTTAAAACTTCCAATATTCCATGAAGTGGGGCCTCCTTTTAGTGTGTCGTGTGTTGCATTCCATTTGCTAAAATCTTCCAGAATAAGATACACAAAGAAAATTAACTTTTTTTAAAATAAAGAGTATGACCTGTTAACATCTACAACCTTCATTGATAAACACCTAGAATAAGAATTGGCATTTGGTTTAGTAGGGTCATTAGGTAATAAAACCCTCCTCCTAAGAAGTTTTCATTAAAGACTGGCATATAAAACTAGATAAGGAAGAATAGTGGAATTACACAAGCTTATAGAAAAGCCAATTTGTGAACTTAAAGCATGCTTTGCTGAGATCAAAACATACCCGCTTTATAAAAACTGAAGTGAATAATAAAAACATCATGTATTAAGAAATCTGTGTGCAAAAATAGTACCTGACAATTTCTATATGATTTAAAGATATACATTAAAAATTTCATACTTCAGATGAATAGAGAAATAAACTGCTTTCTGCTACAGGATAGTTTTGTTCCTCTTATTCCATATTAAGCAATTAATAGTATATCTAATGACATTAAATAGTATTAAGTACTCACATAGTTAGAGTGCTTTAAAATAGTAATTATATATTTAAACAGTCCCAACCAGATTCCTATCACATGAAAGATAGCAGCAGTAACAAGAAACTTAGAAGTCTGGTATAGATTTTACACTGCTATGTTGCCAATTTTTTATAGTTCTGTTGAAGTGAGAATGATCTTCAATTTCATTTTAAATCAAAAGTCTCTATTATGCCTAGAAGAATGGATTCTGATAAAACTGAAGATAATATATATCTAAATAGAGAAGTATATCCTACTTAAATTGCTTCTTATCTTTTTAATTAAGCAGAGGATATAATCTCTGTATTTTTAAAAAAATCAGAAAATATTTCCTTTATAAAACTTAGCCAGTATATCTGACCATAGCTTTGGTACTGCCATGTGGCACTTACAATTTACAACTCTTAATGTTTGCAGGCCTTACAGGAAATATCAAATTCTTTTATATGTAACCGTGAAGAATACTAGTTCAGGTTTAGAAGGACTTAATAATGACCTGGTCTGCTCCCTTAGTGTATACCACTTGCTAATATAGAGTGGCTATGATTCAGAGAAATGTAATATCTTTGATTATTTAAGTAGTTTTCAGAGTGTCTGTGGAATACACTGGGTGTGTATTAAGATTTCTTTTAAATAAGTACCACAATTTCAGCAGGACTCCATGTATTTAATGGTCTCATGAATAAAGAAAACTCATCTAAACACTGACTAGATCTGGCAAACATTTAGGTGAGAGTACAGAACATATGGTACTTCTTTAATTGATAAGTTTCTATTGCCATAATTTGTCCTCTACATATGAAAACGAATATTACATTATAAAACTATATCCAGTTCTATGAGTATCTACATATAGGACTGGGGAGACCAAAGTGTTCACATAGTATATTTCTCTGGGGCAAAACTGGTTCCAGTTAGAATGACAGATATAAATATTTTACTTGGAAGCTGGTGAAATCTTTTTGCAATTCCTTGAAGGACTATATAAAGTTGCGGTCCCCAATCCCTAGGCCGTTAGGGACAGATTGGGTCACAGAGCTGCCCCCCACCCCCATGGAAAAATTGTCTTCCATGAAACTTAGGATGGGGGGGCACTACAAGAGATGAGTGGCAGAGACAGCTCAGATCAGCTCCCCATTGCTC
The DNA here is from genome assembly GCA_008086735.1 of Cheirogaleus medius. Classification (NCBI taxonomy): domain Eukaryota; kingdom Metazoa; phylum Chordata; class Mammalia; order Primates; family Cheirogaleidae; genus Cheirogaleus; species Cheirogaleus medius. The sequence goes on along the minus strand of VBSM01003200.1, from coordinate 1,651,244 downwards.
ATATCACTGCCTGAGCTCAGCCCCCCCTCTCAGACCACAGAAAAATTGTCTTCCATGAAACCAGTCACTGGTGCCAAAAAGGTTGGGGAACCGCTGATTTAAAGAACATTCACAATTATATCTTTACATTTTGATTGTAATTTGTCTCCTAGTATTTACTTTCATTGAGTAGTCCAAAGCAATTATATTTGGATGGCATGGGACACTGCTTCTGCAAAAGAGAATTTTTAGACCATTTTCTTAATTTTAGGGTTAGCAAACTTTTAGCGTGGCATGTCAAGTGTTTATTTACCCCTATACGTGTTTTTTAAACTTCTATCTTGGCTAAGATATGGAGAAAATGAGACTTGGAAATTTCTGATAAAGTCTCATTTCTATTCAATAGAATTGCTCAGGTTGGGAAGTTTTCAGTGACAGTTGTGAAAACACAACCACCAACATAACCATCAATCTCCATACACCCTCAAAATTTTAACACGTGCATATAGAACTTTTGGAAAATCTATGAGTTCATAAATGCAAGAATAGAGAAGCTACCAAAAGTACAAATAACTTCAGGGAGCTCATCAGAGTAGAGATTTAAGGAGGCAAGAAAAATCTTGCCTATTCTAATACTTTGTCACAGAATTTGAAAATCTGTCAATTGGAAGTAGGAAGTTCATTTAAACAAGTTTTTCTTTTCTTTGATAATGCAAATATTGGGACTGGTAAAGGGGCTTTTGTATTAATTAGTTCAATCAGATTATTTTCTTCCTAAATCCTTACAGAGATGTAAAATCAACACTAAGGAAATAGAAATGATATTAACATAAAGGAGAAGAAAAAAAGTAGAAAGACAATTTGGAGCTCTTTCTGGACATTAGATGGGAAACCATGATTGGAGAGAAGTTAAGAGGGCAGGGGCAACTTGGAAGTCTCTTTCAGGGAAAGATGGAATGCTTCCTCTGCATAGAAGAGTCTCTCTCTTAGTATCTTCTCCACTTCAGCTTGGTGGCACTTCTATATTTTGTTAATTATATTAGCAATATGAATACCATTCAAAATCATCATAATCACCATGAGGTGCTTAACTGTGGCCTGAGTATCTATAATTTCCAAGTGGTCTTCTGAAAACAGTTAAAAGCACTTCTCAGTTAAGAATTTTTAGACAAGAAAAATAGCACCAACTCAAGGCACTTACATAAAAGGAAAAAACTGGAAAATAATCTAGGAAACATGCTGGAAGTGGCAGAGCCATTTTAAACCACAGAAGAATGGAGTGAAGAACTTCCAAAGAAAGATACAGTATCTAATATGTAATATTTTAGACTAATATGCCAGACAGATTTCACACAATGGTCCTTGAATGTTATAAATAAAAATGCATGTTTCATTCACAGTACCAAGAACTGTTTTGCTCTATTTTTTAATTGTAATAAGATAGATAACTCTTTTCACCTTAAAACCAATTTTTATACTTCACAGACTATAGCAATAGAAATCAATGACAACTAGAAATAACAAGAGCAGTGTTAAAATTTATAGGAGGCTATTGGTTTGGACTGAGGTCATGCAGAAGGCACAACAGACCAAACCAAAATGGACTTACTCATGCTGAAGTTCCATACCACCAAAACAAAACCAAAATCTTTATATGACCTTTCGAGAAATCAGGAGAGTGAGAGAGTAGCCAAACCCCTAAGCAGGCCAGTTTTAGCTGGTATGATAAGGAAGTCCCCTCTGCTTTACCCTTTACAAGAAAAGTAACTTTGAAATGACCAATCCACTTTTCTTTGTTTCTGCTTTCTTCAGCCCACTTTTCTGTCTATAAGGTCAACCTTCTCCATTAAACTCATCAGAACACTCATTTTATTTTATCGAATGAGGTGCTGCCTGATTCTAGAATCACCAGTAAATCTAATTAACGTCTTTAAACTAAATTTGTTGTAATTTTGTCTTTTGACAGCAATGAACCACAATGCTTACTGACAGTATCAGTAACCATCAGCTTGAAAGAATCCAGAAGCCCACATACAATTTTAATAACCGATTACAAATGAAATAAAACTCCCTAAAAGGCTTAGCTAAAAACCAACTAACAATCAGGAATTACCAAAGTCAAATTACATGCTGATAAAGATAATGCCACTTGGAAAAACCATACTGACAAGGCAGCAGATATCACACATTAAATCCTCTAAACTGGGAGGGGAAATGATAGGACTTCTCACTAAATTATATTTATGAAGAGACTTTGATGATATATTGTAACATCAGGGATATTGTAATGAGTTACAGGGATAAGAGAATGCTATGCTTGCCCTGTTTCTAAATCAACCCTTTAAGCTCACTTTGAATACTACACGTTTCATCACATTTGATTATCTCCTTAATTCTCTAATTAAAATAATTATTATCTTTAACTAATATAGAATTTTATTCCTGGGAACAGGAATGGGGGAAATAACTTATATTTACAAAATGCTTACTTTGTACCCAAGCCTGTAAAAGAACATTATGTGCATATTTCATTCAATCCTTTTACAACTTTTGAAGTACTATTATGATTTCTGTTTTGCAAATGAGGAAATCTGAGGTTTAGAGAAAGTGACTAATCTGAGGCCACATGATTATCAAGAAGAGGCAGAGATGAGACTCAGATCCAGGTCTTTCTCACACCAAAGTATTTAACATTATGCTATGATGCCTCCAACAGGAGTGGAAAGACAGTTTCCATTTAGAACACTCTTGCTAGGACTCCCTGATCAAATGCTGATAAAACATGGAGAAGGCCCAGTCTATATTAGACACTCCATTGTTTAAATGCCCCAGAGACACCTGATAGGGCAGGACCTACTTATTCAATTACCATTCCAATTTCTATCACCTCAAACTACAATGTCTCTGGGTTTTGCCACTGCATTCTTTCCACTTCAATTCTTCAGACAAAAACTCACTATTGACAATTTCCTGCCCTTCTAATTTTCACTCTTTGAAGGAAAGAGTACTTGGCTGGGGATCAGCAAATTTGACTTGTAGTCCTACTTTGTGGAATTTAGTCAAGTCACTTGATTTCTCTGAACATATATTTCCTTGATAAAATAGATATTCTGCCTGTGTTATCTATGTTGATTCAAGGATAAAAATTAGCTAAGAGAAAAAACTCACTATTTTGGATTCACAAAGGTTGAGTTAATCTAAACTAGTAAAGTCTGAGCTACAGAAGATTTAAAATAAGATTTAAAACAGGCAAAATTTCGACTAAACTGTATAAGTAGACAGCAAGTAATGGACTTGAAAAGGAAAGCTTGTAATTAGTACATTGAACATTTGTCAAATGTCTACTATGTGTCACCCACATCCTAGGCCTTAGATGTGGAAATGACAAGGCTAAAGGAATTCACTGTTTAATAAAGCAAAGAGGCACATGTACAGAGATAATTATATCATAATCTAAAGTGAGATTATGGCAGAGGCCTACCTTTGTGCATGTGTGCTGCAGGGAGGAGCAGAACAGAGAGGAGAATGGGAAGAATGTTGGGGGTGGGGAGGGGAAGGGGAAGGGGAAGGAGGCAGGAAAGGCCTAAAAGTAACATTTAAACTAGATACATACATATATTTTTTTGCAAGTGGAAGATGAGAGCCAATAAACTAGGTCTTGAGGGATGAGTAGGAGTCTACTAGAAAGAGAAAAGTCATTCCAGCAAAGGTAAAGGAATGGTGTGAAGCAGTGGTCTCCAACCTTTTTGGCACTAGGGACCAGTTTCATGAAGACAAATTTTCCACGGACTTGGGGGGCAAGGCGGGAAGCAGAGCTCAGGCAGTGATGTGAGTGTTGGGGGGAGTGGCTGTAAATACAGATGAAGCTTCCCTTACTTGCCATTAGCTCACCTCCTGCTGTGTGGCCTGGTTCTTAACAGGCAATGGACCAGTACTAGTCCTTGGCCCAGAGGTTGAAGGATATACTTTAGAAAAACTACAGGAAGTTTAGTGTTGGGGATGTAGGGATAGGAGGAAGAAAAGAGAGAGGAATGACAGATGAAGCCAGAGTTAAACTAGAACCAAATTACAAAAAACTTAACTACAGAAAAAGAAGAAACTAGTGGCAAGAGGGCCTGTTAGGAGGCTATGAACTGAACTATCACAAAGAAAAGTCTCAGTGAAGCCAAATTACTGAAGCTTTATTGCATGCATATTATCCCAAAAAGGGGGGAGGGAGTATTTAAACCTAAGACATTAAAAATATTGCCCACTATAGCAATGTTATTCAAGGATCATTGGTTTGACACTGAAGGGAATACATGGGGATAAAATATTTAAAAGGTCATGATTTTACTATCAATAAAGATATAAAATGGACTGATGGCCACAGGAATCAGTAATTAACAGCCACCAATCTATTAGTTCAATCCATCGTTCAAGAAGAAAACAGACAACAGACTACTCTTCTTTTTAAAAAAATATCTAGTATCAACAGCCATGGAACCTTCTTTATTTTTTTTTAAACATTTAAAAAAATTGTAGTAAAAAACATACATAAAGTTTATCATCTTAACCATTTTTAAGCATACAGTTCAGTAGTATCAAATATATTCACTGTGGTGCAAGAGATCTCCATAACTTTTTCATCTTGAAAAACTGAAACTCTATAACCATTAAACAACTCCTCTTTCCTCCCCTCATTCACATATATGTATGTATATATGTTCTTCGATCCCTATATTTCTTTATTTTTTATTTGTTTTTTTGAGACAGAGTCTCACTCTGTTGCCCGGGCTAGAGTGCCGTGGCGTCAGCCTAGCTCACAGCAACCTCCAACTCCTGGGCTCAAGCGATCCTTCTGCCTCAGCCTCCCGAGTAGCTGGGACTACAGGCATGCGCCACCATGCCCGGCTAATTTTTTCTATATATTTTTAGTTGGCCAATTAATTTCTTTCTAGTTTTAGTAGAGACAGGGTCTCGCTCTTGTTCAGGCTGGTTTCGAACTCCTGACCTTGAGCGATCCTCCCGCCTCGGCCTCTCAGAGTGCTAGGATTACAGGCGTGAGTCACCGCGCCCGGCCCCTATATTTCTTTAATGAAGATATATCAGCACTACCTGTAAAGACAGTAAAAATCAAAATCCTGTCTTGAACTTTTAGAATCTGAGAACTGAGCCCAGGAATCTGTATTTTAACAAGTTTCTCAAGTGATTCTTGGCAGGTATTTGGGAACTACTATTCTAGTACTTATTTATTCCCTTAGCTTATCATAAATCATAATATATACTCAGAGCCTCCATTTAGAAATTATCCCGGAACCCCTCTGTTTAAGTGGCAATAAACCAAAAACATAATCTGCAATAAAGAAAATGTCATGATAATGGCTAAAATTTGTAAAAATATGTCTGAAAACAATACGAAAAGGATAATCACACTGCTACCTCCAAGGGAAATGAAATAATCAACTCAAGTTTCCAGACTGCTAAAGTTAATAAAAGTAATATACAATTACAGGGTCAGTGCCTCTCTTGCAAAGGAGGAGTATGCAGTCTACCACTTTTTTCAATTTCATCTGATCATTTTAATAGTATCCTAAACAGTTAAAGCTTCTTCTTTCAATTACCTAGTTATAAAAGGCATGAAAAATACTAACCACTGAGCTTGCTGCTTCTTGATAGCATGTTATCTACTTCTTTGCCTACTGAAGGGGAAACTGCCAACTAAAGTTTTCTCTAACTAAGTTCTGCAAACCAGAGCTGTCAGTAGTTTTGCTGGTAGGGGCTAGAACTGCTTTTTCTTTGAGGAATTTTGTTTTCATATCTAAAAGCAACTCTTTGCGAAAAGAGAAAAATGGCCACACATAATTTCACATCCACATCGCTAAAAACAAAGCAGAATAAATCTAAAGTTTATTGGCAGACCATCGAGTCTAGGTAGATCTGCTTTCTCTTTTGTCAAGAAGGTGAAAGTATCCTACTGACGTGAATGAAATGAATTGAAACACTGAAAGCTCCATAGATACTCTTTTTTTTATATATACACTTTCCAATTTTTATTTTATTTATTGATTTTTTGCTTTGTTGCCTAGGCTAGAGAGCAGTGGCACCATCATAGTTCACTGCAGCCTCAAACTCCTGGGCTTAAGCGATCCTCCTGGCTCAGCCTCTCAAATAGCTAGGACTATAGGTATGTACCAACACGCCTGGCTAATTTTTAAATTTTTTGTAGAGATGCGATTCTCACTGTTTCCCAGGCTGGTTTCTAACTTTTGGCCTCAAACAATCCTCTCACCTTAGCCTCCCAAAGTGCTGGGATTACAGGCGTGAGCCACCCTGTCCAGGTAAAAACTCCATGGATATTCTAACTATTCCTACTAATTCTAGCCCAAATTATGAAAATAAAAAAAACCTTATAGTTAAGGTCTTGCTTAAAACTAACTCATTAATGTAAACTCAACCATAAACCAGAGTTGTCAACTCTGATTAGCAATCTGGGATATGACTAGATAAATACTAGAATCTGTTTCAACTTTCTATTTCTAGTGAAAACTCATTTTCTGAGATACTAAATCAAGGGTTTTCAAACCTTAATGCAAATAAAAACTTCCAGGGTGGTTCCTGAAAGGCAGATTATCCGGACCCCATCTCCAGAGACTGGTTAGTTGGGAGTAGGGGACAGGAAACCGCACTGAAGAATTTGTATTTCCAAGAAACTGTTCTGGTGACTCTGATGCAGTTTTTTAGGGTCAGATTTTGATAAATGCTGTCCTTAAGGTAAGTTTCCCAAAGGCTGCAAAAGGTTCGGTTATACATTTATAGCAGTAAGTTTTCTGAAACTCATGTTTTCTTAGTTTTTTTTTTGGGGGGGGGGATATAAAAAATAATTTTCGAGAAAAGATTTAAAATAAACTTTTGTATCATCTCTGACCCTAAATACATGTTATTACTATGTCAATCTCCAACTGCATAATTAAATGTACTCAAAGCCAAATAACTTACAATTCAAAATTCTCAGAATCTTGCCCTCTAGCTGCAGGATGAACCTGATCTTCAGAAATCTAATCATTCCAGATCCAAACCAGGGCCCACTTAAGATATTTTATTGAGCTAAAGATATATAAGACACTGCTCTGTAATGCAACTTAAGCTACCCTGATCATTGACTAAAGTTGCCTGGTTTTTAAACAGGTCAGCAACAATGTTTTGAACATGAAATAAAGGGAAAAGAGCCCTATGGTCTGGAAAACTCCTGATTCTTATGAGAGGAATTATTTGCTTAACATAAAACTGGTCCAGCTGACCTATTATCTCTTTTTTTAAGTGACAGAATAAAAAATGAAAATGACTATTCCTATAAATATTCATATCTGGTGATAATAAAACCATCATTTAAAAAGCAGCAGGCATGCAGGTATTATATATTTAGCTGTCAGCATACTTCATATTTCCCTAATGTGCTGCTGCTTCAGACAGTGGCCTTACCCAGATCCTTGTATTAATGCCTCTCATTAATAAGAGTAACAAAGAGGATAATTTTGTTGGTCACTGTGCTTTTAACTTCTAAACAGTTTTACTTTTAACTCTGCTTAAGCAAAATAGTCTAGACAAATGTATATGATATTCACAGGACAGATATTTTGGCGCAAAAACGATGACACTGAGCTTTAAAAGCACTTGTCTCAAAAACACATGATAATCATTAATGAACCACAAGGTGCAGAGAGGAAACAGTGTAGTAGAAATAATAGTCAGTTTGGGGGATACTATTACCTCAAGATGTTCGTGGGAAGATAGTGGGAGAAAGGCATAATGATATCTTCCTCCCCTGAACACGTACATTGCATATGTTTAGCATGTAAACGTCTCTGAGAAGTTCTGGAGTAGGGACACCACTGTACTTCAACATTTCCCAATTTTGCTTGGGAAATGTTTAGGTACACAAGATCTTTTATCTCCAATAATATCCTGAATATGTTCTACTAAATATGTGATCTTGGGCAAGAAATCTAACTTCTTTGAGTCACTCTTTCCTTCCATGTATAAAAGATACAACACCATTTTATCTATCTCACAAGATGATTGGCAGGATCAAATGAGTTAGTATTCATCACATGCACTGCTAGCTGTATGTTATCATTCCTACTAAGAGTAACAGTGAGTTTAGGAATAGTGGGTTTCAACTCATGTGGGGAGTCGAAAACAAGAGAACGACGTAAAACGAAGGGAAGGAAAAGTTAAATATATTTCCTCTGAAGATTTTCCATTCTTAACACACTGACTGCCACACTAGAAAAAAGATTTTCTTTCCTTGCGGCCACGGTGTTTTATTATGAAAATAGAGTAAAAACTTCGAAAACAAAATAATCCTTTCTAATTTAATAAAAATTTGTTTTTTAAAATTGTTTTCTGTGTGTGAGTTATATGTAACTTGAAAAATAGTTCACTAGGGTCCCAAGGTAAAGAGATGTGTGAATTACACATGCTTCACAAGGCCCAGGGCTCAAAACTAGCATGAGTTAAATACAACTCACAGGGCAGTTAATGTGTTAAAAACACAAGTAAATTCCAATAATTCTCGCAGTAGTAAAAAACTATACAATGGCACTGCCATCTACAGGCCATAGACATGGACTGCTTGCAATGGTTGTTTAAAAATGAAGTCTCAAACCATTACACTTTTCCTCATCAGACTTCTAAAGGCTTTCCAAAAGATGTTTATTCTTAGCTTTTGAGCACTGGTTGATGAGGCTTCATTTGCTGGAGTTCTGGAACTCACTCATGGGTAAAATCAAACTCTAATTTCTTCTGTAAACAGGATGGCTGCTTATAAATTTGAAGAAAATGACTTTAGCCTTATGTGGATCCTACATTGTGATCACACCAAGGTAACCCCAAAGAAATACAGATTTTGTTTTAAACAAAGGAGGATTTTTTTTTTTTACACCTTTGGGGGAGACGGGGGAACTTGAATGGCCTGAGCTGACTTTTCTGAGTTTCCTTTCAATGAATTAATCCCGCTCCTACACTCACATAAACAGAGGTTATGAATAGACTATTAATTTACAAATAATTTGTCAATGCTTCCTTTAAAGTGTGGTGTTCATAGGCATGCAACACTGAACAACCTAAACCCAGAAAAATTCCTTGCAATATGAGTTCTCTAGTACATTCTACAAGGAAAATCAGTGTTTCTATGTTAAGTTTTAGGTTAAGAGAATGTGTCAGAAGTTTCAAAGAACACCTGGAGGGTGACAGATAAGCTAAAGGAAAGGCAAGCCAGAATAAAGGAAGAATGTGATGTTAACAAATAGCCAAGTGATTTCTAATATCCACAATGCAAAATGTGGGCTTTACTGGTTCCAAAATGTCGACACAAAGTTAGTTTTCACACCCAGATTCACTCACAAAGAAAACATTAACTCTAGAGTTGTCAAAACCCAAAAAGCTCCACCAGCATTTGCACAAACATCTTTTTATGAGCCGTCAGGTGGCTACCACATCACAATGCTATAAAAAAACTGAACAGGCACACCAGGGACACTTGAGCAGACTACTCCTGCAGTTCAGAACAGTCCACAACAAGAAAGCTTATAATATTATCATCCCCAAAGATCCCAGGGCATTTCATGGAACCTGCTAAGCCTCAGGGGAAAATTCTGTGCATAGAGTGAAAGCCAGAAGGACCACAATTAACCCCATACTCTTAGGGCAGCATTTCCCCAAGTGTGGAACGCAGAATAATTTCAGGAGGAATAAGGACGCACTGTTTATTTTAATAGATAGGCATTTATTTTTTACAAGCATTAGAAAAATAACTGGCTTCCCATTATCTGGTTTGTGATTGAAGTTTCCACCTTAAACAAATACATTTAAGAAGGAGAAAAAAGAGTCAGTTTAAATAAAGAAAACTAACATTTGGTAAACAGCAGCACAGATGGTACGCGGACATAAAAGTGCAACGCGAGACTGAAATCTGGGGACCGCCGTCCTAGGAAGTGCTCCTTGTGCGCTGTCGGAAGGGGAAAGTGCCCAGCCTCAGGGGACTGGAAAGCCAGCTGGTTCGGAAGCTGGTTTTGTTGCTAATTTCCGGAGTAACCTCGGGCACAGTTTCTCTCCCCGTTCTCAGGGCCCGGGGTCCGCGATATAATATGGGTGGGGTGTCACACGACAAGGAGACGCCTCGAGGATGCAGTCGGGGCCCGCGAGGCAGCGGCGGCGGGGGACAGCGCTCCGGACGCCACACGGCGCTGCACGCCCGGAGAACGCCCGGAGAGACGGGCCGTCTCGGCCCAGGTTCGAATCCCGACTGCGCCATCGACTCGCAGAGGACCCGCAGGCGAGCGACTCCACCGTTTCGAGAAGGAAGCGCGCGGGGTGTGCGACCCTACCCTACAGAGAAACCTCGAAGACTCTTATCAACGGTTCGTGCACAAACAAGCGGCTGCAGGGAGGCGCCGCCGACTTCAGTCCACCACAGGCCGCCCAGGCGCCGGAGCCTGGGCCTGACGGGAGCCCGGGGCGGCGGCGCCCCGCACCGAGCATGCGCAGCCCCGCGCGCACCCGGAGAGGAACGGAGGCCGCGGCCGCGCGTCGAGCGGGCCCTCCCGCCTTAGCCTCCCAGTCCGGCCCGGGCCCCCCCACCACAACCGCCTGCCCGTCAGCCGCACGCCTCAGCGGACGGCCACCGCTTCCCGGCACTCACCGCTACCAGAGCAGCGGGCTCCCGGCCGCTCCTTCGCCTCAGGCCCGCCGAGGCCGCCTCCTCGTCAGCCCACCTGCCCGCCGTAGGACAAAGGCGCCACCAACCGACCGGCGCGGGCACGAGGCAATGGCGGCCAGGCGGAGAGTGAAGATAGGGGCAGAGGGCGCGCACGCAGCGGCAGGCGCGGTAGTGTCGCAATGGCGCGCGGGTTTACGGCAGGGCGTCGGTCTCCTTGGCAACGAGGGCGGGGAAGTGGCTCTCTGGCGGCGGTTGAGAACGCCAGGGGTTGCCTAGTAACGGCGTTCTCGGCTGAGATTGGGCTCTACGCCTGGTCACCGCCTCCCAAAAGGACTTCAGTCAATCCTTTCCTTCTGTTTTCAGAGTGCATTCCCTCCTTCCTAACTGTGGAAATAGAACATTTATATCCCCAAATACTTTGATTTAGTCTTGCATAAAACAAAAACACAAAAACCCCAAATACCTATAGATGTGTGTATATATAGTATTTACAGTCCTGTAACCTCTGGTCACAAAGAACAAAGAGAACAGAAAGGTGGAGAAAATGTTTTATTTGAATTTACATTTAAATAGGCTGTGTACTCTATTAGTTTCACTGACAAGAGGCAAAAGGCTTCTGGTGATATAGTCACAGGTTCCCCTTGAGTTATTTATTTCTTCCTAGAATATTCATTCAATGTCAAAAACAAATTTCCCAGAATGTAACTGTCAGCCGTGAAGCATGTAAAATGTTGTATTGTTCATTTACTCTATAGAATATATTTGTCACAGGGAATGGAATTCACTCACACAATTGTAAATACACTCTATTAATCACAGCTGTAGCTATATGAATCAGGTACTCTTTTATTAGTTAGGAAAATCCTCAGATCCCGTGGGGTCTATTTTTCTCCTTGTGAATAGTGCATGCTAGGTAAAAATGGTGGCTGTGGAATTTAAACACTATAAGAAGCCAGGTTCCTTTGATACCTGCTCATATGCTCACTCCAGTCATTTATTCACCGAATATTTATTACATGCCTACCATGTGGCCCTATGATTTGTTATATACCTACTTGCCAGGCACTATGATGAGCAAATGCAGACCCCTCTTGGTTATCTTAAGAGTATAGTCTAGCAGAAAGATAGAATTAGGCAAATAACCATACTTGGGTGTGTAATTGCAAACTAAGATATATGCTGTGATGAAAAAAATATGAATTCTCAGAGGGCATAACTGGAACTTTAGCTTACTCAAAGGCAAAATAGTTATTAAAATTCCTACTTTATAAGATTGTGTGAAATTAGAGATACAGGCACAAAGTTTGTCAAATAATAGTAGATAACCCACAAATGTTCATTCTTATCCCTTTTTCTCTAAGTCCTAAAACTGAAAATTTAAGAACAATCACACTAATTAGGTTATTAAGACAACCAAGCATATGGCAAAATGTTGTTGATTTTAGGGGTGTATGGCAGTTCCTTAATCCTGTCCTTGAATTGGATAGTGGACTTAAGCTAGAGGATGTCTTCATTGATTCATTTAGTAAACATTTAATGAGAGTTTACTATGTGCTTGGTTTTGTGGGGAGTGGGGAATAAGATAAACAAGGTCCTTTTCTTCAGTTAGCTCATAATGTGTTTTAGGGAATAGAAGCAATAAACAAATATATGATGAGTATTTTATGATAGAGGAGCACATTAATTCTATAGGGAGAAATTCTTACATGGAGGCGAGTGCTCAGACCTTGGTGTCTTTCCATTTAGATATTTGCCTTACATGATAGGTAACATCTATTGTGTGCCTGCCATGTGCTGAATCCCTTATGAATATTATCTCATTTAATCCTCACAATGGCCCTATAATATAGGCACTGTATTCCTATTTTACAGATGTGGCAACTGAGGCCAGTTGATTAATTAGCTTGTGATCCTACAGAGAGTGTTTGGCATGCCCAGACTCAAAGTTATGCAGCCTGGTGCCCAAACATGCTATTTTAACCATAAGTGATGCTGTCCTCTAAGATAAGAAGTTCTCTTCCAAGTCAGGGGGTACCTGACTGCTGTACAGCCTCTAAGCCTTCACTGGTGGGCCCCACGGTTTGACAAGTAAATAAAATGAGAGTCTGCTACAATGGAAGCTACTTGATTTCTGTAAGGTGGATCTTTGAACTCACTGGATCTTACAATTTCTGAAAAGTGGGTTACCCTTTGATGCAGGGAGAGAAAGGTATAACTTAATGTCCTGCCAGTACTAAAGAAAGAGTGTGTGTTTCCTAGAATGTATGAGGACTTTGCCTTGTGATTTATAGGACAGCCAAGATAGGGCAATGAGCAACTGTACTCAAACAGCAAGCTCTGTGGAGGGAGCAGCATTTGGTACTCAATAAATTTTTGGAATGAAGAAAAAAAGTAAAGAAGAGTAAATTCAATACCATATTCAATAGTGGAGGAATTTTTTGAGATATTAATTTGGTTTTACTTTAATCTGGTATTTTTATTATTATTTCAGCCTGCTCTATCTGGTGAAGGCAGCCACGCCTAGGATAATACAAGAAGTGATTAAAAAGTATCTAAGTGGTGGACTCAGGAATATCCAGGGGAGGGAGGGCCACAGGGTCTATGATAAAGGAAATTTGTTGATTTTTTCTTTTAAAGACAAGATTTAAAATGAGAGTATCTTAAAGACAAGATTACAAGAGGAGAATCAGAAAGTAGGATCAGAAATCAATCTTGGGTAAAATCTTTACATTTCAACAAATTCAGGGCATAATATAGCCTCTTAAAATTTCACTTTTGAATTGGTGATGATAAGCTGGCATAAAGACCTATTCTAAATGCCAACAGCACTAAGGTACAGCCTAAAGGTTTGAAAAAACATTTTTAGGACTATTTTGTATATCATCTGATACAACCCAGGAGAGGAAAACCTAGTATTTAAGAGTGAGAGCTTTGGTCAAATCAAATCTATGATGGTAGAAGTCAGAATAGAGGTTACCACTGGGAAAGTGAGGCATAGACTGGGAAGGCGCTTTAAGGAACTTTCTGGGGAGATGGAAATGTTCTATATCTTGATCCCATGGTGATTACATGGAATATATACACAGATAAACATGTATAGAGTTGTGTCTTTAAGATTGTGCATCTTGCTATATGTAAGATATGCATCAATAAAAATTTAAAAAATTTAAACATTAGAAAAAAGAATGAAATAAAAATGATTTGGGTTCAAATCTTGGCTCTGTTCTTCAATAGCAATGTGAGTTTTTGTCTTTCATGTATTTAATATTTATTGAGTACCTACTAAAGTTTACTGTGCCAGTTTCAAAGGACATGGAGGTAAACAAGTAAGATGTGGTCTGTGCTTTCCCAGAGCTTCAATCAAAACACAGGTACCTGTCTTGGCAACAGAGATATAATAACACCTTCCTTATGGGGTCATTGTAAGGATTGCATGAGCTCATGCATGCAGAGTTCCTGGAATAAAGTAGATGCTCAGAAACAAATAAAGTAACCCAAACATTCTATAGATTGCGAGGAACCTGATGGGCTCCTTAACCTAAGGGTTAAGTGACTTGTCCAAGCTGTGCATTTACTAAGAAATGTAGTCAGAACTAGAATTGAGAATGCAAGTCAATTCAAAGTCCCATCATTGTTCAATTTGTATCAAATGAAAGCACTTTACATCCTATGCACTGTAACTAATATTTATAAAGACACAAATAATACTAGAGTGGTCAGAGTTAATAAATAGAAGTAAAATAAAATAAAAATTTCAGATAAGCAACGAGTATTTTTTAGTGTAAGTATGCCCAGTGCAGTATTTTGGACCTATTTAAGCTAAAAAATTATTCATTGTTTTTCTAAAACTCAGATTGAACTGCATGTCCTGTGTTTCATCTGGCAACTCTACACTGAAGGAATCATTGAAGTTTAAGTAGTTGTTTCTTCATTACAAACAATATTATTTTCTAAAAGATTCATGTAAAGAAAAAGACTGAAAAACATTTAGAGATTGAAGTAATTTTTAAAAATCAATTTTTCAATGTTAGACTATTGATTGACTCCTTGTTCTGAAAGTTATGGAAATTAGAATTTTTATTAGACTTCCTCCTACCTTCTGATTTTTTTGTTAGTTAATTATTATTTTGCTTTCAAGGCTTACAATATTTACTTTATTTTCTGAAGCAGTAATTCCCACAGCTGCTAAATTCTCTATTTAATATGTATTTGATGTTCACCCACCCTTTTACATGAGTGTCTTAGTGCCTGAATTATTTATTTAAAAGCTAATTTTCACTGTTAAGTTTTTCTTAAGGAAAGCTCACGTGAGTTACATTCTATGAGATCTTCAGTACTTGTTAATGTCTGCCTGTTGTATTTGTAATTGAATGCCTACCTGGCGTGGTAAAATTTTGGAGTGTACCTTTCTCTCCAAATCTTTGGACATTTCTTCATTGTTCTGTCCACTGTAAAATGGTCCCGAGAGGAGAGAGCTGTCCTGGGGCTATGTACAACCTTTGGTGGGGACCTGGGCATGGCTCTTGCTGTTGAGATCTTGATAAATAGCCTTTTCCAGATTCCCTCCACCTAACCAGGGACGTGTCTAACGCCTTTGAGCAGATACACTTGGCCTTCGGATCTTTACCATAATTCATCACTGTGCCCAGAAAATGGAAATTGGATGGTTTTTCTCACCTCAGCTGATAGCTCCTGGAGGCAGATAGGGACTTCTACTCCCAGGGACTTTTCTTTTACTTTTCCCTAGGCTGTTCACTTCTCTAGGGTACAGGTGAGAAATATCAGGACTTTATGGGTTCACTTGCTTTCCCAATGTTCTTTTGTGGGATAAGTTAAAAACCACACTTGACTCAGTCCAGAATCTTCTATTTCTTTCCTTGGTGCTATGGACTGAATGTTTGTGTTCCCCCTTCCCCCATTCCAAATTCTTATGTTGAAACCCTTATCCCCAGTGTTATGGTATTTGGAGGTGGGACCTTTGAGAAGTAATTAGGTGTAGATGAGGTCATGAGGGTATAGCTGCCATGACAGGGTTAGGGCCTTTATAAGGGATCACAGCACTCCTGTGTGTGCTCACTCTCTCTTTCTCTCTCTCCATCTCTCCATCTCCCTCCTCTCTGCCTCTCCCTTTCTCTGTCTCCCTGCCTCTTCCTCTTGCCATGTGACAACACTGCAAAAAGGCAGCCATCTGCAAACCTTCGGTGCCCTTACCAGGCACCAAATCTGCTGGCACCTTGATCTTGGACCTCCTAGCTTCTAGAGTTGTGAGATGTAAAGGTTTGTCTTTTAAACCACCCAGTCTATGGTATTCTGCTATAGCAGCCCGAGCTGATTTTTGATGCTTATGCCACAAAATTGTATCCCTTTTATTGTTTGATTGAATTGATTAATTCTCTTGAAGTTTTGTGTCTTTTTTTTTTTTTATTAGACAGGGTCTTGCTCTGTTGCCCAGGTTAGAGTGCAGTGGTAGAATTGTAGCTCACTGCAACGATCCTCCTGCCTCAGCCTCCTGAGTAGCTGGGACTACAAGTTCGCGCCACCATGCGCAGCTAATTTTTAAATTTTTTGTTTATTTAGATTTTTGAGATGGGAATTTCACTGTTGCCCAGGCTGATCTCAAACTCCTGGCCTCAAGTGATTCTCCCACCTTGGCCTTCCAAAGTGCTAGGATTATAGGTATGAGCCATGGCACCTGGTCTTGAGTATCTTTTAATTTGCTTTTGTTATTATCATTTTTTGGTTACATATACACGGAGAGATTCTGTGACCTGATTTCATCTTGCCATCTTAACCCAGAAGTTTCACATTATCTCATTTACTCCTCACAAAAACCCTATGTGATAATACTATATATTAATAATTCAAACTTTAAAAATCTTTAACATTTCAAACATGCATTAAAGTATATAAAATAATATAATATATACCTTTCTATTCACCACTGTAATTTTTTTTTTTTTTTGAGACATAGTCT
>VBSM01003200.1:1568713-1625975 GCA_008086735.1 Cheirogaleus medius | reverse complement strand
CCACGACACTCTACTCTGGGCAAAGAGTGAGACTCTGTCTCAAAAAATAAATAAATAAATAAATAAAATGAATGATAACATTTAGTAATGGAGAAAATACAAAGTACATGTCCCTTCACATGTGAATTTCCCAAGATTTTTGGAAAGTATTTTTAAAATATCTGTGAACATTTACAATGTACACACCCACAAATTCTAGAAATCTATTCTATAGAAATAAAAGCACGCGTGCCTGAGCCTATGTGTATAAGGACGTGTGTGGTTGAAGCATGCTTTGCAGTACTGAAAACCTGAATGTGCATCAACAGGAGAATGGTTGAATCAGCTGTGACAAGTCCGCACCATGGAATATTACACAGTTATTTATATAAAAAGAGAATGTGTCAGATCTGTATCTACTAACGTGGAATTCTTTCTATGACATATTGTTAAGTGAGAAAAATTATTGCACAAAAATGATAAAGACTCATTTTCTTACAAAATGGACAAATATATTCTTAAATATGTAGAAGGATACCTACACCAGGCTGTTATGGGAAGGGGAGTATCAAGATAGATAAAGAAAAAATAGACGTTTACAGAAGTAGCAATAATATACGTGGTAGAGGAGGAGAATGTAATACAGGAAATCTGTCTATTAATATGATTTCCCTGGGAAAGAAACATCTGAAGGTACATATGGGCAAAGAATGAGAGGTGACATATACAAAGGTACAAAGAAAAATATTAATTTAATTTTGGGATGAGACCATGGATTATTTTTAGGTCTCTAATAAAGTGTCTGTTTCATATATATATATATGTATCCCGGGTGGGGAAGGCTTGATGATTCATTGGGCTACAGCTCGGTGAAAAGATGTAGAATTGTGTCCCTTGATCCTGATTCTCAAAGGTTTTCACGCCCAACCCATGAATTCACTAAGTTGCCTTCTCATGGATCTTTCTTCAGGCTCTGGCGTTTTTAAGGCCATCAGACTTTTGAGGATATTTCCCCTACATTATTGGGCCAGGAAAGTAACTGCCTTCTTTAGTTTTGGGGCTGGTATATGCCCAAACTTAGGAAGAGGAAGGGAAAGGAGAAAAGCGCCATCCTGCGTAGGCAATGGCAAGTTGTGCTAAGTGTTCAGAACACCGCAGGGCAAGCATGTTGTTTGGGCAGCTCGGCGTCTGTATGTCCTTCTTATTTGAGGGCAAAGGGGGCAGAGGCCCTACCCAGGAAGCCAAGAAGGCACAGACAGTTCTTCCCACCACCTGTAAGCCAAAGGTGGCCACTCTGACGTCCCTTCCCAAGACACTGAACCCTGAGGGAGTGATGCTCGTGTTCAGGGTCAGTTAGAGATTGTGTTAGTTATCTCTTGCTGTGTAAGAGATTGCCCTAAAACTTAGTGGCTTGAAACAACAAATGTCTATTATCTCACAGTTTTTGTGGGTTAGGAGTCTAGAAGCAGCCTGGCTGGGTGGTTCTGGTTAGGGGGTCTCACACAAGGCTGTCAGCAAGGTGTCAGCTGGGGCTGCAGTCATGTGAGTCTGTGAGTCTGGGAGTGATTGGTGCTGGAGGATCCACTTTTACTTCCACTTCCTATGTGGCTGACGTCTGGAAGCTTCAGATCCTTGCTACATGGGCTTCTCCTTGGGCTGCCTGAGTGTCCTCATGACATGGCAGACAGCTGCTTCCCCAGAGGGCCTGATGGTGGGGGGCGGGGAGAAAGAGAGAGAGAGGGGAAGGGGGAGAGGGAGAGAAACACATAAGATGGAAGCCTCAGTGCTTTTAAACCTGATTCCAATGTGACCTACAATCACTTCTGCTGGTTTCTGTTGGTCACATAGACCAACCCTGGTAAGAGAAAGGGACTGCACAAGGGTGTGAGGATCAGGAGGCAGGGATCTTGAGGGCTGCCTTGGTGGCTGGCTGGCACAGAGACGATTTGTAAGGACGCTTCTGTGGCAGAGTCTCGCCTGTG
The DNA here is from genome assembly GCA_008086735.1 of Cheirogaleus medius. Taxonomy (NCBI): domain Eukaryota; kingdom Metazoa; phylum Chordata; class Mammalia; order Primates; family Cheirogaleidae; genus Cheirogaleus; species Cheirogaleus medius. Next base: position 1,624,014 of record VBSM01003200.1, on the reverse strand, counting down.
CCCAGCTTCCTGTGGTTCTTGCCCGAGTTTGGCTCTTCTCCTTCCTGTCGAATCTATGAGTTGCCCAACACCCTTCCAAAAGTGTTCTCTTCCATTTAAGTTCACCAGTTGTCTTCTCTTGTTTGCAAGGACAGCGCTGATCTGGACAGGTGCTAGGGGAATGAACAGTGGTGAGGGAGGGGTGGGTAGCAGGGAGAACTCACTTTATCCCCTGCCCCAAACGAAAGCCAACTCTTCTTCCAGACATGAGAGTCAGCAAAGGCTGGGAACCAGACCCAAGGCCTCCTTGTCTGGGAGTCAGAATCCACCAAGTCAGTAAGTGACTTAAACTAGATCATGATAAAGGAATTCTACACTTTGTCAACCCACCCATCTGTTTTGCTGGCTCTTGGGTTTTCCAAATTTCTGGTTGGGTTCTTTTCTGAGTTTCTTACTTCCCTTTGCTAAAAATCCCAAGCCAACTGTGCCAAGTTCAAGGGAAAGAGTTTTGTCCATAGTTAGGCCTGGGAATCCCAGCTAGAGAGCCTGGGTGTCTCGTGGACGTGGTCGGCTGCCCAGGGGAGTGTGGGAATGAGCAGGTGGATCCTGAAGGACTCTTTAGTCTCATGGCTTTATCATGCTGCATGTACCCCATAAACACTTGTTCAGCACCAGCATGTGCCTGGGCTCTGTGTGGGCACTGGGTTACGAAGATGAAGGAGACACTGTTCCTCCCCTCCAGGAATCGAGTTAGATGTGAGGGGTGGCCCAGTCCAAAGGTTATCAAGTGGAAGTTCCCTGTCACTTAGGAGTCTTAGGACATCTCACTTAGGCAATATGGCGGGCCCACCGCCAAAGGCAACAGGCCCTATGTTCTCTGTGTTCTAGGGAGCCAGATACCGTCTCTCCAGGGTTTAGTAAAGGAGGAAGAACTGGCCCTATATCCACTAGCCAAAACCCCAATTTCCTTTTCCTTGCCCATATAACAATCATGGGGAGGGAGGAGGTCTTTGGTTTTACTGAGGAGTATGGTGTTTATAGCGGGTTTATAGTTTCCTTCCCTCCTAACCAAAGGGTGGGGCAGGCCCAGAGAGAGTCCCTCATGGAAATTGAGAGGTGACTGCAGGGGTGGGATGCTGCTCCTAGATGGGGGCTGGATGGTGGGCAGTGGATTGTGCCTGTCTGAGCGGGGGTGGGGGCGGGGGGAAGAGGGTGCGCTGTGGAGCACCTCTGGGTCACAGGGACACTGTAGTGATCAGCCTGGCTGGAGCAATTTCTGGTGTCCTGCCCAACCAGGTTGACTTCTGGACAAGAGGATCTCTCATCAGTGGCAGGACCCAGGGGGTGGGGCGAGGTAGGAGAGGTCAAGCCTGAGCTGGGTGCCCCGTGCCAGAGAACTGTGCTGGGGAGAAGCCCCCAAGGAATTTACTCATGTGCCCCATGAGAAACCATATGTGAACATTTGCCACTTCAAGTAGTCAGGGAAGGAGTGTCAACCAACAGAGAGGGCTGCAGCAGGGGCCAGAAACAGGGATATTTGCACTTTCCCACTCTTAGCCCCCATTTCAACAAGGGGGAGTGTGCTAAGGGGTGTCTCCCAACTAGAACATCCCTCCCTCTGCCCCCAAGTCCTTTTACTCCTAGCAGGAAGGGTCCTGGTTCAAGTTAACCCTTGGATAAGTAAGAGAGAAGATAAAATGGGATTTAAATTGAGTTTGAGAATAAAGCCTTAAAGGATGGAGGTTTAACAACAGAAAGTGATCCAAAAGTAATGCAATCTGCCTGATATGTCATTAAGGGATGAAAAAGGAGATTCAACACAGCATGGCTGAAGGCAGAGATTAGGGGGAAAAAACTTCATTATTATGCCCTGTGGAGTTGAGTCCCCTCAACACACTGGCTCGACAAGTAAACAGAATAATTGAGGAAATACAACGGGGCTGGTGGGGAGCCTTGCTTAGGTAAACAGCCCCGGGTTCTGAGAGCGCCTGGAAGGGGAGGTGGGCATACCCCAGGCTGTCTGCTGGAGCAGGCTTTCCAGAGGAAGGGCTGAGCCTTGAAGGAGGAGGAGGAAGAAAGGAGAGGGGGAGGAGGGCTTTCCAGGCAGAGGTGACAGCACAGTATATCTGGGGAGTGGGGCTGGAACATCAGATAGAAGGCAGGAAGGACGGTTTGCAGAGATGCAGGCCAGGAAGCCCATGGCCTTGCAGCCCTTCGAGCTGAAGGACTGAGACCCCTGGGGTGTCACTTCAAACCTGGGAACAACACAATCGGGTTTCCATATTACATAGAACCTTCTGGTCGCCAGCTTAACAATGCTGGGGACACTGGACCTCAAGGCATGCTCCTCACCCATGCCTTGACCCTATCCCTCCTACAAAGACCATTTTCTCTGTGATTCCAAAATCCTGTGTCCTCACTCTTTTGAGTGTCCTTTGCCTTGATCCTGTCACTGAACCCTTCATAGTTTCCCTCTCTGATGGGAGTCTGAACGTCACCACCCTCCCCTTAAATCATCTTCTGACTTTCTTCCTCCAGCCCACTCTTCCCAGCCCAACAAGACGCTGTGCCTTCCCTGGGCCTGCGCAGCCAGCACACGTCTCCTCAAGATATGTATGTACTAAAATATCTTCCCTTTATCTTATCTGGTCTTCGCCCCATGGGGCAAGCCAAAGGCTCCTATTTATTCTTTCACACATTAATTTAAGCTGCTTTAATTGCTGCTATGATATGTTTTATATAATATAATTAATGTTTTAATTCTGTGTACTTGCTTCCCCAGGCAGTTTTACGAAAGGCCCAATTTTGGAATCAAGCAAATAAAGACTAAGTAATGGCTGAAGTTATTATAGTAACGCCCCCTCCCAAAGGAATTAAAACTGTGCTTGTTTTTTTTTTTTGCCAAGTGGGTTAAAAAGGGAAAAGATATTTTAACCTTCTGAGCATATTTAAAAGGTATTTCAACATCTTGGGCATGTTTGGGCGGCTTTAATGAAGTCCCCTGGATCCTGATTTCAAGTGTTTTTGGCCTTTTGGTGTCTGACCACCGTCCCTTTTGTCCAACGGGCCACTGCGACTTGAGGTCTGTGCTGAGACTACCAGTGTTGTATTCCTGACCCCAACTCCTTTTTATGAGGGAGGCTGTGCTTAGGATGAGAAGTTACAGAACCCACTCACTCATTTATTCATTCGACACATGTGTACTGGTGTCCTACTATGTGTCCAGGACTGGGATAGATTCAGTCCTGTCCTCAAGGAGCTCACAAGCAAATGGGGCCAGGCAGCTGGGGTTACGGTCCCCATGCTAAATGCTGTGGGAACAGCGGGAAGGAGGCAGAGTGGGGTGGAGTACCTGCCTCTGGCTCAGGGAGTTGGAGAAGACTTAAGAGAAGGCAACATTTAAACCGGTTTCAGGAAGGAGAACAGAAGAAAGGAAACAGCAAGACACGGTGAGATAAACCATAAAGAAAAAGGATGGTGTGTTTGGGGAACTGGGAGAGGGTGAGCAGGGCTGAAGCCAGTGTGCAGGGCGGGCATGGCAGGAAGTGAATGTGGGCAGAGAGGCTGGGGCTGAGTAGGGAAGGACGTGCTCAGCCAGGATAAGAAGTTTGGATCATCCTGAGGGCGTAGGGGAGCTCGAAGAGGTTTTTAAGCAGGAAAGTGCCCCAATCAGATCAGATCTGGAGTTTACCAAGGGAACTGCAATAGTGTGGAGAGAGAGTTAGTTGTGTGGTATATAGTAGGTGCTCAAGAAATACGTATTGAATGGGTGAGGATGTTGGGACAGTCCAGGCAAAAGATGATGAGCCTCTGAATTAGGACAGTGGCAGAGGTTACAGAAAAGAGGCTGGATTCCAGAGGCAGAACTCACAAGAGTTGCAAATGCGCACGTGGGAGCAGAGGCCATGAGAATGGGGTCAGCAGCCTCTTCCTTTCCTTTCGTTTCTGCTCCGTGCAGTCTGGCCGCTCGGCCTGTTCCAGACATTCAGAGCTTGGAGGGTCATCACTCCAACCACTGTCTAGTTCAAGCTTGGGGGATAATTGAGGCTCAAGGAAACCCCCAGTCCGTCAGAGGCAGAACCTGGACGGGAACTCAGATGTTCCCTGCCGCAGAGCAGAGTCTTAATGCCGATTTCGAGAATGGCTGGAAGGACGCCTGGTGCTAGCCAGCTGCAGCTGCCTGTGTGATGGCTCCTGGGAGCGTCACCGGCGAAACCTCAACCTCCTCGACTTCCATGGCAGGATCATCCCGGTCTCCTGGATCTGAAAAGCCAGGCGGGCGAACCTTCCTGCTGAGCCACCGCAAGCCCCCGATGCTGCACCTGGTGCTGGAGGCGCTTGGGACTGGGGAGCAGCGCCCGGGCATGTCGTTGGCGGCCATCAGGTTCTACATTTTTCACAAGTACCCGACGGTGAACGTCATCCGCCTCAAGTGCCTGCTGCAGCAGGCCCTGGCCACCGGCATGCATGCCGCACGGCCTCCTCACCAGGCCTCTCAACTCCAAGGCCAAGGGGGCCACTGGCAAGTTCAAATTAGTTCCTGAGCACAAGAGGAAAATCCAGCCCAGGAGGACAGCTGCCTTGGTGGCCCCTAGGAGAGCTGGGGAGGCCAAGGAGAAGGGCCCCAAGAAACCGAGTCAGGCCAAAAAGGGCCCTTCCAGCTTGGGTGAGGTGGAAAAGCCAGCCAAGAAGCCTGGGGAGGTGAGGAAGGCGCCTCCCCAACCACGTACAGCCACGCAGAAGGCCCCCAAGAAAGGCAGTGAGGCCAAGGATATAGAGGCAAAACTGGATGAGGCTAGCAAGGCCCCTCCCAAAGCCAGACAAGACCACACAGGCCCATTCCAATACCAGCGGGCTCAGCAGAAAGTCAAAGGTCAAAGGCAGTAGGAACGGCCAAGCATTCTCTTGGTCTTCTTTGACGTGATGGGCTATTAAGCAGATAGAATTAAAAAATACCATGGAGCTGCGCAACTATTCACAAATTCCACTTGAAACACAAACACAAACACAGCGCACCATTGTCAAAAGCTTGTAGCAGACTGGTGTACTGGACCCCCATAAACTCTCGCCAATCAGCCCATAGTGGTGCCAGTCCGGGCTGGGGTAAGTTAAAACTAAATCACGAGCGTTAACAGCTGTCCATTTAGCCCTCAGGGCTTACTAATGTTCTAATTGTGCCGGTCAACTTGGGAGGATTATTTCATTGAAACTTATTTTATTCTTTGGTATTTTAAATACGTTCATTAAACAAAACAAAACAAAAACGGCTCGAGGGGGCCAGGACTGGGGAAATACAGGCACAGGTGTGTGTGTCTCTGCAGAATGACAGGGCCCTGAGGCTCCTCACATTCTCAGGGGGTCTTGTGATACCACAAAAGGCTGGTCCACTCAATAAAGTCCTGTCTCCAGGCGCTGGGTGGGAGCTGGGACGCGGTGGGGACGCATGGGTGCATGGATGGCTGGACGGGGAAACTGGGACGCCGCGCCCACACGAGGGAATTTCCTTTGAAAGAGAGTGAAACTCTGAGTTGGAAACCCCTTTTCCTAGAAATGCCTCCCAGCACCAACGTGACCTTCCCGTTTTCTGGGGTCGTGGTGGGGAGGGGACTTCCTGAGACCACTCTATCCACGGTGGAAACGCTTTCGGTTCTGCCAGGATTCCCGGAGGCAGTGAGGGTAGGGCGGTGCGGGAGAGAACCGTGGGGGGTCCCTATGGCGGATCCCCAGCACCCACGGGGACCTCTTTCTCCTCCCTCAGCTCTCCAGGAAGCAGGCTGGCTCCGGGCCCGCCTCGGCTTGGTCTTTGTGGGTCCTGGGGGCAGGGAGGAAGGGCTCCTTCTGGGACCCCGCCTCCTCCCCTACAGCGTCCCTAAACTCCCGGGGGAATTAGAGTCCTGGGAATGTCCCGGGGAAACCCCTGCGCTGTGACTTCCAAGGGGCTCCGCCCCCCCGCAGGCGGACCGCGATTGGACCGCCAAGACCCCGCCCCTTTACTGGGCGGGGCCAGGGCTGGGGCAGGGGGGTTACTAGCCGCCCCGCCCGGGCGCCCTGTCCCCGCCGCCTGGGTCTCACCTCGCCATGGTTCGTCTGCGTCTGCAGTGTGTCCTCTGGGGCTGCTTGCTGACCGCCGTGAGTTGTTCTTGCCCCGACCCGACAGGATTTGAGAGTGGGGAATGAGAAGGAAAGAGAAGCAAGACTTCGGGGAGGAGACCTTCCTAGCTGGTTTGGGGGACAGAAGGGTGGATGGAGGCTGGGCAAAGTACTCTGGTTCCTGGCTAAATGAGGTGGGCTGCCTCTCCCTTCTCCCTGGTTGGGGTCCCAGGTAGCCCACAGAGGCCACTTAGGGAAGGCACACACGTGCCTAGGCGGTGCGGATGCGTTTGGGGTTTAGGGAGCCTCAGAGGCTGCCCACAGGGAGACTGGTAGGGGTTTGTGGGGGAGCAGGGAGTGAGGCGGGCCCAGGGAAGGGGTGGGTCTGGCCTGTTTCCTGTCCCTTTCGCGTTGTGGACAAATGCCAGCCTCTGTGAGTGATTATCATCTTCTTGCCAGCTGGGGCTGCCTTCTTCCAGGGCACCTTTTGGGAACAAGGGGTGCCTGCAGAGGCCCAGGTACTTTTTTGAGAAGGCAAGGAGCTTTTAACAACCCCTCCCCATCGGAGGAATCCCCAAGGCTGTGTCTTTGTGCCCTGAATTTAAGATGACATGGGGGACCCTGGGAGAGAAGAATAGTTCAAGAAAGGGATAGGAGACCAGCAAGGGTTTCTCCAGGCACCAGAGGGCTGAGACTTAACCAAGCGTATCTCCGGGATTTTCAGAAGCCCGCACTTGACTCAATTTTTGTTGAAATGTATTTTTGTAGTTCCTCATTCTGGAGGCTGGGAATCCCCCAAGTACCTGGCCCTCTCGATCCAGCCCCTCTGGCTTCCCCCTACTTTCAGGGTCTGTAGATTCTGGCATGAGGTCTGGGCAGGAATGACCCGTGGCGTGGGGGGTTGGCAGCTAGGGAAGAGAGGGAGTGGAGAAGCTGCTTTGGTCTCAGAACTTTCATTTTCACCCTAAGCAGTAGCTCTTAGGGAGAAAGGAGGCAGGGAGAAGGTGAAGCTGGAGAGAGACAAAGATGGCCCTTGTGGGAGGATGGAGGAAGAGCCAGAGGAGGTAGACTGAAGTGTGGTCTTCTCAAGAATAGGTTCCACCCTCATAACCCCCAATTTTGGCTCCCAGTAGAGGCTGGGCTGTGACAACAACAGTAGCAGGGGCTGTTTATTGAGGGCTTCCCATGTGTCAGACTCTGAGCAAAACACTACATGCATTCTTGGTCTGATTTCTCCCCTCTGCCCCATTATACAGATGTGCAAACTAAGGTTCAAAGAGGGGAATTGTCTTCCCAAGCGTCTCATAGCTAGGTAATGGTGGGACCTGGATATGAATCTATATCTACCAGATTCCTGAGCCTGCCTCTCAGAGGATGAGAGTCCCCAAGCCCTGGTCCTGAGCTCTTTATGGCAGAAGAACCAGAGCTTTGGGCAGTGAGACCGACAGACTTTAAGAGGAGGAGCTGTACTTATCACGTGTTTGAAGATGGTGTCAAGGACCTTCAATGATCTGGGAGCGTAGTGGGAATGCCCATGTTCACAGGATGGTGCCTTGTGATGTGCCGGTGGGGACAGTAGCCTTTTCTATTTCCTTCCTCATTTGGGTTAAGACACAGTTCTGTAAATAATTTGTTCGGATACTCAGGTTGAGTGACAGCTACCAGTTGGGTAGAATCCTGGACAGTGAGCCAGGGTGCTGGGCATCCAAGCAGGTTCATATGTATGATGAGTGAAACTGCCATTCAATGAGCATCTCCTATGTTCCAGACACTGTGCCAGGCCACATACATATATTTATATTCTTTTCCATTTTCACAGCCTAACGTGCAGGACAGGTATTAGTGCTCGCATTTTCGAGTTGAGAAAACTGAAGCTAAGAGAAGCAACATAGCTTGTTACAGAATCAAGACGAGAGCCTAAAGCTGTCTGACTCTCAAAACTGTGCTCTTTTCCCTGGCTGTTCTCAAAGTGTGGGATGATTTTAGGGAGCACGTGCATAGAGAACTAAACACAGACTCACTTTACAGTTCTTTTAAAAATCCTTCCCATTTTTATCAAGTTGGAAGTCTCTGGAGGTAGACTGTAGATAATGCCTCTCAAAGTCTTGCTAATCCTCCTTTTAAAACAAAAATCGAGAGCAGGCCTGGGGTGGAGGGCCCTCGGCAAGCAAAGCAACCAGCTGGGGTTTAATAATATTGCTTTGTTTGCTTTGAATTTATTTTTAAGGTTACCTTTTATTTATGAGAGGTTATATTGGTTCTTCTCTCATGGCAATGAAATAAGGTTTACATTGAAAATAAATGTATTTAAATTAACAAGTAGTCATTGATAGCATGGGTGGTACCCAGATGTAGTAAAAGTGGTGTAGGTGAAACACAAGTTGATGGAGAGAAGGACCTGAGTTCTCATTTGGAATTTGTCACCGTGAGACCCTGGGCAAGCGACCCCGCCTCTCTGGTGGTCAGTCTCGCCATCTGGAAAATGAAAGAGTGGGAGTTTACCCTTCCAGCTTCACCATCCTAGCATTGTATGAGGGAGGGGCAGGGTGAGCAGATGACGAGGAGCTAGAGGGAGAAAATGGGGCTTGGAGTGGGGAAGGAAGAGGAGCAGAAGAATGGGAGGAAGAGGCCGAGTGCTAAATATAGCCCTGTCCAGGACTGGGACCAGCTGAAGCCAGCTAGCTTCAGGATGCCAGGGGAGGCACTGGAGTCCGCATGTCCTGCTGGGAATTTGGGAAGAGGAAGAGTCGGGAGTCCAACCAAATGACATTCAGTTGAGAGAATGGTGTGAGTTCCAGTGCCGTTGCTTTGTAAAATGCCAGAATGATTCTCTGGGCATGTTTGTAATCAGCTCAGTTGGCAGTTTAGTTAAAAACAAATACCAAGTCATATGCAGGCTCCATTTTCTGCTTTGGACTTCCACTTCAGTTGCGGCCTCTGTCTTTGCCGACTTTCACTTTTCTGCCAAGGAGGCCACAGTGGAGATTTCAAGCTCTCTTCAAATTGCACAATTCTGTTTTTAGGTCCACCCAGAACTACACACTACATGTGGAGGACAAAAGTACCTACTAAACAGTCAGTGCTGTTCTTTGTGCCGGCCAGGTGAGATGCCAACCCTCTAGCCCCATAGTGGGACCCTTCTTGGATTGCTGGCAGATGCAGACCCCATGTATTACCTGTAAATTTGAGTCTGAAATGACCCGTTTCCCATCCCTGCCTTGCTGTCAGAATGTTCTGGGTTCCCTCTCTACCAGGTAAACCTCTGTCTACCCTAGATTAGGGTTCCCATCTCTTCCATCTTTCCCACCTTACTACGAAGGGTATGAGACTTTCGTCTTGAACCCCCCACTCTAAAGCCTGGCCTGATCATTCCGTGATAAGTGTCTGACTCATTGAATTGGCCACAGCTGCCTCATTTCCTGATGTTTTCCAGGAGAGAAACTGGTGGATGAGTGCACAGATGTCATTGACACAAAATGCCGGCCTTGCGGCAATGGCGAATTCCTAGACACCTGGAACAGCGAGAGATACTGCTTCCAGCACAAACACTGCGACCACAGTGCGTGGGCTGTTGGGAAAGGGACACTCGGGAGCCACGCTCATGTTCCAGCTGATGTTGCTGACAATGCAGCCATTCTGATTTTATGTAGCCAGGGTCTATTCTGATTGGTTGGAGTCTGGGTGGTACTGGCTGTTAGATATTAATAATTTGATTGCCATCTCTACTTGGAAGAGGGTCTAAGGGAAAAAGAGCAGGTAGGGTGGGGAGCGGGGCTCTGAGTGTGGCCCAGCATGGAGTTCCCATCCTTCTGGCCCGTCTCTGCTCAGATCTAGGGCTCCGGGTGCAGAGGCAGGGCAGCGCCGTAACAGACACCACGTGCACCTGTGAAGAAGGCCTGCACTGCACCAGCGAGGCCTGCGAGAGTTGCGCCCCGCACAGCTTGTGCTCCCCTGGCTTTGGCGTCAAGCGGATCGGTAAGTGGCCCGTTGGGGAATCAGCTCTGCAGACAGGACAGATGAGCCTAGGGTCAAAGGTGAGGGGCTGGGCAGGGGGCACTTAGCCCCAGGGGCAGAGGAAGTGAGACTCCAGCCTACAGCGGCATCCCTGCTAGAGTGAGCAGGAAAGGGGACCTTTTCCATGCCCCTGCCTGCCGTGGGTATCTGCCTTTGGGGGCGTCGGGAGAAATCTCCTGGGGGCTGTAGCCATCTGGGAAGGAGTGCTCAGGGCAGGAGCTCTTCCTGTCCTGCTTGTCCACTGGCTCCCTTGAGAGCCAGACAAGTGTCCGCTGTGATGGTTAACATTCCCCTCCCCACCCGCTCCAGGTACAGGCATTTCTGACACGGTCTGTGAACCCTGCGCAGTCGGCTTCTTCTCCAATGTGTCATCTGCTTTCGAAGAGTGTCGCCGTTGGACAAGGTATAAGGACTCATGCCTTGTGCTTCCTGTCCCAACAGTGGCATGGACCTGCCTCCACTCTCTCCAGCCACTCCACGGGGCAGTCTCTGCTCCCCCAGGTCCACACACACTCGTACACTTGTGAAACATCTATATCGCGGCCTCGTGATCGGCCAGCTGGGCACATTTCAGCATCTTTCTTCCCTGCTGTCTCTTAGTGGTCTTAGATACTGCTGAGCTCTCAATCTTCACGAGGCTGTGCCATCTTGGGGGTGTCTGGACACTCCTCTTCGTTCTCCTTCTGCTCCCTCCTTGGTCTTCCTCCTCTTTCCTGTTCCTTACCTGGTTTTCGAGGGCTTTGTTCTGGGCTTTCCTGTGCTGTCTTTGCCTTTGCCAGCCTCCCCTGTGCCGTCTCACCCACACCCGTGGCTCCACTCCCATCTCTCTCCCATGGCTCCAATCAGCGTCTGCTGTCTAACTCTGCCTCCTGGGTCCCAGACTGTCACATCAAGCTGCTGAGTGTTCCCTCCACCCGGTGGCTCTCAGGCACCTCAAGCTCTGCGCATCCCAGGGGGGCTCACCCCCCTACTCCCCACACCTTGCGTGAAAGTCACCCCTGCAGCTTTGGGCACTCACCCCTGGGTCTCCCTTCCTCCCCTCTAATTCAAACCAGTCACCAGGTCCTGTCCATCTGGCCCTCTAAGTGTTTGGGAGTCTGTCTCCTCACTGTCTACACTGTCATCACTTTCATCTGGGCCTCATCACTGTGGTCTGGGTGATGCCTTCGCCTCCTCCCTGGCCTCCCTGCCTCTAGCCTCTCCCCTTCAGCTGGTTCTCCATCCCCTTGCCAAAGTGAGTGTTCTACATTTCCTTTTGGATCACGACACCCCCCTGTTTGAAATGCTTCATGGCTCTCTGTTGCCTTCAGGATGGAAAAACCCAGACTCCTTAGCATGGCATCCGACCTTCCAGCTGCCTTTTCTCCCCCCTTCCATTGATACATCCTCTATGCTTAAAACAGTGCCTGATGCATCACAGGTGCTCAATCAAATGTTTTTTTGAGACAGAGTCTCACTCTGTCACCCTAGGTAGAGTGCAGTAGTGGCGTCATCGTAGCTCACTGCAACCTCAAACTCCTGGGCTCAAGTGATCCTCCTGCCTCAGCCTCCCAAGTAGCTGGGACTACAGGCACGTGCCACAAAGCCCGGCTAATTTTTCTAATTTTGGTAGAGATGGGGATCTCATTCTTGCTCAGACTGGTCTCAAACTGATCTCAAGCAGTCCTCCCATCTCAGCCTTCCAGAGTGCTAGGATTACAGGTGTGAGCCACTGTGCCTGGCCAATTTTTTTTTTTTTTCATGAGACACGATCTTACTCTGTCACCTAGGCTGGAGTGCAGTGGCCTGATCATACCTCATTGCAACCTTGAACTCCTGGGCTAAGCGATCCTCCCACCTCAGCCTCCCAAGTAGCTAGGCCTATAGGCACAAACCACCACACCTGGCTAATTTAAAAACATTTTTGTAGAGGTGGGGTCTTGCTCTGTTGCTCAGGCTGGTCTGGAACTCTTGGCCTCAAGCAATCCTCCTGCCTTGGCTTGGCCCAAAGTGCGGGGATTACAGGTGTGAGTCACTGCGCTTGCCTGCTCAATACATTTTTCCTGATAGATGTTGACTGATAAATGGAGGCAGCGGTGGTAGAGTGGAATCAGCACACTGGCTTATAATCCGACTGCAGCTCAGCAAGTGTGTGACCCTCACCTCTCTGAGCCTCGGTGTCCTCATCTGGAAAATGGGAGTGACCTTCATCTCACAAGGCTTGGGATAGACACATCAAAGTGTGTTGTCAACTCTTGAATGCTCCTCTTAATGTAAAACTAAAGTGTGCTTTCTCCGAAGCTTCTCTCACTTTCCCCCACCTTAGATGGTTTTTCCTGGGCGACATCCTTCTCTGCCCATTCTTCCCCACTTCTGGGATCACCCTGGACCAGGTCTTCAGCATCTCATGTCTGGCCTCCTGCTCTGCCTCCTGGCTGGCCACTCGTCTGTTGTTTCTCCTCTGGGCTCTCTGGCAGGCTGAATGCTCTAACTGGTTAAGTCATCTGGTTGGTTGCGGATGAGACCTGCCAGCTGAATGAGACCTGCCAGCCTTCATGCCTGGTTATCAGCAATGTGGTTCTAGAGGCTCAATCTTCGTAGTTCCCCAACACCATCCTATATGCCACCTGCCTGGTGTCCCTCACATCGAGTTGTCCTGCTTAGCTAGAATGCACTGTTGGTCCAAATTCGCCATCCCTCAGATCTTACTTCCACAGGGCAGTCTTTCTGGAAGACCCTTAAACCAGAGGTTCTTAATCTGGGGCAGTTTTTCTCCCTGTGGAACATTTGGTAACGTCTAACACATTTTGGTCATTGCAGCTGGGGAGTGGGATGCTACTAGCATCTGGTGGGTTGAGGCCAAGGGTGCTGCTAAACATCCTCAACAAAGAATGATCCAGCCTGAATGTCTCTGCTGCCAAAGTTGAGAAACCCCATCTTAAGCCAAACTCATCATCTCACCAGTCCAGCCATTACGGTCCCTGTCTCCAATGAACAGTTCCTGTTTCACTTTAGCCTATATGACAAAGCTTGGCACTCATTATAGACTCTCCTGTTTATCACTAATACTTCTTCAAGATGTGCAATAATCTTTTCTCTGTACTTATGAGTTCCATAAGAACAGAGTCTGTGTCATTCCTATAATACCCAGCATAGGACGTTGTACATAAGGCATGCCAGTGAACCTGGACTTGCTGATTGTAGACTGTCTCCCTCCAGGGTTGGAAATCTTATGGTTGGGGAAACTTAATATCTCTTTCTGTGTGTGTGTGCACATGTGTCTGTGCATAGGTGTGAGACCCAAAACCTGATCGAGCTACAGGCAGGAACTGACAAGGCTGATACTGTTTGTGGTGAGTCCTGGACAATGGGCCCTGGCAGCAGTCTAGGGAGGTGGGAACTCAAGGGGTAGACTGAGGCACAAAGAAACACTGAGTGGGGAAAGGGGGGAGGGGAGGTGAAATGAGAGGCGGAGGCATCCTAGCTCTGCCATTTATCTTAGGAGCCTGGGCAAGTTACTTTTCCTCTCTGAGCCTCAGTTTCTTTATCTGTAAAATGGGATAATAGCACCTCCCTTGGTAGGTTGGTATAAGTGCCTGGCATGGGTTCTTGCACTTTGGAGGCACTCCATAAATGCTATTCTAGTACCTGCACTTCAGGTACTAGCACGGTTTGATGTTGTCCCCTCTCAGCTTCAGTTCTGATTTTAGAATGAGAAGGTTGGCCTACAGCGCAGGTCACAAACTCAGATAACTACAGGGACTAGGCAGGTCATGCTAATGAGTGAAAAAGGTCAGGGGTAAAAGAAACATTCTCTTTGCTTTCTTTTAAAATTTACTTTCCTCTTGGCAAGGCTGGGACTAGAGTGAGGTGACCTAGACACTTCCCCCAGGCACAATATTTATGGGGGTGCCGTAAAAATGCAGTGATCAAGATAAATAACATTTGGATGCAATATTTTTAACAATCAAAATTAATGCAAAAACATGAACAAACAAGTAAAATTTTCAATAAAGAACAGAATCCAACCCAGCATTTGCACAACCCTGTCTCACTTGCCTCACGCTAATCCTGGCTCTGGTTCCAATAAAACTTTATTTAAAAAGCAGGTAGTTGGCCTACAGGCTGTAGTTTGCTGAGTTGGTATCTTCCTGCTGATTTTCAAAATATGGTATTAAAATAGCTCTTATCTTGATTATGGAGTTTTTGATGTCCTCTTAAATTTTGTCCTGAAGCAATTATATCCCTTGCCACACCCTAATCCCTGCCTGCCACTTGGTCTTGTTTTCATTTACTCACTTAGAGTAGAGTCTTATTGGGTACAAGACACTTTGCTTTCCCCCTCCGCTCTTCTGTAAGACAAGCAACAGTGCAGAGATGAGTAGGGGGTGGTGGGGAGTGTGGCGTGCAGGCAGAGACAGCTACCGCCGCTCAGGGCGATGACCAGGTGGGGAGGCTGCCCACTGGGGCTCAAGCTTCCCAATTTGTAAGAGAAACCAGATATCCAGATTTTTTAATATGGAATCTCCCAATTTTAAAATGTTGGCAAATATTTCAAAACATAAAAAAAAATGCAGAGACATCTGCCAGCCACATTTCCCCAAGGGCCACCCCGATGTCGATGAGCTTGCACATTGGATTTTACAGTCTGGCAAGGCATGGCAGTGTTGGGCACAGGGGAGGGCTGGGGGGTATCACGCTGAAGTCTCGATTTCTCCAGGCCACCGGGAACGGCCGAGAGCCTGGGTGTTGATCCCCATCACGCTGGGGGCCCTGTGTGCCGTCGTCCTCTTGATGACTGTCTACATCAGTGAGTCCCCAGGTGGGGAGGTGCTGGGGAGGGGGTAACCTGTTTCCTGGTCTGGCTTCCCCAACTTTCCATCCTTTTTTTCTCTAGGAAAGGTGGTTAAGAAGCCAAAGGTTAAGGTAGGTCACCCTGGGAACGGGGACAGAGTTTTGGCAAACTAGGAAGAAAGATGGACACATTGCTGCCTATGGGGCAGGAAAACAGATTCTGGGTCTGTCCCTGTGGCCACTGGGGTGGTAGCAGGACTGGCTCCTCTTGCTCCCACGCCCCCATGCTCCGGCCTTGGCTCTTTCTGTCCACTCCCTCAGTGCCAGGCTTTGTCACCTCCCCACCGAGCTGCCCTGGCACCACTGGCAATGTCTAATCCTGGCTGTTCTTCACACCTCCTGGCACTGCGCACGTGGGGAGCCACGTCTCTAGGTGCTGGTGCTGGGTCAGCCGGTGATAGCAAGAGGACAGCTCCCTGAACCCACTGGCTCCCCCTCTGGAAACTCTTTGTCACCCTTGGTGTGGCCAGCAGGGGGCAGGAGGCACCCAGGGAATCGACGCTGATCCAGCTTGTGGGGAAGGGAAAGGGCCTGGGCAGGGATCTGCTTCCCAGCCAGGGGCTCCTCAGAGGCGCGGCTGGCCCTGCTGTCGGGGTAACCTCACACCTTGGCTCCCCAGGCCCTTCACCCCGAGGCTGTGTTGCAGGATCCCCAGGAGACAGTTTATGTGGAGGATCCTACTGGCCCCAACCCTGCCGCTCCAGTGCAAGAAACCCTGCACGGGTGCCAGCCGGTCACCCAGGAGGATGGCAAAGAAAGCCGGATCTCAGTGCAGGAGAGACAGTGAGCTGGGCGTGCCCAGGAGCGTGGCAGTGTGGGCATCCTGCCAGAGAGCCTGGGGCTGCCATGGTTCGAGAGCGAGGGGCCAGCACTGACCAGGCACAGCCCCCCTCTGCCTGCACCCCTGCGGCCGAGACAGAAGCCCTAGCACCGGACACACAAACAGTTCACCTTGGAGAACCTCTTATCCGAGCCCTGGAGCCCAGCCAGTCTCCAATTTGTTTTTGAAGATGGAGGAAAAACTTTGGTGGTGGTGGCAGGGGTGATAGAGTAATAGCCACCACATCCTCCAACCCAGCAGATCGGTGTCCGGAGATGTATCTTGGTGGCTTCCCTGTGCCCAAGAAGACATATACACGGATTGTCCATTGCAGCATTGTTTGTGATAGTTTACGACTGGAAGCCACTTAACTGTCCACCAGCAGGGGACTGGCTAAATCAAATTGTAATATATTTATACAACAGGATCTCAAAAACACTGTCGAGTGAAAAAAAAAAGAGCATCTTGCAGAATGATAGGTATGGGACATTTTGGTAAAGTACCACATTTTGATGTATGATATGTTATCTATAGATATATGTATAAATATAATATACATCCTATATATAAATATAACAAAGGTTCTGGAAGGATATGCAGAAAATCCACAACTCGAAGAGTGGTGATGTCTAGGGTGGGGAAGAAGGGTCTGGGAGAGGGTTGGTTAAAGGGAGATTTGGGCTTCCCATAATGCTTCATTATTTTTCTAAAAGGAGAGTGAATTCACATAATGCTTATGTAATTAAAAAATCATCAAACGTAAAAAGAAACGAGGGTGGACATGCTGGGTGACACGAGCTGTTGAACTTGCTGTCAGGCTCACAGAATTAGGGCACTGTCTGAGGACAAATAAGAGTGTCCCCAGGCTGATGCTTCTCTAGGGTGGTTTCCACGTGTGCTAACATTTGGCATCAAGTTTGCAAAGTGTTCTCCCCATTTGATTCAAGTTCCCCAAAACAGCCTTCTGGGGCAGGCAGGGCCCGCATCCCTCCCTTTCTCACAGAAGGGGAAGCTGAGGCCCAGAGAGGGGAAGTGACCTGCCTGTGGTCACACTGTGGTGCCCAGTGGTGCCATGCTCAGAGCTCCCCACTCTTGGTCCTGAGCTTCTCCCAGATCTGCCTGCTGTCTGGCACCGACATCTGTAGCTCCTTCCCAGGGAGATCCTGGGTCTCCCACCGCCTTCTGACCCCTCCACTGCTACAGGAGCTGCCGCTCCTCGGTCAGATGGTACCCCCTTCCCCCCAGCAGTATCGCAGGATAAAAATAAACCATCCTGTTCTCTTTTCCTGCTGTGCCAACTGAGGGGGAGCCTAGCCAGGAGGAGCAGCAGATGGAGTGGGAGCAGAGGGGACGGGAGGGGAGGAGAGGGAGGTTGGAGGACATGGAGGGGAAGGAAGAGCAATGCAAGGTGCCAGGCAAAGCCCTGGCACAAAGGCCCGTGCTGAGATTTAGCCCAGGGGTCTCAACCTTTCCCAGGCAAGAAGCTGCTTTGGATTCCCCCAACACATCCTACTGGCTAGAGGGTGGGGGTGGGGAGGCCTTATCCCGAGGGAGGCTGTGGGGGCAGCTGGGAGCCAAGAGAGGGGCACCTGGCTTGGCAGACTTCCCAGAGGAGCTTCAAGGACCATTTGGATGCACCAGGTGGAGGCCTTTGGTTTCGAAAGCCGAGCAAAGTCATGGTGGGGGAGAGGAAAGCTTTGGGACCTAATTCTTACCCCCTACGTAGAGCCCAAATGCTAGTGCTGCTTACTTCTGTGCCGTGGTCTGGTGGAATGAGACAGAAGACCCATGTCTGCCACCTATTATCTGCGTGACCTTGGGGGAGTCACTTTCACCCCTTTGTTTCTGTTTCCTTATCTGGCAAATGGTGACAATACCTATAGCAGGTGCCATTGATGCCTCTTGGTTCTCTCCTGGGTCAGAAGTTCTCAAACTTGAGTGTGTATCAGAACCACTTTGTGAGGGTTGTCAGAGGTTGCTAGGTCCCAACGCCTGCATTTCTGATTCAGTAGGTCTGGGATGGAGCTCAAGAATTTGCATTACTATGCAATATGTCAGTGCAACAAAATTGCACTTGTACCCCATGAATATGTACAAATAAAAAAGAATTTGCATTTCTAATGAGTTTCCCAGGTGGTGCTGTTGCTGCTTGTCTGGGGATCACACTTTGAGAACCACTACCCTTGGCTGCTGGTCTGGGGATCACACTTTGAGAACCTGCCCTTGGCAGTTTGTATCTCTAGGTAAGCAGCCGGTTTCCTATTGCAGGCACGTGTGGCGGCTTGCCTCAGGGCTCTCCCAGGTCTTGAAAACATGCTTCATGTGGATGTAGGCCAGGTGAGCTGCAGCTGGGGAGTTCACGCCCCGGAGTACTCTCAACTAGCTAGGGTTGAAAGCGGGAGGACAAATAGCCCAGCTTCTTTGCCTTGGGAGGGACAGATCTGAGGTGTGAGCCACACTGCCTCCTAGGCTCCCAGCGGGACTGAGCCCCAGGTGCCCGAGGTGGGCACTCTGCCTCGGCTTCCGTCCCTTCCCTGACTCTCTTCCTACTTCATCACCCCTGCTTCCTAGGGTCAACTCCCAAATAAACTACCTTCATCTACCCCTCACTTCCTGGTCTGCTTCTGAGAGAAGAAGTTCTCCCCGAGAATCAGCAGAGCCCGTGCACAAGAACGTGCAATTTTGTATTTCTCAGCGTCCCTGACAAACGGAAGAGGTGGTTATTCCTGGCAGCTCTCCCTAGTTCTGGTCCTGATTGGAGCTCCGCCAGGAGCTTTCTGTGTGGCCTCAGGAGAGCTCCTCTCTGGTTCTGGGCCTTTGTCCCCGGATGTGTGATGAAGGGCTGGGTTCCTATGCAAGTTCTGAAAATAGTAAACAGGACCAGCCTGTTCAGGGTGCAGGGTCCTCCCTGGCGCGTGGGTGGAGGGGGTGGCTGTGAGGCCCGCATTAGCCGGAAGGTGGCGCCAAGGTAACGTCCGGAGACCCCGGCGGCGGCTGGGACTTCCCGAGTGAAGTTGGCTTTGCCATACTTTGAAGGTGAGGCCCCTGAGCCCGAGCCTCCTGCAGCCTCTACTCTGCAACTTCATCTATTCCCCAGTTCTCATCCTCTCCGTTCATCACTTCGTGTAACAAACATCGACTGTGTTCCTACTGTGCGCCTCACCTGGAACTGGGGTTGTGCACAGTGACCCTACTAAGAGCTCATGCCGAGTGCTCGCTGTGTGCCCGGCGCCGCGCTAAGAACTTTACATGCGTTGTCATAGTCCACACAGCTCCACACACGGCGTGGTCTTTTATAATCCCATTTCACAGATGAGGCTCCAAAGTCAAATGACTCGCTAAGGTCTCAAGAGTTAGAGCTGGTATTTGGACCTAACTAGGTTGACTCAAAAACCTGTGACTTTTACCCATTTAATAAATAGGAAAATGGGCGTTGGTGCAGGATGGGGGGGGGGATGTAAACTCATGCCCACAGGGAGAGGTACGCTAGGCAGGTTAGGGTGGCAGACACTACGGCAAAGTGGAGAGGCTCTGCCCATCTTTGGGGGGCAGCGTCCATCAGCGCCTCCCAGTGGCTGCCCAGCAGGAATGAGGATTGTGTATTGCTGGGAATCTCAGGTTTTACGTGAAATCTCTCAATGTTTCAATGCTACCAATTCCCCAAATTAATAACTCAGTGAGAGCCCAAGAAAGCACGTCACAGAGGGTGGGCTTAAAAGACTGAAAACTTCATCGTGTCTGAACCTTTTGTTTTATATATGGGGAAACTGAGGCCCTGGGAAGGTACAGAGCTGGCTCAGGCAACATGTCCTAGGCAGGAGGTTGGAGAGCACCCCTGGGGGCTTAGGCTCTACCACAGGCAACCCAGGTGACCAGGGCCCAAGGCACTGAAGCTCTAGGACTGAGGGATTTGCCTTGGGATGGGCCGCGCTGGGGCAACTCTCCTCCTAATTCTATGAACAGCTCCCACACCCCAGTCCTGCAGCCCGGCCACAGGTATGGACACCCCACCCCGTCAAGGCTTCAGACCCTGCAGTCGATTCCTTGGACAGCAGAAGTTATTAAAGACTCTTTCCCCAAGGATTTCTACCCCCCAGAGTGATTCTGGCACAGAAAATTACAAACTCACCTGCAGGGTTGGGGAGATGCAGTTTTAATTCGTATTAATAGAAAAAAGAAAAAAAAACACCTTTGCTGTGGTCTTGGAGTCTGGGGGATGGGAGAGGCTCTTGAGGGGGCTCCCCTGGGATGAGCATCGCTGTTAAGGGGCCCGGCAAGGTCAGCGAGCAGCCTTGGCCCAGACAGAGGGACCGCTGGGTGGAGGTTGGGGAGCACCTCTATTCCTATGCTCCTCCCTGTCCCGGGGGCTCCCTGCTGCCGGGCTCATCCTGCTGGGCTTTGGCACCCAGCTAGTTCTCTGCCTCATCCTCACTCCAGGGCTCCCTCCCACCTCTGCAGCAGCTGCCTGCACCCCAACCACCTCCTTTCCCATCTCCAGCCCTTCCGTCTCACCTTGTTCTCTTTCGAACAAGTCTCACTGTTCTGGCTCATTATGAAAGTCCTATTGGTGTGTCGCCCCACCCCCCATCCAAGCAATAAGCAGGAACAGGGAAATAAGACCACCTGTAAGGCTCCCACACCCTGCCAACCACAAGGTATGGGGCCTTCCAGGCTTGTTTTCTGTGCCAAAGATATTTTTTAAACTTAGGCTATTATTATATCCACTGTTGTGCAAGCAGCCTTGTTTGCTTAGCAGTGCACTGCAGACGTCTCTCCAGGCCAATAAATAGGGCTCGACAACATGCTTTTTAATTGTTGCATAGGATTCCACCGTAGGGTGGGACCCTGCTTCACGTGAGGATGCCCATAGTGGGGGGCCTTTAGGCAGGTTCTCTCTTTCCTTTTCCTGGTGAATCTCCCTCTGCTGCCTCCTCTGCCCGCCCTCCCTCCCTCTCTCCGTCTCTCCCTCTTTCCATCTCTCCTCTCCCACCTCCCATTTTCTCTGCACCTCTTTCACCCTCCCCTCCTCCCCTGCCTTCATCCCCAGGGCCCCCCCCCCTTGGTGTCTCCCGTCTTCTCCTCCCCCTCCACACCCTACCCTTCCTGGCCCTCTCTGTCCCCCTCAGTCCCTCCCACTCTCTGGCCCCTGCGGAGGGTGGGGGTCGGCGGTGTTTAACACCCGCTCTGCATCAGACATGTGCCGTCTCATTAGTGTGCCTGTCCCCCCAAGTGAGGCAGGCAGGAGACACAGTAGCAGCAAGAGGCCTAATTGAATGTAACTAATTATTCACTCCCTTAAATGGGCCTGGGAGGGACAGAATTACTCACTCTGAACTGGGGAGACAGGGAACTGGCCGGCTGGCAAACAAATCCTGGGGCCTGCGGAGAGGGCTCTCCTTGGAATACTAATGAGGGCCCAGTGATGTGATAAAATCAGGAACAGAGACGCCTCTCCCTGCCCCCCTCCCCATCCGGGAAGCTGGGGGTCCAGAGGAGAAACGGATCCTTGTGTGAATCTAATCGGAGGACCCCCGGGAAGGGTCGATGTGGATTGGGGTAGAGGGAATGAAAGCTGAGCCTGGGGCTTGAGCAAGGCAGGGGGATAATGTTTAATACGGAGAGAGGCAGGAGGGCTCAGCACTGGAGGGAATGGGCTGGGTGGGGCAGGCTAGCAGGCAACCCCAGGCCCGCTTGCAGCGGAGGGGACCCAGCTGGCTCCTGGGAGGAAGCCCCTCTGCTCCCAAGCACTACCAACGGCCAGGCCCTGTGCTAAAGACCAGATGCCCAGAATCGTCACGATACTCTCCAGGCGTGGGCACCCTGGTCACCTCAGCTGAGGAAAACTGAGGCTCAGAGAGGGGAAGTGGCTCATTCATCTAAGATCAGACAGCTGGAGTCGGGCAGAGCTGGACCTCAGCCTGGGCATCAGTATTTTTGCTTTTAGAGTTTCCCTGGTGATTCTAACATTCAACCAGGACTGAGATCCTCTGGTTCAGACTTCGAGTCTCTGTTCCTGCTTCTTGTTGTGACATCCATTCTTCTTCTGAGCCAACCTGTCCCGAATGATCTCCAAGCTCTAGCCTTGGTTTCCTGACATCTGGGAGCACAGAAGTTGGGGCAGGCGGGACTGTGAGGAATAGGATGGGGAGGGCTCTGAGGGCCAGGGACGTGGCGGTGGAGTGAGGGGAGAAAACCGGAATGTGGCCCCAGGGGCTCTGGGCTGCCCCGTTCTGGGCGGCTCCTGGAGGTCCGAATGAGAGGTCAGGTAGGAATTGTGCAGACGTGGACAGAGTGGCGAGTCAGGCTATGGAGAGATGCAGAGTGTGGAGAGATTGTGGTGTGTGTGTGTGTGTGTGTGTGTGCTTCGGTTCTGCTATTGCGCTTGTGGTGGCTTCTCTAGCAGGTGTCGGTGTGGGCGTGCTACTATTCCATGTGTGTGCGCGTTTGCTAGCTGCGTGTGCTTGTGTGTGCGTGTGCGCGCGCATGTGTGTTCTCCCTCCTGGAAGGAGCAAGTGTGGACAAGCCTTCTGCCCGCCCCCAGCACATTGCCTCCTGCTGCCCAGCGGGAGGAGGGAGGAGGGGTGCCCACCCCTGCTTCTTGCCCCTGTCCCCCAGCCAGCTCCAGGGCCACTCAGCTGGTGACTTCCTCTCCTGTGGCTGGGGGCTGAGGAGGGGTGGGGCGAGGCGGGCCATCCTGCCAGCCTGGTGACAGATAGCCTTGTTGGGACAAAAGTGGAGAGAGAACCCTCTCTATTTCTAGGGCAGGAAAATTCTCCCTTTTCCAGGCTTTCAAGCTACCCCCCCGCTGCCACCCCTGGTGAAGGTGGCAGGGAGAGATGGACGGTCACCTGTCACACTCACCCCCTCAGCTCCCCCAGCTCAAGCGCAGGGGGCTTCATGGGAGCTTCATAGAGGGGCAGCAAATTTATGAGCCCAACACCGATTCCCCGATCACCTCGCTGGCACATCCATCTTTCTGGAGCCAGGGATGAAATGAAATTATTGTGAAATAAATCTGTACAGATGATGGAGGGACTGGCAGTGTGGGGGACAGCAAGGAGTGTGAGCCGGAAGCCCGAGCTCAGGTGGGAGGGCCATTGCCACTCCCCTTGGCTGAGACCCAGAGAGGGGACTCCGCTGACTTCCTCCCTTTGAGGTCTTTGGTGGCAGTTGGGGCAGTGTTCTATGCCCCCAACTCTCCTTGGAGCCCCCCGCCCATTAGGACTCTTATCTAAAGGGCTGGATGCAGGACCCTCCAGCTTGTGATGGGGTCCTCTGTCACCCCTGCTTCCAGACACCCAGGGCCAGAGAGTGAGGCAGGGAGGCTGGACCGGGTAGGAGGTGGAGGTGAGGACAGAGTCAGAGTCAGGTGGAGTCCTGGGTGAGGCTTCCCATATTTAATCACCCACCTTGGAGGCCCCCTGCTGTGCCAGGTGTTAACTCCTTAATTTCTGGGAGTGAGGGGAGAGGCGGGGAAGGGACCAGTGTTGAGGCTGCTCAGAGAGCTTAGGGGCACACTTATTTCCCAGTGGGCTTGGGAGTAGTTCAGTATTTTACCAACCTCTAGAGTGGGAGTGCATGCTCCAGCTGAATGCCAGTCTGGAAGCGGGGCAAGTATTGGGGCAATTTGCCCTGAAAAAGTCCCAAAGTCTCCCCCGCCTTGCCCAGCAGCATCTGGGTCCCTTCTCCCAAGACCCTGCATGATGGCCAGGCCTTAGTCTGTGGAACCAGGGGATGGGCCCAGAGCCGAAGGGCTAAGCCCAGAGTGCCAAAGCCTTCCTGCCTCCCCTCCCACCTTGGCCAGCTTGCAGAGGACCCTCCACCGGAGCACTGAGCTGGAAGGGGATGCAGCCAGCCGGCTGGGATGTGATCATTCTGCCTCCTGAGCAAGGCCGGCCCTAGCCACAGGGAGACGGTGAGGTCCCTTGAGTAGTCAAGGGTCTGCTGGGGCCACTGGCACTCCAGGCCCACCATGGTCTTGCCCCAAGACCCCGCCCGCTCCTTTTCCCAGGAGGGGGCACAGTGGCTTTGGGGGATGAGGAGGGGCAGACAGCCAGACAGCAGCGCCCATCCCTGTTGCAGGCTGGGCAGGGGTGGGGTGTCTGAGTGCAGCCCCAGGCTCACATTAGGCAGGGTGGGGGTGGGGGCCAGACACAGACTGCTCTGGAAATGAGATTTGCCTTGTTATCTGTGCTCGCTCAGGCCCAGGGCCTTGGGCATTAACCAACCCATCCGAGGAGTTAAGGGGGGGCCAATGGGAGGAGGTGGTGGGAAGCTGAAGCCCAGGCTGGGGTGGATAGATCACCTGCCGGAATGTGTGTATGTGTGTCCCTGGGTGGTCTGGATTTGCAGGTTTTGTCTCCAAAAGTGTGCGTGTGTTTTCCTGGTTAGTGTGGATGTCCTTCGAAAGAATGCATAAGCGCTTTGCCTCCTGCTCATGGTGTTGATGTTTCTCTCGAGTGTGCTGCTGGAATTCATATGAGTGTGTGTGCACACACCCACAAGGTCCTGATGGTTTTGTTTGCACATGCCCTGTCCACTCCCCAGCCCACTCAGAAGGCTGCAGGCCCGGGCACAGCCTGCTGGACAGAGCCGGGTGGGCAGGGCAGGCAGACTGGCCTGCACCCGGGGGCGGCAGGGGGCCTGGGCATCTTCCAGAGGCGCCGGCCTGGCAGGAGACGAAGGGGCAATCAGTCGAGAGGCTACTAGAGCACAGCTGATTGAGGAAGAGGAATTAGCAAGGCACCTCATGGGGCGCTGCAGGGGGTGGAGGGGCCGGCGCCCTGATTAGGAGGGGAGCAGGTGCAGCAGGGCTTACCTGAGCCGCAGGAGCGCAGGCAGCCGGGACTCGGAGGGGGCAGAGGGGGACGCTCAAGGATGGGACAGGCACAACGTGGAGCAGGACCTGAGGCTGAGGATGCAGACCGATGGCCTAGAGGGAGAGGAGCAGTGAGGGGGCCTGGGGAGGGAGGTGACAGTGTGCAGAGCAGATATTATCGTCACTTTAAATGGGATCCATTGTCTCCCATCATCCCAAGTGGGAGTTTCCTGTGTGCCTGGCCATGGGCTGAGCACCTGCCCCGTCGTCCTCACTACACAGAGGCCAGTTCTGTCATCAGCCAGGTGCTCACAGGAGGAAATGGATGCCCAGAGAGGTAGGGTGACTTGCTCAAGGTCATACAGCTGTGGATCCAGGTCCTCATTTTAACCTCTGTGCCACCTTGCCACTCCCCAGGCCCCTGTGCACTGTCAGTGGGAGAGGCCACAGGAAGGCTGGCTGAGAGACAGAAAAAGGGGAATTTACAAACCCGCCTGACCAGCAAAGCGGACTGACCTGGAGGGCGGGGAGGAATGCAGGGGATGGCTCACTGACAAAGGGGTTCTTTGCTGCATAGGAGGCTGGATTCTATTCTCTTCATCACCATCATGTGCACCTGACTCAGAGCCCCTGGGTTTAAATCCCAGCTCCACCGTTCACTTGGGCAACTTGCTAGACCTCTCTGTGCTTTCCCATCCGTAAAATGGAGGGGGGGGGTGAGGACTGAATGGGTAACACGAGCCCAATGCTAAGAACAGTGGCCAGCAGGCAGCAAGCACTCCGTGAGCTCTAGCATGTTGTCAGCCAGCGCAGAAGGGGAATGGATGGGGGGGGGGGACGGAGAGAGCTGGGGGAAGAGGTGGGACTTGGGATGAGCAGAGAGGACGGTGGCAGAGCAGGTGTGTGGCTCTGAGGCTTGAGGGGTGAGTGGGGTTTAGGTGACCCCTGAAGATGTTCAGGCTCAGTCTCCTCTGCGTCAGCTCCGACCTCACATCTCTCACGGGGGCTGTTGCTCCGTCCTTCTTCTCCTGCCCCGTCTCTCCTCCTCCAGTCTATCCACTGTCCCCTTTAATTTGATCACGCCACTCCCCTCCTCGGCAGCCCGTGAATACTCCCTTTTGCCTGTGGAAGTGGTTCTCCAGGTGCACCGGAGAATGCCCTGGAGGTTGGGAGATAACCTCAGGTAGCACATGATCTGGGTCCTCCGGGGACATTGCAGCTCTCTTTTGATGCCAAGGGGTGCACCCCAGTTTGGTGCTGGCTTGTTTTTCCCACTCTTGCCAAAGAGAGGTCAGGTCAGACTCAGAGCCATTGGCAAAGAACTGTGTCTAGTTGGAACACAATAATACTGATTTGTTTTAACATTTGATTTCTCCAACCGTTTTCTTCTTCTCAAAACACTTCGTCCTCTGGGCTCCTCAACGCCACACTTAACTTGTTTGCCACCCCGCTTCACTGGCTGCTGTCCCCAAGACTCCCGTTTTGGTTTTTCCTTTGCAGCTGGTCCTCTCGACACAAGCACACTGCCAGGTTCTGCCTCAAGCCCCTTCTTGTCAGGAACTCTATCTTGTTACGGCCTTAACCACCACCAGTGATTCCCAAACGCTTCTCTCCAGACGCCGATAAATTTCCAGCTGCCTTCTTGACATTTCTATTTGGATATCCAACAGACATCTCTAACCTACCAGTCCTAAATGGAGGCTTGTACGACTCCATACCCTGCCTTGTTTCAGGAGAGGGTCAAACATCTAGGAATTATCCTTGCTTCCTCTCCCACACCTTCCCCAGTCAGTCCATCAGCCATGCCTGGCAACTTTACCTGCGAAACATATTCTGAAATAGCCATTTCCCTCCATTTCTTCACGCCCTGGGCCAAGCCGGCGCCATCCCTCCCCTGCAGGTTGCAGCAGCCTCCGCGAGGGTCTTGTGCTTCCACCTCGCACCCCCACGACCCACCACACTGCAGCCAGACGGTCTCCCAAAAGCACTAATCAGATGACGTCACTCCACTGCTTAAAACTCTTCAAGCCCGTTCCCCGTGCTTACAACAAATCCAAGGCCTTTGCTCTGGTTTATGAGGCCCTGTGTGGCCGGGGGCTTTTTCTGCCCATTTCTCCTGCTCCACCCCATATGACGCTCCCCTGGGCCCATGCTGTTCCCGTCACATTGCCCCCTTTTGGTCCTTGAATATACTGAGCTCAGTTCCACGTTATTCCCTGTGTCGAGAATTTCTCC
Organism: Cheirogaleus medius; assembly: GCA_008086735.1. Classification (NCBI taxonomy): domain Eukaryota; kingdom Metazoa; phylum Chordata; class Mammalia; order Primates; family Cheirogaleidae; genus Cheirogaleus; species Cheirogaleus medius. Next base: position 1,597,225 of record VBSM01003200.1, on the reverse strand, counting down.
CCATGATCTTTGCACACTCAGCATCTCCCCCTCCTTTAGCTGTCTGCTTGAGGGTCACCTCCTTGGAGAGTCCTTCCCTGGCCATCCAACAGTAAAGTCGCCCCCAGACACTATTTCATTCTTCTCTTCTTGTTCTTTGCAGAGCATGGCATTTTTGTTTGTTTTCTTTCTTTGGTTTTTGCTTTCCTCCATGTCATTATAAACTCCATGTAAGTAGGAATGTTATTTCTCTCGTTCATTGCTGCATTTTCAGTGCCAAGAACTGTGCCGGGTCATAGAAGGTGATTATTAAGTATTTGTTGAGTAAATGAATGAATTGGATTTAGTCTTATAATTACCTTTGATGTATGACAGGTGTCGCTGAGTTTTCCATTTTAGATAATGACAGAAAGTTTCCTTTTAGGAATAAAGCAAAAAAGATCTGATAAGAGACTTGTATCTAGAAGATATAAGGAACTCTTACAACACAACAATAAAAAGACAAATGCAAGTAAAAAAAAGAGCGAATGACTTGAATGGACATTTCTCCAAAGAAGACATACAAATCACCAATAAGCACACACACACACACAAGATGCTTAACGTCATTAGTCATTAGGGAAATGCAAATCAAAACCATCGAGATACCACTTCAGACTACCATGTGATATCACTTTACTAGAATGGCTTAAATAACAAGTATCACCAAGCATGTGGAAAGACTGGAACGCTCAGACGTTGCTGGTGGGATTGTGAAATGGTGCAGCCACCTTACAACTAGTTTGGCAGTTCCTCAGAAAGTTAAATATGGGGCTACCACACAATCCAGCAATTCCTCTCCTAGGTATATACCCAAGAGAAGTGAAAACACATGTTCATACAGAAACTTGGATACAAAAAGTAATAGTAGCATTATTTAAAATAGTCAAAAAGCAGAAACAACTCAAATGTCTGTCAACCAATGAATGTAAACGGAATGGTTTAGCATTTCATATAGTGCAAGATCAATGAACCTTAGCACATACCTTGGACAGTTCTTTCTGTAGTTTCTCCAGAATTTGTCCCATATTGCATTTCTCATGTCTGCAATTTATTTTTTCCAAAATTTGCAGGCATCATGACCAGAAGGTGTGTACAACAGGACTGAGTATTCTTTTGGAATTGCAGAATCGACCTCCTGCAGTGGATGCTGTGGTGGGACAGATTGTTCCTTCAATTCTTTCCCTTTTCCTTGGCCTGAAGCAGGTTTGTGCTACTAAGCAACTGCTAACCCAGGCAGATCACTCAAGCGCAGGGAAGCACGTGGCAAAATTGGAATGCTCATGCACTGCTGTGGTGATGGAATATTATTTGGCAATAAAAAGGAATGAAGTCCTGATATATGCTGCAATGTGGCTGGAGCTTGAAAACAGCGTGCTGAGAAGCCAGTCACAAAAGGTCACATCTTGTATGACCCCATTTATATGACCTGTCCACAGTAGGCTGATCCATAGAAGTAAAAAATAGGTCAGTGGTTGCCAGGGGCTGAGGGGAGAATGAGAAGCAATGAGGAATGGGTACAGGGTTTCATTGTGGGGTGATGAGAAATACTCTGAAATTAGACAATGGTGATGGTTGTACAACTCTGTGAATATGCTAAAATCCACTGAATTGTATATTTTAAAAGGGTGAGTTTTATGCTATGTGAATTATATCTCAATAAAGCTGTTATTAAAAAATAAGTGAAATAATGATCATTTAAAGAAAAAGCCAAGAGGAGTACAGGGACACATGGATCTCTGGTAAAGTCACGGAAGAGGAATGTGAATGGCTGAGGTTGGCTTATAGGTGTATGAGCATAAATTCTAGACATCCTAGTTTAACACGCAAGGCCTACGCTTAATTCCAGCTTCATGCCCGATCTTATTAGTGTGGCCGCATTGGCCTGCTCCCTGGGTCTGAAACACTTAGCAGGCTGTCACGCTGCTCTGTCTTTGCAAATCTTGGCCCCTGCCTGGGATGAGCTTTCTCCTTTTCTCCACCTGGTTTAACTCAACCCAGTCAATAGGGGTGGGCTTGGTAGGGGATGGGGCATGTGCCCGGCACCGTGCTTGGTGGCGGCGAGATGGTGCAGAGAAGTAAGGCAGACGTGGTGTGGGCCCTGGCCGGTTCCCAGACAGGACGAGGAGACAGATGAAGACACCGCTACACCCAGGGCGGGAGGAGGGTCCCGGGCTGCGGGAACGGGAGGGCAGCAGGAGAACCTAACACGGCCTGAGAGATCGGGGGAGGCCTCTCCAGAAAGCTGCTCCGGCTGAGCAGTCAGCCGGGCAAAGAATGGGGAAGCGTGTTCCAGGCAGAAGGAACAGTCCGGGTGAAGGTCTCAGGACAGAGCACGGCAGGTCGGAGGAATCATCAGAAGGTGTGTGTGGCTGTAACGTCACCTAGAAGGTGGGGAGTGGCAAGAAAGATCCTAGAGAGAAAGCTGGAGTCTCACAATGGGGCCCTTGCAGGCCTCGCCAAGAAATATGGCTGTCTGCAGAGCTCAATTAGATTCCAGCATTATGGTTATTTTTTTCTTCATATCACTGATCATCCCTGCTGTTATACATCCATCTGTTTGTTGTCTCTCCCCCTACTAGAGAGGACAAGGACTTTGTGTGGTTCACTGCCGTGTCCCTAACAGCTAGAGAGGAGTGCCCGGCTCACGTAGACACTCAATAGATACTTACTGAATGCATGGCTTTACCTGCCTGTGTCCTCTGCTTAACTGAGTTGTTGAAAGTTAGGGACCTGTTGGATTCGTCACTGTGTCCCCAGGGCCTAGCAGAGAGCTTGGTATACACATGCTGCTTAATAAATATTTAAAGAATGAATGAATGAATAAATGTCTTCCCCAATGTGTTACGAATTCCTGAAGGGCAGGGACGACTCAATTTATGTCCCCGGTGCCCAACACATTGCCTGACAGAAAGCAGACACTCAATAAATGTTTGCTGAACTAAACAAGAGTCTCTTCTGGATGGGGGCTCTTGGCAGGCCTGTGGTGGAGCTAAAACAAGTGCATCCAGGCTCCATGCTACTGGTTGTTAGGTGGGCAGGGGGAGGCGATGTCCAGCTAGCAAAGGGTCTCAGGACGTGACCCTTGCAGGCCGTGCAGACCAGGTTCAGTCTAGATGTGTGGGGTGGCCAGGGAAGCCAGGAGCACCAAGGAGGGCTTCCCCGGAGGGGCAGGGACCCTGCCTCTATGTATCAGTCCTCCAGCCCCGCCCTTCTCTGGCAACTGGCAGGCAGCTCCACCAATGAGGTGTGGGTGCAGCTGGGGTGGAGTGGGATGGGACAGATGGTGGGAGACGAGGAAACTCCCATGTTCTCCTCCATCTGTTACATTTAATTGACTTCCCGCAGAAAGAAAAAAAAATAAACCAGTTGCAAGGATGAAATTGCTAATTAAAAAGCCCTCTGATTAGATAGACAAATATTTACCAATTATGCCTGACCCTGTCTGTCCCTCTCACGTCTGCAAACTCCCCCATCAGCACCATGGCCACAGCATACCCAGCTGGTGGCTCTTCCACCAATGGCTCTCCTGGGGCCCATACTGGCTGCGGGTGAAACAGGATAGGAGAGAGGCAAATACTGGCAAATAGTCGTTCAACAAACACTCGTGACGCCTATTGCATATTCAGGTTCAGTGCTGGGCCCCAGGAAGTCAGAATAGCATTTCTATGGACACTTCTTCAGGTTGTGTGCTGCACAAAGATGCACTCCTAGGAGAGTGGGGGCTCCGCACGCCAACCTGGGACCCCTGGCACCAGATAAGGAGGCTTTTTCACTTTGTTTGCCAAGCACTGTGTTAGGGGCTGGCGGAGAGAGAGAGAGATGAGTAATACATATTTCCTGTCTTCGAAGAGCCCAATCTACTTGGAAGAGTAGATATAAATACCTGGGTGTGCCCACCTTTTTTCTCCTTTCCTTCCTTCATTCCAAATTATCTTTAGGACTACCTAGGAGGTAAGAGTAATAGCTCTGGACTCACACCACTTGCATTCAAATCCTGGCTCTACCACGTTCTGGCTGTGTGACCTTGAGCAAGTTATCTCACTTCTCTGTGCCTCAGGTTTCCTCTCTGTAAATTGGAGACAATAATGGTAACAGCATCCCAGGGTTATTATAGTGATTAAATGAGTTAATACATGCAACTCATGCTTGACACATAGTACATGCTCAATAACATTTAGCTATTGTGTGTTTTTTTCTTTTTTTTGAGTACCTCTTGTGTGCGGAGCCCTGTGCCTTGGGGACACAGAGCTGTACCAGTTCAGTTTCCTCTCCTTTCAGAGCACACAGTGTGGAATGCACAGAGAAATCCGTCCACACACACACACACACAGGCTCACACACACTCAAGCTGTGCTGAAAGAAAGTTGAGGCAGCAGGGTGTGGCTGTACTATGAATGAATCTTAGCTTAGAAGTCAGAAGATTTGGGGTTGTCTTAAGATTTGGGGAAATGGAAATGATTGCCTGGTAAGGTAGTGAGCTCTACATCACTGGAGGTGTGCAAGCCAAAGTCTGAGCTTGCCACAGAGAAGATCCTGGCTGTGGGAGAAAGGCAGGTCAATTCCGTTAGGCAGACCCTGGTTTCTGTATGATGGCCTTGCTGGGACAGTGAAATAAGTTTCCCAGGAGCAGCTGGGCAGGCCTGTGGGAGCCTGGCCCTGGGCGATGTCCTGCAAGTCCATTCCTGGAGCAAAGGTCATCCGGGCTTCCTACTGTGTACGTCCATTTCCTGGGGCAAGGCACTGAATGGCAGGACTATCAACAGAAACAGGAAGGAGGCGACTTGTGGCCTCTTTTGGAAGGCCCAGGTTGGGGTAGAAGACAGCTGGGATTGCTCAACCCTGAAAGGGTGACTTGAGAGCCCTGTCTGCTGGGGTATCCACTGTCCATTTACTCTCCCTCTCTGAGCCTCAGTTTCCCCACCTGTAAGATGGGAAGAGAATGAACCAGATAGTATCAGCATCCAGCCCTTGTTTCCTTTCTCCCATTCCCAAATGACAGCGACATGCATTGAGTGCTCACTACACACCAAGCGCTGGGCTAAGCCTGCTGTATGTAGCATCTCATTTAAATCTCACAACAACACAAGAGGCAGGCACCATTATTGTCATGCCCACTTGACAGATGAGGAAACCGAGGCCCTCAAAAGTAAACTGTCCAAGTTCACCTAGTGTGGAAATGATAGAGCCAGGTGCCAAATCCAGGCCTGGTTGACAATGAAACCTGGGATGGCAGTAACCCTGCCCTGCTGCTGGCAAGTCCTGCCAGGCTCTCTGGGATGGCCCTCACCCTGCGCCACATCCCAGGAACACTCTGCCACTCCCTGTCCCCCTCCTGGGCCCATACCATGAAAGCCCCATGCACAACCTTCTACTCTAGAGGGATATATATTATCTAAATTTGATAAGACAACTTAATTTCACTCCGTGTCTGTTACCGGCGATAAAACCAGGAGACTTTTATGACCCAGCGTCCTCGGCAAGATTGTCAGGAACTTATTATACAAGGTCTAACTGGATTTCTCTCTGCAGATGGCTGGGAGCCATGGGCTGGAACGCAATTCGGCAACACATTTGGGGAAATAAATGCAAAATGCTTGTTCCAGAGACTTAGATAAGGCCACATGCCTCCAAGCTCCCCAAGAATCAGATCTGCCTCTCCCAGGCCCTGAAGGGTGATTTGGGGAGGATTTGCCCTGTTGGGGGAGGAGGGGAGGATGGGCTCTCTCCCTCCATCCCTTGATCCTCCTCGCCCCAGGGAAGGGATGTGGATGTGCCCGAGACTTGGGGTTCAGCAACAGCAATTTCCTGGAGTATTAGCAATTCAGGGCAGATGTGGGGGTGAGGGAGGGGACAGAATGGAAGTGGAGGTGGGATCAAGGATATGAGGCTTGTGTGCACTGAAGGAGGGGTGAAGCGTGAACCAAAGGATGGGAACTGGGCGGGTCTTCACTTGCTGCTCAGTGTCTGCCCAAGCCATTGTCTTCACCTCGCTGAGATGCCTGGCCCCTTCCCAAACACACCTCCAGGGCTGGTGTGGACCCTCGTAGGCAGGACCCCCAAACAGACCTCATTCCTTGAATGAGGGGTTCACATCCAGGTTCATATGACCTTCATACTTGGGCTGACAGATACCCCCAAGATTTTGAGGTTCACTGTTAGTGTACCCCAAATTCAGAGCTCACCTCAAATTCTGACATCTCCCAGGCTTGGGCTCACAGACAGACTTGGGGTTCATCTCAGTTTTGACAACATCAAATACAGATCTGGGGAATCTCAAAGTTGGAGCTTCACACCCAGAGTTCACTGTCTAGTTACAGACATCCCCCAAACCTGTGCTTACACACAGATCTGGCACATGCCCAGATTCAGACATCTCCCCAGACTAGACTCCAACCCCTAGCTTGGACACCCCTAGCCTTGGGCTACCATCAGAACCTGAGGGGTTGTCCTCAGACTCAGGCACCCCCTAAGCAAGCTCATACTGAGCCTTGAGGGTCTGGATCCTCCAGCCCCAGGCTCCTGCCGACTAAGGGAAGTTTGTTCATCTTTTCAGCCCTCTTTTGCCTCTTTTTCCATGTAACTCCCCATCCCACCTGGGCTCTGCACCTCCAGTTGTTGGAGGGAGGTGGGTAACATTTACTGAGCATCCTCCGCATGCCAGGACCTGGCATGTCTGTGATCTCACTGAACCCTCACCACCACCTTTCAGGCTAGATTTTTATTATACCCATTTCACAGAGGAGGAAACAAAGGCACAGAGAGGTTAAGTCACTTGTCCAAAGGCACACAGCTCAGATGGGTGGGAGCTTTGTCTCTGCCAGAATCCTGCTGCAGGACTTGGAGCAGAGCTGGGGAATGCTCTCAAGATTTCGGGCTTGGGAGGGCTGTTGCCTAAGTGGAAGGCTGGGGGTGGGGTATTGTCACTGAATCTAAGCTTGTATTGTTTCCACAGTGGTGAAACAGATTATTTCCAGTAGAAGGAAGACGGGGGTGGGGGCACGGGAGTGGAGGACACTGGCTGTCAGGGCCAGTCGCTTGGGTGGGGGGAGCTGGCCTTTGCTAGGAGACAGATATGGATGGGTTGGGTCCCAGCCTGGGGTGCCTAAGGGCAAACCGAGACTCAGCTCCTGCGTTGGGGGGTGGGGGCTGGGGGCTGGGAGGTGGTGTCAGAAATCACTGCCAGCCTGGAGAAGCCAGGAGAGGGACTTATCCCACCTTGGGTGAAGGCCAGGAAGTCCGTGGGCCTCTGGAATATTCATGGCCTCAGGCTGGCCGTGTGGGATGCAGCAGGGGGCTGGAGCCTGCCTGTCTCCCCATTCTCCACTCTGCGGTGTTCTTGGAGGGGGTGGTAGGGACCAGGGAGTGTGGCCGAGGCCTGGACCAGGGTCTGGGGCTGAACAAGAGCCTGGCTGCAGTGGGGAGCACATGAATGTTGGAACCAGGCTCTACCCAGGTATGTGACGTCCCACAAATCACTTCACCTCTCTGAGCCTCAGGTGCAAAGATGCGGACCCGTGGGGTTGTGAGGAAGGTGCACAGGAAGTGCTGACTCAGGAAATGGTGTTGTCTATTACCAAGGGGTTGCTGTGCCTGCACCCCAGCAGGCAGGCCCCGAAACGTGCCTCCCAGGTGGGTAGAGCCCCCAAATCCCCCAAATCCCCCAAATCCCCTGGCTGAGAGTGATTTGATTTGATTTTTTAAGATGAGAAACAAGTAACATAATCCTCAAAGGATTTCCCCTTTTGGCTCTAAAAAACATCTAATATCTTCATTTCCATCCCCCTTTTAAGCTAATTTGTGGAAAATTAAAACAGGGAACTCACGGAGGCTGGCATTTTAATTGGATCTCGTCTGGCGTCCCCTCTAGGATTCCCTGATTAGCTTCCTCCATTAAACCCTCCGCGCACCGTTTAGCCTGGTTCCGCCTCTGGCCAGGCCTGGGACGGGCAGGGCCACCCAGGGCCCAGGTGACATTCCAGGAAGGAAAGGGGGCTTCAGCCTGGCCCCCCATCTCCTCCCAGAGGCTTTAGGGTCAGAGGGGCCCAGGTTGGAATTTCTGACCTGTGCAAGGGCCCCTCATCTGGAAAGAAGATTCACCTCTGACCTCACCTGGTCCCCAGCACTCCTGATACACCCAGATGGTCAGCACACAGTTTCCTTCCTCACCCCACCTCCAACTTCAACTTGGGGGAGGGAAGTCCTATGGGGGGTGGGGGGAAGAAGGGCCATCTCACGGGGGCTCCGAGGCCCCAAGGACGGAGCTTTCTCCTGCCATCAGTCATTTAGTCTCTGGCTAAAAAGCCAGTTAGTGGCCTTCCTGGCTTTCAGGGATTCGGGTAACAACAGTGATGTTTCCTGAGTGCTGCCTACCATCGGACATGCTCCTGCAGAGTCTTAACTTTGTTCTCGTAACAAGCCTGGGAGGAAGGGACTGTTCGCTTTCCAGGAGGATGAAGAAACCGAGGCTGAGAGAGGACAGAGAACTTGCCCAAGGCCACACAGCTCACTTTAGTGGCAGAGGCAGGATTAGAATTCAGGCCATCTGGCCCCAGAAGCCCCCACAGCTGCTCAGCCTCAGTTTCCGGCTTTTGGATTAAAGTGTGTTCGTCCTGGCCCTGGGCTCCCCGTGCGCCCGTCCCGCGGGGGCTCAGTCCCCCAGCCCGCAGGCCCCTACCCGGGCAGCCGTCCTTGTCCCGGCAAACGCGGCACTGGGTGGGGGAGAGGGGTCCGCGGCTCCCCCTTCGCCCCACCCCGCACCGCGAGGCCCAGCCGGGAGGCGGGATCCCTCCTCCGCCCCGCGGGGGGCCGCAATCAGCGCTAATCAGCCGCCGTTAATTATCCAGCCCGTGGGGAGGTGAGCGCGGCGACGCGGGGAGGGAGCCGCGGGGACAGGGCCCCAGGTTCCAGCCCCGCTCGGCTCCCGCAGTGGGACGCTGGCGCGGGCTCTTCCCTCTGGGCCTCGGTCTCCCGGGCTGCACACAGGGGTGGGAGAAGGCAGGGGGCTCTCGCGGAAATGCAGGGGAAGGAGCCTCACCGCCTGCCCCAAAGGAAGCTGAGGGGGCTGCACAGCTTCTGCCTGGAGGCCCCAGCTCTGCCTGGCTGCCGGCTTTGAAACCTGGCTGTTAGGTGACTAATTTAGTTGATCGACTCTCACTTTTCGCATCCATTAAAGGGGGATAAGGTTAAAGTACTGACATCCACTTAAAATGGTTGTTATGAGGATTCAATAAGGTACTTGGAACAGTTCCTGGCTTATAGGAATTGCTCAATAAACAGCAGCTTATGGTTAGGGAGCATTTTGCTTGTATTATATCAGTTAATTCTCAGAACAACTTGGTGAGGGAGGCATTATGACAGATGTGGAAACTGAGGCTCAAAGAGGCCAAACCCCTTGCTTTGTGGTCTAGCATCCATTCATCCCTGCATTTACTCTGAGCATTTACTGAGCACTTATGGTGCTCCAAGCCCTTTGCTGAAACAGACAGAAATAGTTCCCCCTCCTCAGGCCTCCTGTTCCAGCAATTTGGATTTCCACCCGTCTGGTTCCCCTGGGAGGGACACCTCCCCACCCCCTTGTCGTAGCTGGGGAGGATATAAAGGGGGCCGAGCTAATGGAAATCCTTGGGGTTCGGGTGCCTAATGATCCCCCATCCCATAAACATCTCATGTAAATTTCTTTCATAATTACATTGAAAGCTATCAAACTATCTAATTTAATTTCTCTGTGAAAATAAATAGCTAAAGTGGCCCTAGGTACTGGCATAAATACTTCAGGCAGAACGGTCCGGGATTGCTGCTTGCGTAGGCCTGACTGGCTGCAATACGCACGAAATAAGTACATATTTATTGGGCCTGTGCCCCTCTCAGAAGAGGCAGGAATTCTGCCGACTCAGCCAGAAGGAGAGGAAAGCAATTGGGGCCGTGGTGGCAATGTGGGGAGGAGGGGAGGGAGCAGTGGGAAAATATGCTGGGTAATTAATTATCCGTCTTTGTACATCCATAACTTTTTATTAAACAAATATGCAAATGCTGCCTAAATGGTTGCCCGTGCTTGGCTCTGCCTCCAGGATGACTGTTAATCTGAGGCTGGGCCCCTGGGGAGGAGGCCTGGCTGTAAAGTGGGCCAGGGCTGGGTCAGCCTCTCCTCTCTCTCTCACTTGCTATGGCTCCCCTGGTCCACTGGGCCCAGTGTCATTACTCCAAATAGCTTACCCAAGGCCAGTGGCTCGTGCCTTCTTAATTTCACTCCCCAGCATTCCCATCTCTCTCCCTGGCGGCTAGGACTCATTGTCAGGCGTCATCCTTTTGTTCAGGCTTCTGTCTACTTCTCCAACTTCATTTCCTATCCTTCTTCCTCTTGCCTGGTATGCCTCAGCTGCGCTAGCCTCCACCTAAGCTTGCCGCACCTCAGGACATTTGCACTGCTGTTTCTCTGTCTGGAATGCTGTGTTCCCATGGCAACTCTTTTTTTTCCATTCAAGTTTAAAGTCAATGTTGCCTTCCCCCAACCACCCAGGTAAAAGTGCCCCTTTTGCTTTTATGCTACCTTGCTTTACCATTTTTTATAGCACCTATGACTCTGATGATTTTCTTTTTTATTAGTTTTTCAAGTTTATTTTTCTCTCCTACTAGAATGTAACTTCTAAGAGAGACCAGCCTTGTGCTATTTATTGCTGTGTCCCCAGTGACTAGAACAGTATACATCGCTGGTCCCTGCTCAATACACATTACCTGAATGAATGCATAAAGGGGGCTTCCTCACTCCTATTTGTGTCCCCTAGTCACCCTCTTCATTTCACACCATTCAGGATAGTCTTTTAAAAAGACTATCCATGACTATCCAGAGCATAAATCCATGGCCAGACACAGTGGTTCATGCCTGTAATCCGAGCACTTTGGGAGGCCTAGGCAGGAGGATCACTTGAGGCCAGGAGTTTGAGGCTGCAATGAGCCATGATTATGCCGCTGCACTGTAGCCTGGGTGACAGAGTGAGAGGCTGTTTCTTAAAAAAAAAAATTAAAATGCACATCCTACTGTGGACAACCTTCCGTGACTCCCTAGTTCTTTGGAATGTTCAAGTTCCCTTCCCCGCCTGCTTATGACCTGGCCTCTGTTTACCTCCCCTGCTCCTTCATCCTACAGAAGCACTGGCCTTCACACAATGCACAGTCTTCCACGTGAGCCTTGCACAAATTGCTCCCGTTGCCAAGTTCTCTGCCATACCCTGCTCTGCGTGGCCAGTTCCACCTTGTGTTTGGCGTCTCAGATCAGGCATCACCTCCTCCAGGAAGGCTTCCTGCTAATCTGCTCCATCTTCCTCCTTCACAGCCCTTTCTGGCTCACTCCCCCTCTTCCCTTTCTAGATGCAGAGCTTCAGGAAGGCAGGGATGGTATCTGGTTTCTCATCATTTAGGCAACAATCGTGGAACTGGGCTATGAACTAGATTCTAGGTTAAGAACACGGATGCTGGAGCCAGCCTGCCTGGAGTGACATGCCAGTTCCACTATTAGTGGCTGTCGTAGAGACCGTCAAAGAAGGCCCTCAGTGGAATCGTGGCATCCGGTATTCATGCCTTTGCACAGACTCCTCCCCTGCACTTTGAGCCGGACCTAGCGACCTGCTTCTAATAAATAAAATACAGCAAAAGTAATGGGACGTCCATCACCTGTGAGATTCGGTTATAAAAAGACTGTGGCTTCCACCTTGGGCACCCTCTCTTGCTCACTCTCTATGTGAGAAGCCAGTGCCATGTTGCGAGCTGGCCCGTGGGGAGGCCCACGTGGCAAGGAACTGACATCTACAGCCAACAGGCGCCCAGCTCAACTGCACCTGGACCTACAGAAACTGTGAGATAAGAAATGTTTATTGTTTTAAGCTGCTAAGCTTTCGGCTAATTTGCGACATAGCCGTAGATAACTAAAACTGACTGAGCGATCATGGGCAAGTTCCTTGACATTTCTGTGTGTTGGTTTCCATATCTATGAAATGGGGACCACAGTCGTACCTGCCTAGTGGGGTTGTTGTGAGGGTTAAATGAGTTAGTACATGTGAATCACTTAGAACAGTGCCTGGTACACAGTAGGTGCTGTGTAAGTGCAGCTATTATTCTCAGCACCAGGAGGTGCTTAACAAGTGTTGAACAGAAGTAAACATGGTAAGAACGATAGTTACGGTTGATGCTGTCTTGGCATGAAGTTCCAGCTTCTCAAGATGGCATTCAAGGCCCTTTGCGATCCCCTGACCTCAGCTTCGTGGCTGCGGTGCTGGGCGCGATGTTCAGCCCACCACATCTCATTTCGTCCTTATTGTGGAGCTGGGATGCAACATCCCTGTGAGGTACGACTGTTTTGCAAATGCAGAAACCTGAGTTCAGAGAGGTTAAGTAACTTGCCCAAGGTCACACAGAGAGAATAAGATTAAACTAAGATTTGAATCCAGGAATGTCTGGCTCCCAGTTCGGCTTATCTGTATGTCCTCAGTGCTTCCCACGGGCCTGGCATAAAGTAGGAAGCAGGTACATGGCTGTTGAAGGACTGACTGCCTGCATGAATATTGCCCACCGCCCCCCTTCCCCGCCCCACATTTGTCAGGTGAAAAAGCAACAGCAAAGCTCACCCTGCAAAGAGGCTTTGGAGAGCGATGCTTAACCCAGAGGATGGACCCGCCAGTGGGGGCCTGGGGCATTTGCCCAGTGACCCTGCTCAGTGGCCTGCTTTAATGGAGGAGGAGGAGGAGGCAGCAGGAGCCAGCAGGGAGAGCTGCCCGTTAGCCCTAATTAGCAGCCGGTCTGGAAAAGAGCTTGGGCAGAAATTAAGATGCTGTCAGTGGGTCCCAGCTGGGTCGTAGCAGAGTGGCAGCTGCAACATTTCCAGAGCTTGAGCTTGAAACACTCAGCTGGGAAGGCCTCTCTGCCTGCTTCCACCTGGACCCAGCGGCCCCTGGGAGGCAGCCAGGCAGTGGTCACCAAGGCCCCGTCATGCATGCAGAGCTCTGGCAAAGCCCCACACCTCGGTTATCTGCGTGGGTCCTCCCACAGTCCTGAGAGGTGGCACCTGTGTGCCTTTTTTGCAGAAGAAGAAACAGAGGCCTTAAGAGTTTTAATGGTGTGCTCAAGACCCACAGTTATGAGGTGGCAGAGTTGGGGGGCCCTTGAGCCAGTGCCCTGAGCCCAAGGTTGGGGGGTGGGAAGAGGAAGCCCAGGAAGATTCTGACTAGGGATTGGGGAGAAGTCAGCCAGAAGCCAGAGGACGGTGCCTAGGCATCAGGTCCCTGTCATTGACTCCATGCCCTCCCCCACCAGGCAGGGCAGAGGCCCCAGTGGCACCTCCCCGGGGCAGGAGACCAGCCATGCAGTAGAGGTGGGCTGGGAGGAGGGGAAAGAGGGGGGAGAGAGCAGGAAAACCAGGTGTCAGGAAGGACCCAACCTGCCTCCCAAGTCTTCACTTCCTCTCCTAAAGCGCTAAGAATAAACAGGGATTTAAAATCAAACTAAAAATAAAAAAATCACAAAACCCTAAAGCTGCCTTCCAAGAAATCGATGGCAGTGATTTGTGCAGCAGATGTGCTGAGGGGAAGCCCTGGGGGACAGCAGGCAGAGCTGCGTGGTGGGAGGTGGGCCAGGGAGGACAGGGACCAAGGGGGCCTTCTTTGGGCTGTCCTTGTTGTTACTCATAATAATAACAGGTAACGTGTTGAGAGCTATTACGCACCAGATACTTGCTGAGTGCTCTGCAGAGATTAACTCTTTAATCCTGGCAATTGACCTCCTAGGGGTGGGTATATATGAGCCCTTGTTTTACAGTTGAAGAAATAGATCCAGGAGATGAAAAGGCTTGTCTAGGAGGAGGCTTGAGATTTCAAATCCAAATCTGTTGACTTCTAGAAGCTTCTATGCATTTTGGCCACACCAGACTGAAATGGGGGGATGCTGCCAGCTCTGAGGGAGTCCATGATTTTTGCCTTGAAGAATGACTTAGATCTTTTCCTATGAATATGTTTTGAAAAGGGAGAGAGAACAGGCCGGTAATGGCTGCCTGGGAGGCAGCAGGGAAGAAAAGCTTCCTGGAAGGAGGCTGGGCCCTCCCAGGAGACCAACGCCTGACCTGTCACAGACCTGGAGCCAGTGGGGCCCCTTTCCTCCTCCTAGGCCCGGACCAGGGGTTGGCAAAATACCACCTGTGGGCTGGCCCTCGCCTGTTTTGTCAATAAAGTTTTATTGGAAAACAGTCACATCTACTTGTTGACGTATTATCTGTGCCTGCTTTCGCACTACAATGACAAAGATGAGTAGTTACCAAATACTGTATGGTCCTCAAAGCCAAAAATACAAAAAGTTTGTTCACCCCTATCCTAGACAATGTAACCGCCCCCTTTAGATCTGAGAATTCTAGGATATCAGAGCTGAAAGCATTTGTACGGAATATATTGTCCAGTTGGGACACAGAGAGGGGAAGGGACTTGCCCAAGGTCACACAGCAGACAGTGGAAGAATCTGGAAGAGAACCCGAGGCTCTTGCTGTAGGAAATCCTGAGGGTTCGCATGCCCCCCGCAGTCCCCACATAGTGTTAGGGAACACTGGACTGCCACCTGGTGGGAAGGGTGGTTCCTCTTCCGTCTTCTTTCAGTCTTCTGACTATGCAAAGAGAAAGCCGGCTTTGGCATTTGAGTGTCTTTGTCACTTCTTTCATACTCAGTAAACTCTGCAAGGAGAGTGCAGGACTCAGGGTGAAGCCTTCAGCAGGCGACGCTGTCGGATCCGGGTTCCATACCACTGGTTAGTGTGCTTAGTTTTATACTCTCTCTGTCCTGTTACTCTTTGTCCACTTAATGTACTGATGTAAGTTTTGCTTTCAAAATAAAATGAAGTATAAGAAAGGAGTGAGTTGTTGGAGGAAGAAAAACATTAAGTAAATAACAGTCCAGGCGATACTTGGGTAAGGCAGAAATCATAAATATGGTATTTGAATGGCCAACACAGGGAACACACGGGTCGATTCCATAATGTTTCTGGAGCTAACGTTGCAAGGTCCTGTGATTTAAGAGCAAAACGTGATCTCAAAGTGGGGGTAGCGCTGCTATCACGGTGGCACGGGTTGGCCACTGCACAAGGCTGCCAGGCCCTCGCCTGGTTGACAAGTGACTTCTAATTCACATGAAGATGTGCTATGGGCCAACAGGCTCCCCAGCCAGGTCCCTTTATCTCCGCTTTCTGACTTGAGATACAGTCTCATGGGGCAGGGTCACGTTGGAGGCAGCCAGGTGACTGACTGGCAGAGGGCAGAGGTTAGAGGTTGCTGAGATGGGGGTTGCTCCCTGTTGCCATCTGCTCACCCCTGCCTATTCCCATCCCAAGCTGACCTAGGTGGCGTGGGCTGACCTCGGTGCACAGCCATCCACAAGAGCAGGCCCTGGGGACAGATTAACCTGGGTGTGAGGGCTGACTCTGCTGCATCCTTGATGTAACTTTAGGAGACTTCCCCCACCTCTCTGAGCCTCAGTTTCCATTAACTGTGAAATGGGCTCCACAGTGGCTGGGCCCAGCTACCAGGGTTGTCCTGAGGATGTGGATTCGGTGGCGCAGGGGAGCTAGTGACATGCAGTGGGTGCTGGATAAATGGCAGGTAGGCCGAGCTTTCCCCATCCTGAGCCGGACCCTCTGGGGGAGCACTGGGTGGTCAGCTCTCCCAGGGTCATGGCTGGGTCTGCACGAAGCTGGTGGCTGCAGAGGGGCTGGGCTGACTCCCCCAGCCGCTGCCAGGCTCACTTGATGGCAACTTGGCTCCCCAGCTGCCAGGCAGTTACTGACGTTTTTATGGGCAGATCACAGGTAATGAGCTTTCCCTCCAGAACCTAGGGACATTCTAGAAAATTGTACCCAGGGTGGAAGGTAGGAGGTGGGAGCAGGGCGAGGAAGCTCCACTGCAAAGGAAAGAATCAGCTGAAACCAGCGAGCCCATGGGGGCTCAACCACCAGGGGTGGCGTGGGTGGCGCGTGTCTCTTCTCTCTCTCAGGATTACTTTGTGCTGAGCTCTTTGGTCTCAGAGGCTGATTCCCTGGCATTGCTGATGGGCAGTGACTGCCCGAAGCCCTCCCTTCCTCCTCCGTGTATGCATCCTGCATCCTCTATGCACACACCGTCCCCGCCCCACTCTCCCACCCAACAGGTATCTATGGAGCCCTCTCCTTGGCCAGGCACTGTGTAAGGCCCCGAGGACAAGGTAGTAGACAGGACAGAGGAGAGGTGTCTGTCTGTCCCGAGAACACTCACCCCATCATTCATCTACTCAGCTACCAGCCACCATGGCTAGTGGAGATACTGTGATGATCATGAGCGATACTGTCTCTATGCTGGGGGCGCCAGTGAGGATGCAGATCCAGGCTTTGGGGATGGGCCCTGATGGGTACTAGTGAGAGGACAGGTGATGGGCCCCTAGGGACACTGGCGATGAACACTGATGGTGCTGCCCAAGTCATCGCTGATGACTTCCATCCGTGATGGTATCCTCGGGGTCCTGGGATGTCCCCCCCACAACATTGCTAATGGATGCTGATGGCACGCCTATGACATCAAGGGTGGGCACTGTTGGTGTCCCCAAGGCCCCTGGTGCTGGGCACGAACAGTGCTCCAGTGACATCAGCGATAGGCACTGGTAGGGTGGGGACCTGACTTTGATTCTGCTGGAGATCTCAGTTCACCCTCCACCTTTGGCCTCCCTTCTCCCACCCGATTTGAGCTCTTGCAGCAGATAGATCTCGGGCTGACCCTGTGGCCAGGAATGTGAAGTAATGGTGGCTGTGGCCCCCTCCTTGCAGGGCTCGCTCCCCCTGGAGGCCAATTGATTCCCCTGCCTGGGATTCTCTCTATGGCTAGAATGTCATTTTCCACAAAACCTCCTCTTTCTTGTAATTACTGATAATTAGAGAGAGAGAGAGAGAGAGAGAGAGAGTATTGATTGCCATCTCTGGAAGCTCAGGAATCATTTAGAGTAGATTAACCTAACTTTCTTTTGCCTTTTGGGAAGTTGGACTCTGAGTTATTTAAGGAGATTAATCAGCTTGTAAGAGATTCAGACAGTCTTCCTACCTCTTCTCTTTCTTTATGGGCTAGCTGGGGCCTTGTCATTTTCACCCTGCCTTCAAAATATATTTGTTCCTCTCTCCCTATCACCCTGTCTGTACTTCCACCGTTATTCTAGTTCCTTTGGTTCAGTGAGACTCTCTGCAGGCTCTTGTTTTGGGGAACGGTAGGCACACCTTGGCCTGGGTAGCCTTGTTTCCTGGATCCCGGGCTGCGCACCACGTCAGAGAGGGCTGGGCCACCCTAGACGCGTCTCCCCCCGCCCCAGGCCCTGGGTTCCTGCAGCTGTCACGTAGGAAGGATCCAGCCATCCCATTCACTAACAGGCAGTGGTTTCGGTGGCTTTACTGCGAGGCTTGCACATCAATTCTGCAGACGCCATCCTATCCTGCCACTCTTCTGGGTTTGCAGGTGCAGCTCAGCCCCTCCTCTTCCCTTCCAGGAAGCTGTCCCAGACTGTGCCATCATTCTGGGAACACTGGTCCTGCTTAGTGAGGTGGAGAGGAGGGGAGGTGGGAGGAGAGAGAGGAGGGGAGAAGGGAAGAGGCGGTGAGAGGTCCTGGCGAGAGTTCAGCGCTGCCTGACTCTGCAACAACACTTCACGTGGAGTGGAAAAAGGGAAGGTCCTGGAGCCAGACAGACTTGGGTTCAAATCTCAGTTCTAGTCCTTCCTGGCTGTGTGACCTTGGGCAAGTCACTTCACCTCTCTGAGCTTCAGGTCCTTCATCATTTGAAAGGGATGACAATGGTTCCTACCTCACATTGCCACTGCCAAATGAGGTCAAGCTTCAAACAAGCCCTGGCTTAGTGGGTGCTCACTGATAGCAGGCAGATGTCTCCAGGCCCCAGACCTGGTGGAGGGACTTCCCATAGACCCTCTGTGGGGACTTGCTGTGTGGTATGGAACGTCATCTTGCCTTGGGGTCCTCCACTCCTCCTCCCCACCTCCCTGGCCCCAGGTAGATGCAGAAGGGGCAGCCAGTGTGCCAGGGGCTCTGGCAGGTGAGGCTGGGATCCTCAGCTCTTGGGGGCTGGGAACTTTGTAGGCCCTCACTGCCCTCTCTCTGCTGCTCCTCTCGTCTTCCAGGAGAAAAGTTTGAAGTCGAATGGGTCCCGAGGTGGAATATTTTCCAAATGTCAGTGCAATCTGTGGCACATTACAGCTAAATGTGATCATCGCAGTGCCGGGCTCTGAATGTCAGAGCACCGGCCGTGATGGAGTGACAAACAGCAGGTTGACAGGTGGGGCTGCGGCCCCCCTTCTCCTGGGAAATCAGCCTGGGGAACTGGGCCATCTCTGAGTTCAGCAGGCAGGGGCCACAAGGCTCTGTGGGGACACACAGTGGACATTGAGGGGTCCCGTGTGTTTGATGTGTGCGTATGCATGTGTACACACGTGCCAGTGTCTCTGTGCCTGTGCACCTCCTCCATGTCGTCTTTGCTGTGTGTTGGTGTGCACACATGCTCTGACAGCTCGAGAGGGTGTTCACTCAGCACAGCTTGAGATCTGTGTGTGGCTGTTGTATATGTGTCCCCCGTCTCAAGGTGCCATCGTATATCTAAGAGTTTGCACACATTAGTAGAACCCCTGGAATGGTGTACACACATTTGCACTAACGGCCTCACTAACCGTGAGACTTTGTGTATCTGTGTAGATACAGACACCGTCTATCCATGGAGCCTTTGATATCTGTCATGTACGCTAATCTTCCTGTGCCCATATGTGTAGTTGTGTGTGCACACGATTGTGTGTGGTTCTGTGAATAGTATTTGATTGTGTGTGTATATGCAGCCTCAGGACATCAGGTGTGTGTGTGTGTGTGTGTGTCTAGGTTTGTAAATTCCATCTCAACTACAAAAGTGGAAGGGGAAGTCAGAGTGCGGAGGGGGCTCTCTGCCTCGCTGCCCGGGCGGCGGGGGCGTCTTTATGGTCTCCTGCTCTGCCGGGCTTGTGATTGGCTGGGTGGGAAGGGGATTAAATTGTCTCCAATTACCAGAGAGTGAACGGTGAGCTGTGAGGCCAGAGGGATGGTGCGTGAATGCCAGGATCTGCCAACCACCACGGGATTAAAAAGCCGTGTGTATGCAAGAGGCCCCACGCGTCTGTGCGGGTGTGCGTGCACGTGAATGCCTATGGCCATGTGTTTGTGTCTTTGTGTGTGGGTATATTTGCCTATGAGAACGCACACGAGCGTGGCTGTATTGTGTGTGATTGTGAGAACATAGATGTGTCCCTGTGTGTCTCTCTGTGTGGCTGTCATTGTTCCGGGTGGGTGTGCTAGCATGCATGTGTGGGTCTGGGGGATGTGTGTGAGTGTGTATCTGTATATGATTGCGCGTGTGTCTTTGTGTGTCCGAGCATATGCGTCTTTGTGTGAGACTTCACATATATGGGTGGGCCACTGGTTTTCCCTGAGTAGTCATGTGTGTGTGGGTGTGTGTGTGTGGGTGTGTGTGTGTGTGGTTAAATGGGACAGTCTGAGTGAATGGGTGGCTATGAGGAAGAGGGAGGGAGAAAACTATGCCCATCCCCACCCCATTGCAGCTGGTGATCCGAACCCTAAGACGTCCTCCCTCAGCTGGTGCTGAGCCTGGGATGGGGGATGTAATGGGTTGAGTTGCGTCCCCCTAAAATGAATATGTTAAAGTCCTAAACCTGTCATTCTTCAGAACGTGACCTTATTCGGTAATAAGGTTGTTGCAGTTGCACTTAGTTAAGATGAGGTCATACTGGAGTCAGCCACTAATCCAACGTGACTTGTGTCCTTATAAAAAGGGGACATTTGGACACAGACACGTGTCAAGGGAAGAAGATGGCCCTCTGTAATCCTAGGAGAGACGCCCAGAACAGATTCTCCTTCACAACCTTCAGGAGGAATCAACTCAGCTGACACTTGGATTTTGGACTTACAAGATCGTGGCCCGGGAGATAATACATTTCTGTTGTTCAAGCCACCCAGTTTATGGTACTTTGTTACGGCAGCCCCAGCAAACTGATTCAGGGGACGTGAAGTGCGAAGAGCGCTTCTCCTACCGCTCCCGTCTGCTCCCTAAAGATCCATTTCATAGACGTGCGACTGTCAGTAGCAGCTGCCTCCTCTTCGCTCCTCCAGCTCTGAAGCACTCTGCTCGAGGCCTCAGTTTAGCAGCCTGCTCTGGGAGACCTTCCTGATAACCCCATCGCTGTCCCTCTCCCAGCCCCTCTCCTGTCCCCAGGTCTCACCTTCCTCCAAACTCTCCTGGCAAGACTGACTTTATTACTGCCTCGAAAGTAGGTACATCTTCTTCCCCCCATTTTCTCCTCCCCCTGCATAGCTCCATGTCCTGTGTATAACAGGTGCCTACTAAAGGCCTCAGTGAGGGATTCCTGGCTTCCAGCCTCTTTGTGGGTTTGGGATAAGAAAAAGGACTTGTCCCCAACCTCCTCCACCCGACGTCAAGCCCCCCCATCCATGCCCTAACTGCTGCCATTTGTTTTGTGCTTATTCTACGCCAGGGCTGAGCTGGGTGCTTTAGTGTGGGCCACTTCCCTCTCCCAACGACCCCAGGGAGTAGCTGCTAATTTTAGCCCCATTTCCCAAAGGAGAAACTGAACCACAGGGAGGAGAAATAAATGGTCTAAGATCATGCCTTAAAATTCTTGAATGCCAGGTCAGGAAGGAACTTTAGGGATCAGTTAGGTTACCCCTCTCAGCTGCCCCTATTTTACAGCTGGAGAAACTGAGGCCCAAGTGGCCCCTCTCCCTCCACCTGACGCTGGCGCACCTCAGAGTTCGCCCTTGACCCTCTGATCCTGTCCTTCTACACACTCCCGTTGGGCCTCCCTTGCTTGCAACAGTAGCTATCCTGTATTCACGGGTGACGAGCAAATATCTCTTTAGTCCCCCCAGCCCCCAGCCCTGAGCCCTGGCCCTGGATTTTCCCATCTCGTGCACATGGCCTGCAGGCCCCTCAAACTCAACATGTCGAAAATCAAACTGCCCTTGCCTGACCCCAGATCCGCGACTTCTCCTGGGTTCCTTGGCTCATTACCAGCTTTGCTGCCCTTGTCACTCAAGCCTGAAGCCTTTGACTTCTTCCACCCGCCATCCCCATATCCAGTGAATTCCCAACTCCTGCTGGGTCTTCCTTCTAAATAGTTCTCAAATCCACTGTTGCTGACCCAGTTTGAGCCTCGATGTCTCTCTCTGAGATCCTGTGTCAGCCTTTCATATCAGCTAGAATTAGGTTTGGCGGCTTGAGACAGAAGACCAAAGTCACAGTGACTTCAACAAGTTGGAAGTGTATTTGTCGCTCACGTAAACCAAGTCTGGGGATGGGACGTTCAGGGCTGGTATGGTGGCTCCATGAGGTTGAAAGGAACCAAGTTTCCTTCTAGTTCCCCATCAGGCCATCCATAGAGTGTGACATTTGTCCTCGTGTAGCTGCTTGAGCGCCAGTCATCTTAGCTGTGTTCAGCCAGGAGAAAGGAGCAGAAAGAGGAGTCAAAGGCGTGGGTAGGCAGTCTTCTAAAGAGGTGTCCCAGAAGCTGCCGCAGGACAGTTCTGCTTAGATGGTATTGGCTGAGACTCAGTTTATGCAATGCGCAGCCGTGATGGAGGCCGGGACAAGTGGTCCTTGTAAGAGAAGGCCATGTGCTCGGCTAGGAGTGGGAGGTTCTCTGATTAAGGAAGGAAGTGAGACGGTGACCTCCTCTGTTCCTCACTGGTGTCCCTCTCATTTCTCTCACCTTCTAATCTACCCTGGACATAGCAGCCAGGGGAATTTTTCTAAAATGCCAATCTGTACATAAGGTTGCCAGATTTAGCAAGAAAAAATAGAGGATTCCTACAGTTAAATGTGAATTTCAGGTAAACAAGGTAGTAAGTATTTTAGCATAAGTATGTCTTGTGCATAAGTGTTTAACATAAGTATGTTCTAATATTTAGGATACTAATACTAGAAAAATGGTTATTTACCTGAAATTCACATTTGACAGGGTGCCCTGTATTTTATGTCCCCTCTAGCTGTGCACCTTTCATGGTTCCCACTGTTGGCAGGAAGAGGCCCACACTCCGTGGAAGGGTTTGCTGGGCCCTTTACAATCTGACCCGGCCAACAGACCTGAAGAAGCCCCCCACTACCCCTAATGTCTTCAAGCCCCCAAACCTTTGTTTAAGTGCTTTCCTCGGCCTGGCCTGCCCTTCTCCAACTGAGAAACCCCGTGCATCCAGAGGGACCGTGGCATCTGTAGCTCTATATTTCTGGGGACGTGGTAGGGGTGAGTGATTATTTAATGAATGAAATGATGAGTCCAAGACCACACAGCAAATGAGGGGCAAGGTTGGAGCAGCCACCTGGGCTTCATGACTCTCTCTACAGTGCTCTCTGCACCCAGGTTGGCTCACGTGGGCCAGGTGCTGGGATCTCTGGGCCTTCATTCTCCAAAAGCTCCTGTCTGAGCATGGCATCCCCCAGCACACAGGGGGTTAAGCCAGCCTTAGAGCTGGGAGCTGGAGCCCATGGAGTCCTTCCTGACAATAAAGCTAATGAATCCCTCCTTGCCGTTTTCTCTTGAACAATAACATTTAATCATCATTTGCACAGTAGATGAGAAGTTTGCAGCAGATGCAATTTTGCGCGAGTGGTGATTTCTGCGTGTGGGCACCATTCTTGTTGTCCCCAGCACACCTGACAATCTGGGGCTGGGGCAGGCTGCACTCCAGAGGGGGTGTGTGTACATCCACGTGCTAAGGATCTGACTCCACACACGTGGGAGACGGACTTTGGAGGCACGTGTCCGTTTGTGTGCATGCCTGCCTGCGGAGTTAGGTACATGTGGCATAGCTGTGGGTGACCCATGGCGGATCTGCCTGAAGGTGCATGTGGACAGAGGTGGCTAGGTGCCTGAGGACACATGGTCTGGAAGTGAAGGTACATACATGTAGACAGGCAGATGCATGGAGGTGTATACCATTGCATGTGGGTGCGTGTGCTTGCTGTAGATCTGAGCATTTGTTGGAGGATGCCTGTTTGTTTAGATGCTTGTAGGTGATCATGTATGTTACGTTAATACACACAGACCTGTGTGCTCACGTGTACAAACACATCTATGGGCATGATGCACTTGAATTTAGAGTTCGTAAAGAGCTGTTCCCGATGTTACACATGCTTTCCTGTGCATACATGAAAACGTGCATATGTATTAAGGATGAGTGCCTAGAGCTATGTTCGTGTGCAGAAGCACATCTGAGGGTATACACATACATGTACAGTGTACTTGAATGGGAGTTTCTGGGGACACACAACCTCTTCCAGGTGGCAGACGACCGACTTCTGCAGTGTCCTCACAGCAGAAGGAGGCTCGAGAGCTCTCTGGGGTCACTTTTGTAAGGTCACCAATCCCAATGATCAGGGCCATCCCAATCTGCACAGCCTCCAAATCCTATCACATTGGGGGTAAGGATTTCAACATGAGAATTTGGGAGTGCATGTGTATGAGTGCATACCTGAGTGCGAAAATACGTTTGCTCATTGAAGAGCACCAGTGGACACACACTGAGTACAAACATGAGTGTGCACATGAGAGCTCGCCTCTAGTACATGCATAGTGCACTGGCATGTGACCACACTTGCAGATCTGCAGGGATATACTCTGTGTGCATGGCTGTGAACATGCATGTGTCTACATTGTGCACACAGATGGGAACATGTCTGTGCATACATGTGCATGCATCATGTGCTGGCATGCTCGTGCATCCATGTGCACACACTGAAGCGTGTGCCCTTTCGGCTCAGAGTGAGGGCTGACAGGGCTACATTTTCCAAAGGCTCAGCGGCCAGTGGAAGAGCTGGCCTGAGCGCGCTTGCTGGCAGGAGGTAAGTGGAGCTGCCAATTCGTGACCTGGGGGTGGGCCGCGATGACGGCTGGCTGACGGATGCGGGCACTTAGCTGCCCCCTATAACAGCAGCTGGCTCTCAGAGCCGCCTGAATCAGGAGGTGGGAGGTTAGTTCTTGACCTGTGGTGCTCGATGCTGGCTTCCCGCGTCCCTGATGTGTGTCCACAGCCACATGTGGACACACATGCATTGGTACACACCAGAGACACAGACCCAGGCTTAGATGGTGGCTAGTCACCTAGGCCCCACCTCCACCTTGCTCCCCAGCTCTGCCATCCACCTGGAATGTCTCCCCCTCTCGCTAACCTGCTTCTTTCTCCACCCCCCGCCCCCAGCAACCACTCAGGCTGGGTCTTGTGCAGAGCCCTGGGGGGGTAAGTGTAAAATGGGCAAGGCCCTCTTCTCTTGTGAGCACTGCTTCTATGTCCCACCCTCATAAAATAGGACTAATGAAAATACCTGCTTAAAATGAAACAAGGCAAGTTATGTGAAGTGCATAGAGCAAACATAGGGGCCACTCTCCATGAATTTTACCTACATTAGTATGAATTATGCACAGTGCTTAGAACACTGTCTGGCATGCAGCAAGTGCCATGTAAGTGCTGGCATCGTCATTGTTACCGTCATTGTCATTCCCATTGATAGCCCTGGTTCTGAAATTCTTGGCCAATTATACATCAATTCTTGCTCAAGACCCTGAATACTCTTTTATCCCATAACAATGACAATGATGATGACAATGATAATAAAAAGGGATTTTTTTTCTTTTCATTTTCCTAGATGTCTTGTAAGGAGAGCAGACATCGTGGAGGGAAAGCTCTTCCTTCTCTGAGCTCCTTGGTAGAGTAGGGTTTGCCTATTTGGAGCCTGGAGCTGGGGTGGCCATATTCTCTGCCTAACGCAGGGAGAGCATTTGGACCTCTTAGGGAACCTATTAGGAACCAAAGGCACAAATGGCCCAAAGCTTTGTGCTCACAAAATGCTTGGTGTGAATGACCACCTTGTGCCACCCGGTGAAGGGGCTGGACTCACCGGGGATGTCACTCTGTCGCTCAGTGAGCAGTGGAGACGCCAAGCACAGGTGCAGACTGAGGGGACCTTACCTTTCCCTCCGCGTGCCCCCTGGAACTGGCAGAAGTCACGGGGAGGCTTGAGGACTTCCACAGGCTGTGGAACGCAGTGGCGAGGAGAGGAACGGGCCCTCCTAGAGCACAGACAGTGACTTTTGGATACAGCCAGGACATGTGCTCAGGGATTGCTGTGTGCTGCTGGCGGGGTATGTTCTGGGGGCCAGAACGCTCAGGTTTGAATGTTGGCATCTCTAGTTCTCTGATCTTGGGCAAGTTACTTAACCTCTTTGTGCCTCAGTTTTCTCACCTATAAAATGGGGGCTACCTCACTGGGTTGCTGTGGGATCAATGAGTTAATTCATGTGAAGTGCTTAGAGCACGTGGGAGGTGCTCAGTAAGTGTCAGCTGCTGTTACTGCCTTGTCCTCACTGAGATGCTGTGGAGTAGGTGTTCTGAGAGTGTGCACTTTATGGATAAGAAAACGGAAGCACAGAGAGGGTAAATAACCTGTCCAAAGTCACACAGTGGGTAAACGATAGAGCCAAAGGCTCAGAAGGTGCATCTGGATGAATAATGTTATTTCCAGCGAGATCTTTGATTCTGTGTGCGCTTGGGTAAGTCGCTCCCCATGTGTGGGGTTTGGACTGGATGTTTAAGGGGCCTGTGACTACATGTCCATGTATCCCTCCAGACATGTAACCTGCCTGTAACCTTCTTCTTGGCAGGGTCAGACTCTGCCAAGGCAACCAGTGTATGTGGAAGGAACAGACTTGGAGTCAGGAGACCTGTATTGTCCCAGCTCTGTCCCATATCCACTGGGAGACCTTGAATCAGTCATTTTATTCCTCTGCGTCTCACTTTCCCCCCTCTACAATGGGGATGGCCATAACCAACCTCAGAATCGTTGGGATTCTGTATGTGAGAGTTGCGTACACGTGGATAAGAGAGGTGATCACACGTTTCTTCAGCGGTCCCCAAGTTACCAAGCCCATTTGTAGCTCGGGCCACAGGAACCATGGCTTAAGGGTCCCATGTGGGGCAAACTGAGGTTCCCAAATATCCCCCTACTTGGGGCTACCACACTAATCCCACATCCCTGCCATTAGCCACCCTCAGTGGACTTCAGAAAACATACATGTTCAAGTTGAGCAAATCATTGAGCTCCTTAGCCTGGCCTTCAAGTTCTTTTTACAACTTCGTCCAGACTTTCTGACCTCACCATTTCTCCACCCTGAGGTCCAGCCCCTGGGACCACACACCCTTCCTGAAGCTGCTGCATGTTTCTTGCCTGTCCCCACAGCCCCCAGCCTTTGCATTCCCAGCCCTGCTCCGGACGCTCCACTCTTGCTTGGCCATTTCACATCTCGTACTCATTCTTCGAGACTCAGCTGAGGTCTCTTCCTCTGGGAAGCCCTCCAGGAATTATTAAATCTTTCCTCAGTGTTTCCAGGACCTTGTTCTGTTAATTCTGCTACGACTCTTACCAAATACATTATTATTGGCTGTTTCTGTTCCCTGACCTTCCTCCTTCCCCCTCATTAGGTCTTGAGCTACTGGAAGGCAGGAACTACTCATCATCTGTGTAACCTTGGGCAGGTTACTGCTCCCTGAGCCTCAGTTTCCTCACCTGTGAACTGGGACCAACAGCACCCAACTTAGATGAAATAATGCAGGTAAGTCATTCAGAACATACTGGCTGTCTCTCGATCTATCACTGAGATGCTATGGAGGGAATGAATGAGAGATCCCTGTGAGGGTAAAAAAATAAAGCTAATGATTATTTATTGACCACTTTCCACGTGTCAGGAAGGCACTGAGATCAGAAGTTAACATTCATTACCTCCTTTAAGCCTTTTAAGGGAAAGACTATTATCATCCCCATTTTACAGATAAGGAAACTGAGGCTTCAGCAGTTGAGGACCTTGATGAAGGATGCCTAGCTAGGAGGAGCCAGAATTCATATCAGATCAACGTGGAATGAATGAATCACTTGGGGATGGGGGTGGGATGGGAGGACAAATAGCCTGTACCTCATAATCACATTGTTTTAGAGCTGGAAGCTCTTCCAGATGACTTAGTCCAGGGGTTCTTAATTTGGGGTCCATGGATGGGGAGACTGATGGGTTCCCAGATAAGACAGATAAGGTCCCCACCATGCCCAGTGGCCTTCCATCTCCCATCAACTCTTTCCCCCCCACCCAGTCCTGGAGCCACCCAGCTTGTCCCGTCTTGGCACTGCTGCTATTTTGGTGTGGCCTGGGACTCTGGGAGGCTGCACAGTCATTGGGGGCATCCCTAATCCCTGTCCCCTACTCAGGGAAGGACCAGGAGCTGACGGTTGTGATCACTTCCCCCTCACTTGGAGATGCTGGGAAGAGGGGAGGACAGGACAGCTGGGGCAACGGAGAGGGCTCGGACCCGAGAGGCAGACACACTGGGCGTCTAAGAGCAGCAAAGACAGGAACAGCAACAGAGGCTAACATTTATTGAACACCTACTATGTGCCAGGCACTGTCCTAACCACTTGACACATATGAACCCTTTTCATCCTCACAACTCTTCCAGGTAGGTTCTGTTATTAACCGCATTTGACAGATGAGGAAACTGAGGCCCAGAGAAGTGAGGTGACTTGCCCAAGGTCACGCAGCTGGCCCGAGCCTGAGGCGCCACCATTCACTGGCTGTCCTTGGACAGGTCACAGCCAATTCTGGGAGGGGGGCTTTCCCCATCTGTTCCGTGCAGGACCCCACCTCCTGGTTTCTATGTCAACTAAGATGATCTCCGTACAGCGTCCCAGCACACAGTAGGCGCTCAGTAAATGAGCAGCCCTTCCTTCCACTTAACTCGGATGGGGGGAAGCCTGCGGTGGGGGCAGCTCAGCAGCATCCTCCCCGCAGCCCGGGTGGAGTAGCCCGCCCCTCCGACGCAGCCACGCCACCCCATCTCCCCTCCAACCCCAGAGCCACGCAGTGCCCAGTCTGGCCTCAGTTTTAATGACCTCGGTGGTAATTCTGCACCGCTGGGCCCAGAAGCTGCGCCCCCAGAGGAAGGGTCGAAGAGTCCGCCGCTAACAAGGCCCCCTCGCGTCCGGCCGCCAGGGGAGGGGGAGAGGGCTGGGGAAAGGGGCGAGCTGGGGAAATGCCTGGTCCTGGCTGGGTCCTGGGTGGGCGACCCCCGACGGCAGCGGTGGGGCTAGGAGGCCTGGGCCTCGTCGTCCCCGCGGTGGCCGGCGTAGAGCGCGGCCAGGGCCCGGAAGCGCGGGCCCCAGCCGCTGAGATAGGCGAAGTCCTGCTCGGAGCCCGACGAGCCGCTGTGCAGCGAGCTGAGCGAGGCGGCCGGCGAGTCCGCGCCCTCGAAGGCGTAGGTCTGGAAGGCGTCGTAGGGCGGCACCGACAGGTCCCCGTCCGCCAGCGCCACCTTGCGGCTGATGAAGTCCCTGAACACCGAGAAGTCCGGCTCGG
>VBSM01003200.1:1505889-1526998 GCA_008086735.1 Cheirogaleus medius | reverse complement strand
GAATCTCAGTTCCCTTTTCAGGAAAATGGGTATAATCCCAGTCCTTGGTTCACCAGGTTGGGGGAATGAATTCTAAACTGCCAGCACAGGGCAGCTCAGAGCAGCCTCTCAAGGATGGTGGCAGCAATCGCTGTCACCAGTTAAGGTCATCACAGTCAGAGCCAGAGCCAGGACTAGAAACCAGGACCCAACTCCTAGCCCAGGAATCTTTCTACCCACTCCAGCCCCTCCTAATTCTTCAAGGGACTTCTGCGTCCTCCCTCCCACCGCGGCAGTAGGGGACAGCCCAGAGGGACAACTAAGTTCACTGGGGCTCGGAGGCCAGTGTCTCTTGGCCCGTGGGCAGGACAGTGGCAGCACCAGCGTTCCCTTTGGAAAGTAGCTGGCTGTGAGCCCTGGTGCCCTCCTCGCCCTCCCCTGGGTGCCCGGACAGCCCACCCCCAGCCACACACGCGCTTCTCCTCATGCTCTGCACGTAGGCTGCTGGGGAGAGTATAAATTGGATAAAAGTCCATCAAAGAGCGGCAATTAAGTTATTGATTTTCGACGCTGCCTCATTAAACTGGGAGCTTCTTTCGGCCTGTCCCAGAGATGGCTCTAATTTGACATCATGTTCAATTTGACGAAAGCAGGCTTGGGACGTGAGGCTGGACCAGGTGGGGGTGAGGGTAAGGGGAGGGGAGGGTCAGATGGGGGGCAGCAAAGCCATCTACTCCATCCAAACCTTTCCAGAAGGAAGGGAATGAGATGGAAGACCCAAGAGGGAGTCTTGGAGGCTCAGGATATGACCCAAAGGGGAGGGGACTGAGACCCCACTTCAGGGAGAGGCCCTCTGCAGGGTGCCCTGCTGGTGGGGCAGGGCGGGGCCCTCCTGGGGCTGGGGTGGGCGCTCTGGGCCAGCAGGGTGGCATGCTGGGAGGTGAGGCCAGTTCACCGCCTGGCTAATGAGTAAGACTCTGGAAGTGCTACTGCAGCAATTCTGCTAAGCCCGGCCTGCCGCCTGCCTCTCCCACCTCCAGCCTGGGGCCCTCGATCATTCCAGACAGACACATGTATTTATTTTTCACTCTTTTGCATTTCTCATTTCCCTCTCCAGTTCCCCCTCCCAGCCAGAGCCTCCTAAACTGGCCCTGCAATGCGCCTCTCTCTTTGGCTGCTCCAGCTCCATGTCAACCACATCAGAGTTGCCCGGGGAGGCTGGGGAAGGAGGGTGAGCAAGCCTCCTCCCTCCTGACGCTGGAGCCCACGGGTGTCCTAGTCAGGGCCAAGAACCCGGCCCCAGGTGCCTCCCGACTATACAGAGAGAAGGACAGGAATGAACTCCTAGTGAGCACCCCCTGCACACTCAGCTTCATCAGCCACTTAAACCCGTCACCTCTAATCCTTGTAGCATCTCAGAGACTCAGAGTGGGACCCTCTAATGTTACAGGCGAGGAAATAGGCCAGATGGAGGAAAAGATTTGATAGAGGGCACACAGTGAGGAAGTGGTGGTGGGGTTTGAACCCAGGACTCTGGGATGCCAAAGCCCTTCTGGAAACCAATGTTAGCACAAGCACATTGACTTTAGGGCTGGTGGCCTGGTGTACTGAGTCACAGTCAGTGATGGTGCTGCTAGTTAGTAGAAGTTTGACTTCGGACATGTCACAAATCCCTTTGTGCCCCAATCGCTTCATTTGTGAAATGAGGATGACAGTATTACAAATCTCCTGAGATCATTTTGAGAATTCAAATATATAATATTTCCATGTTCAGCACCGAGGACAGTGCCTGGCCCATGCCAAGAACCCAGTGGTTATTGTTGTCTTGGGAGGCATGGCATGCCGGGATTCAATGGCACAATTATGCCTCCCACACACAGAGGTATTGAAATGGCAGAAGATACATAAAGCATCAGGCACATGGTGACTGTGCAGTAAATAGTGGCTGTTGTAACTGTTATGGGAGAGGGTCTCCCTGTGACTCCCCTCTGCAGGCCCCCCGCCCCCGAGCAGGGCACAATGCCGGGTTGAGCGACTCCCCAGAGACACGGCTGAGCTCTCTCTGTCCCTGGCTGCATCCCAGGAACTCCCGAGGGGATGATGGAATCATTTCCCCAATCCGGGATTCTTTATTGCAGCCATTACAGTTAAAGCCGACACGTGGGGATGGTGAAGGGTCAGTGATTCACCACTGGATCCGCAGGCCCCACGGGAATGGCTTCTTCAGACCACACAACCTCTCCCACCTTCTTCACAAGTCAGCAGCTCCCCAGAATTGGCAGACAAAAGGGAGCCAGGCTCGTGGCGGCTGTGGACCACCTCGGGGTCATCCCCCATATGTTCGGCAATTTACATTTTACAGTGCTCTGTCATGTCCATTGTTAGACCTCACATCGACTCTGTGATACAGATGCAGCGGTGTGCTGGTGAATGTCTAACCATCGGCTCCCGGGGGGAGGGGAAGGGGGGTGGAGGGGTGGGGAGAATGCCCTGCTTTGTAGAGTTTGCTGATTTCCATGGTGTAAATACTCCAGTCATGACCCAATTTCAAGCTACCAATGTGGTATCAACTGGCCCACAAAACTCTTGAAAACCAGTATGTGGCTTCCGTGAGCTGGTACAGCCGACTCCAGCACACCCCTGCGTTGTTCCCACTCTACAGTTGAGGAGACTACTATGCACAGCGAAGGGTGCAAACGTGAATTAATATTGCAACCCATTATTAACTATATATCCTTATTCAATAACAATGATAATGATAGATTCCATTTATTGAATAACTACTTTGTCTTAGATACTATGATATAAGCTCTGATGTATATTATCCCATGGAATTTACAAAATAAAGCTTTGAGATGGGCTCTATTAAGATTTCCACTTTACAGATGAGTAAATGGAGGCTGAGTGAAGTTAAGGATTGAACCTCAACTTTCCTCATTTGTGAAACGGGGGTAACAGCACTACCAGACTGTCAGATCCTTGTGAGAACTCAAACAGATTTCCATGTTCAGCACCGAGGACAGTGCCTGGCCAAGTTCACCAGGCAAGGAAGTAGAGGCAGGATTCAAATCCAGGTGGGTCCGATGTCAAAACCCACATGTATCCTGCCTAAAAGGTAGGAGGAGGGGTCGTCTGGAGTAGAAGTGGAGAGGCAAGTGAGTGGGAAGACTCAGAGACAGAGAGAAGGAGAGAAGAGGAGGTGAAGGGCAAGAAGCTGAGTTCAGATTCTCCTCCCCTAACTTCCAGGAGGAGGGCTGGGCTGGCTGGGATGAGCGGTTCGCTGTCCCTGGTACTGCCCCCAGCCCTGCCGCTCCAGGCTGCAACAGGAAGGGCTGCCCAACTGCCTCTTGGGCAAACAGCATCTCAGGGCCCAGGGAACCACGTGGAATGTTAGATGCGGAAAGGCTGGCCCTTGGAGAGCACAGGAACCGATGGTTCTCGACTTGGCAGCACAACAGAATCTCTTGGGAGCTTTAAAATAAAACGGATGCTGAGCCCCGTCCCCAGCCAATTAAATAGGACTCTTGGGGGTGCAGCCCAGGAAAAGGTAGTTTTACAAGCTCCAGAGTGATTCTAAGGTGCCTCCCAGTTTAAGAGATGCCCCAGACCCAGCCCCTGATGGAACAGATGAGGAAACTGAGTCACAGAGGGGCTCAACGGCTTTCCCAAGGCCACATCATTAGTAAGTAGTTGGGAAAGAGTCGAACCCAGGTCTGTCTGGCCAGCATGCTGCCCTCCCTGACTGACTGAGCCGTACTGAGACTCACACCCAGAAGGAAGCAGCCAGGATGACACATGCCACCTGGTCATCAGAGCTCATCCCACTGAAGCCAGAATGAGAAGTCAGACACTCCTGGGAGGGGACACCCCTCATATCTCTGTGGAGACTGGGTGGGCCTTGGTGTCACAGAGTCCTGGGTTCAAATCCCATGACATCCTTGCTCTGTGCCCTCCGTCAGTCAAATCTTTCCCCCTGTCTGGACTGTTTCCTCACCTGTAATGTTAGAAGAGCCCACTCCGAGTCTCTGAGATGCTATGAGGATTTGAGATGACGGGTTTAAGTGGCTGACGAAGTCATGTGTGTAGCGGGTGCTCACTAGGAGTCCATTCCTTCCCCCTCTCTCTGTACAGCCAGAAGGCACTTGGGGCCATGTCCTTGGCCCTGCCTAGGAGACCCCTGGGCTCCAGCATCGGGAGGGAGGGGCTTACCCACTCCTCATCTCTGGTTTATCTGGTGGCTCTGACATAGTTTGTCATGGAGCCAGACGTGGAACCTGTGTCCTGGCTCCCAGGCCAGAGTTCTTTCCTTTCTTATCCCCTAATCCTTGTTGTCTGTAAGATGCGGTTGAGGCTGCAGACTCGGGCTCCACAGCCCCCAGGAAGATTCCCCACCAGCTCTAGGAGGGGATGGTCCCTCGTGGAGTGGAGCTCAGGGACTGCAGGCATAAATTCTCATTCCAGCCCTGCCAGCGGCTTGTGTGGCTGTGGAAAACTACTTGATCTGACCGGGCCTCAGTTCCCCTTCTGTAAAATGGAGATAACACTTTATCACGTCCGCCTCCCTGAATGTGGGAGACCCCTTAATGAGAGAGAGATGAAGCACTTTGGAAAAGAATAGAGTGCTCAACTGAGGTGACCAAGTGTCATTATTATGAAGACGTTTGTAATTATTATCATCCTGCCTCTTCCCTACCTCCCCTTGCCGCCCTGCTGGGCCTGGGGAAACCCTAGGCTCACATTTAGCTTCTCAAACATTTATAAAAAATGAGTCCCACCCCCTGCTGCTGCCAGCGCTGCGCGGAATGCTTTCTATTAAAAATTAAAAACCACTTGTCGAGTCCCTGGGAACGCTCAGATTACACAGGAAACAAGCCTCTTCTCAAACTCCCCCCTCTCTGCCCTCCTCCCAGCTCCCTCTTTGATCATCACTTACAGCGCTGGCCGGCTGGGCCGGCTTTGACCCTGCTTCCAGCCGCCCAGCCAGGGCAGCCTAATGCAGATGGATGATGCACAGGAGACGCAGGCAAGTGGCTGCACGGAGGAGCAGGTCCATAGACAAGTGACAGAGAAGGTGGTGCAGAGAGAGGGGCCAAGGAAGTGGGTCAGAGATGGAGAATCGAGGGTCAGGGGGACAGAGATGCAGAAGGATGGACAGTAGGACAGAGAGTTTGACAGGAAGAGGTAGAAACACAGAGGTTAAGTAGGAAACCAGAGTTATACAGAAACGGAGACAGAGAAAATGGAGCAGAGACAGTGACATATGTGAATGGGGGTGGGCGAGTGGGACGAGGGACAAGGAGCAGAAAGGCGAGGTTTGGCCTATGAGGTGAGGGACCCCCTTTGCTGCAAACACCCTCCTCCAGGGGCTCCGGGGAACTCCTGGACACCGTCCCCCTTCATTTTTTCTTTCCTTGTGGATCCCAGCTGTGGACTTGACCCTCCAGACTGTCCTCGAGTGTGTGCATCTGATATGTCCCCTGAGAAAGAACACTCTCCTACCATCCCAAAGTGAGACCCGAAAGTTCTTCTGTCCTTTCCACATCGACATGGGGCCCACTGTTACATAGTCTAGTGACCTGGTTTGTTTGGGACAGCAACATTTTACATATCTTCAATAACATCCTTCTGCCACTGGCAGAAAGTAAATATTTTTTGCTCATGATTCACTCCCATTCATTCCCCCAACATCTACAGAGCACCTACTATGTGCTACACCCTTGGAGGGCAGGTTGGCGGCTGTATCACCTTGGCACCCCAGTGCCATGGGGGCAACAGGGCCAGCGTAGAAGGGGTGCTCATGTCTGTCGAATGATTTGTTGACGGAAAAGACAAAGAGAGAGATGGATACACACCTCCCTGCCCACATCACCTGGGCCAAGGGGCCAACTCCTGAGGGCCAAGGCTTTTGCTCCCCTCTGCCGCCTCTCCCCAGCAGAAACCTCCTGTCCCGTTCCCCCAACCCGGGTGGTGAGCGCCAGTGCCGTTGCTAGGCAAGGAGATATTGCACATATAGATCTTCCTGGACTTTAATTAAAAACATCTTTAGAAGTTGTCTCTGCAGAGGCCAGCAATTGATTCCTGGCTTGGGCCCGAGGGCTGCTGAGCCACACTCTCTCTGGCTGCAGACGGGACACTCGCAGGCTCCCAGCCTGCTGCTGCCCTCCCCAAATGAGCCCCTTGGGGAACACGCTGCCTCCTGCCTTCCTCCTTCCCTCTCTGTCCCCATCCCCCCAAGCACTGGATTTAGGAATCAGACAGTGGGCTCTCCCATCCCACTTTATTTTCCTTCCCCTCTTGAGCCTCAGTTTCCTTAGCTGTAAAATGGGGGTGTCGACACTTAACCCAAGAGAGTCCTGGGAGGATGAAATGAGATTAGGGATGTGAAAACGATTAAAGTCCTGTGCAAGAAATGACTGTTTCGCCAAAGGAAGCCGTGAGGATTCCGAGTCAAGTAACTTGGGTTCTGGTTCCAGGTTCTGGGACTAGGTCCAGCTTCAGCTCTGACTGTGGAGTCTCAGACAAATCACTTTATCTCTCTTGCATTGGTAAAATGAGGACACTAATACCTGCCCTGCTTATTCCCCAGGATTGTGAGAATAAAGGGAAATAGCTCTGTGAAAGCAGTGTTGGCTGATAGCTGTTATTTAGTGAATGTCCCAAGAAGTGCAGGCTGTACTACCAAACAGTCTCTTCCCACCTATTAAAGATGCTGCTCACAGAGGAATTGGAATACATGGAAAAGAGGCTGCGGCAGGGCCCCTGCACATTTCCACGGTCTACTGAACCCCAATCGCATGGTCCAGCAGTGTCAATTCTGTGGCTTATAGGCCACTGCATTCTCCTTCCTTTGCTTGTGGCAGACATCACTAATCCATTGTGGCATGCTTTTATGCTGAGCCTGAAGGAGACCTTAGACTGCTTCCCAACACCACCTTATAGCCACTACCAATTGCTCAGAGTGAGCACAAGAGGTGAAACTGATCTGCCACCACGATGATGGCAGGGGAGGTGTCTTGTGTCCCTACGTACCTAGCAAAGTGCTATGTGCATGCCAGGCACTAATATGTGCTCATCGAATTAAAAGCGACTACTTATTTCTCTATCCTCTGTGGGGCTATGTAGAAAGGAGGTGCTAATAAATGTTTGCTAAGCTGGGTGACTCATCTCTGCAAGCCCTACAGAGCCAAGTACACTGGAGGCCTTGGATATAACGGGTGCAAATAAACATTTGTGGATTTCATTCAATTACTTGGCTATACATCCCCTGCAGTGCCCAGGATAAAGTGGTGGTTAATAAATGTGCATTGTATTGAATTTCTCGTTTCTGTATCTTCAGGAGTGCCACATATAGTGTCTCGCTCATAGTTGGCAAGTTGAACTGGGCGTGGGAGACCCGTGACATCCTTTTGCTGTCCACTGGTCAGGTGGTGACACGCTAGGGAAGGGGTCTTGCTCCCCCACATCGAAAGATTATCTAGACCAACTCTTCTGCATCAACGCTCACTCTCTTGTTGATTTCATCCGGCCTCACACTGTAAATTCCCTCTCTCTGCTGATGACTTTCAGAGTTGTATCTCCAGCCCCGTCCCTCTCCGGACGTCCAGACTCACAGGCCCAACTGTCCCCTTGACATCCCCACTTGGGCTCCCAGTAGAGGTCTCAATCTTAACAGGCCCAAGGAGGAATTCCTAGTTTATTCTGCAAACTCGCTCTTCTTGGAGCAGTCCCCGTCTCAGCCACAGGAATTGCATCCATCCCATTGCTCAGGCCCCAAACTCCAGCATCGTCCCTGTCTCCTCTGTCCCTTACTCCCACGTCAGTGGCTCACAGACCCTGTCGGCTCCACCTTCAACACACGTCGGGAATCCCATCTCTCCTCGCCACCGACACTGGTCCAGTCACCTCCTCCCTGATCTTCCTACTTCCAACCTCGCCCCTAGACTCTGTTTTCAACGTGGCAGCCAAAAAGTCATTCTTTTATAATCATGTCACTCCTCTGCTCCCCATCCCACTCAGAGTACAGCCGAAAACCTTTCAATGGCTATCAAAACCTCCATGGTCCAGCTTCTGGTACCTCTTCTGAGCTCCCTGGACACTCTCCCCCTCACTCCCCCTCCTTCAGCTACACTGACCTCCCTGCTATTCCTCAATCATGACAGACACACTGTGCCCCAGGACCTTTGCACTTGTTCTTCCCCCTGCCTGAACATTCTTCCTCTAGCTTAGAAGTTCTCCGAGTGAGTGCGGTCCCAGACTGGCATCAGCATCACCTGGGAATTTGTTAAAAATGCAAACATTTCTAACAGCCCAGACCTGCTGAAACAGAAACCCTTGGGGGAGGGAGGCAGCACATTCAGATAATTTGGGTGCACAATAAAGTTTGAAAGCCTTTGTTTCACAGAGCTCCTTGGTTCCCTTCCTTCGGATCTTTGTTCAAACATCCTCTTATAGAAAGAGAGGCCTCCCCCGGCCCCTCTATCTAAAATAGCACTCCCCTCAAATCACTCCGAGTTCCCTTATTCTGCACAACTCTCACGACACTGGGCATATTGCACATTTGCTTGCTTGTGTCCTTCCTGTCTCTCTCCCTGCTGTAGTGCGCAGGCCTACTAAGCGTCCCCAGTGCCTGGAACAGTGCCTGGAACACAGTAGGCACTCAATAAACATCTGTTGCTTGAATGGACCCCCTCAGTGCTTAGCAGGGAACTTGGGGTCCTAAGGGGGTGGGACCTGCCCAAGGTCGCTGGAGGAACCAGGCCTCCTGACTGCCAGCGCAGACCTGCTTCGCTGCACCGGGCTCAGGGTGGCCGGCGCGCCCGCTCAGAAGCATGGCTCATCAGAGGCCCCCGGTACACTTCCCTTCCCTTTTAAGCTGTGAGTGGTTTAATTTGCGAGCGCTGCTGCCTTTCATGT
The DNA here is from genome assembly GCA_008086735.1 of Cheirogaleus medius. Classification (NCBI taxonomy): domain Eukaryota; kingdom Metazoa; phylum Chordata; class Mammalia; order Primates; family Cheirogaleidae; genus Cheirogaleus; species Cheirogaleus medius. Next base: position 1,518,106 of record VBSM01003200.1, on the reverse strand, counting down.
CCTAAGCTGCGTCCCTGCTCCCTCTGATCTCCGCAGCTGCTGGGACCCGGGTGCCGCTTGTCGCCCCGCCCTCCGCAGCCCAGATCAGGAGGCTCGGTAATTGTGACTGATTTTCAAAGCCGCCTGGAATCTCCGCAAGCACCCTGGTGTCAGATTTGCTTCCCCTTCAAAAAGTTGCTCAAATGAAATAAACTAATTTAATTTCCGCTTCTCCCCTCCCCCTTCCCTCCCCCCCCAGCTTGTCCAAATGGAGTCACCTGCCTCTGACTCCTTCCTGAGTAGATTGTGAGCCTTAGTGGCCCGGGAGAGGGAGATGGGGCGGGCTGCGCCTCTATTAGGCCGGTGCTCATGGACTGGGGGGCTGGCTCTGCCTCCTACTCTCTGTGTGACCTTGGATGAGGTCTTCTCTTGGCCTCAGTTTCCCCACCTGTGAAACAAGGACCCTTTCACACCCACAGCCTGGGGCCACGCCCAGCAGCTTGCTCCATCACTGCCTCACTATGTGACTGTAGCTACATCTTCTCTTCTCCCCGAGCCTCAGTGTTTCCAGCTGTTCAGTGGGGATTCTAACATCAGCCCTGCCACCTCTCAGAGTCGCAGTGAGTGAGCGTGCAGCGGTGCTGGGCAAGCCAGTACTTCCAACTCAGCATGTCTGAAACCAACGTCCTGACTTCCCTTCATCCCCCAAACCTGCTCCTCCCCTCTCAGTAAGTAGAAATTCCATCTATTCAATTGCTTAAAACCCTAACAGTCATCCTTGAGTTTCCCTCCTCTCACACCCCACATCCGATCCATTAGCAAATGTTTGCAGCTCCACTTTCACAGCAGATCCAAAAGTTGGCCTCTTTTCACACCTCCACTGGTACCACCTTGTTCCAAGCCACCACCGTTTCCTGCCTGGCTAATTGCAATATCCTCCTCCGGGGCACCCCGCTTCTGCCCTTGCCCTTTCCCGCCCCACTATTCTTCATGACACAGCCAAGGGGTCCTGTTCGAACTAAGTCAGATCATGTCATTCTTCTGAACAAGACTCTCCACTGACTTAGCTTGCTCAGCATAAGAGGCAAAGCCTTGAGTCTGCATGATCTGGTCGCTTCTTCTCCTGGGGGAATTCAACCCCAGGGCCTTTGCATGTGCCGTTCCTTCTGCCCAGGGCCTATGCTCTTGTTTCTTTCAGGTCTTTGCTTCAATGTTGCCTCCCCAGAGAGGCCTTACTGGGCCAGTGATCTATTTGTTTACTTGTTTACTGCCCATCCTCCATGGCCAGAATGTCCCCTCCATGAGAGCAGGGAGTCTTGTCTGTTTTTTCACTACTGTGTCCCCAGGGCCTCGCACATAGTAGGTACTCAAAAATATTTGTTCAGTGAATGAATGAAGATACTGAATACACATGTAGCATGTCACATGCATGCACAGGTCTTAAAGTACCCCTCGGCTAGCCATGTGTGTGCACGGTTACACACGTGTGGCATGCACATGTACATCAGGCACACATGGATACCAGCCTGCGCCCATATTCACACCCTGCCGTTCCCCATTCTCCCACCATCCCTTGTGCCCATGTTTCCCCTGGCCCATGCCCCCCTCTTCCCCGGCTGGCTGCCTGTTTATTACCCGCCAGGCTGCCAGATTTGGGCCAACCTGGGGAAGCTGGGGCTGACTGCACCCTCCGCCAAGACCCCAGTAAGTACCCCTCCCGCCCACAGAGCTGGGAGGGCCGGGGGAGGCAGTGCCGAGCCCTCGGCCACCGAGAGTCAGTGGTGGAGCGTGGCCGGAGGCCTAGGGCGGCTGCTCCCTGCGTAGCCTGGCTTGCTGATGGCTTCAGGTGACAGTGGGACGGAGATGGCAGCCACTGGCTCGTGCCCCTCACCCCATGACTCCAGTTTCTACCAGAGCCTCAGGAGCCCCAGGCAAGGTGGGGCTTTGACAGTCAGGCAGCTGTCTGGGGGTCCCACAGTGAGAGAAGGCAGAGTCACCCCCTTTAGTCTCAGTGTCGTGTTGCTGTGTGAATGGGTTTCTGAGTACGGCTGTGTCTGATGTCTTCGTGCAGATGTGCGTTCAGTGTGTGCGCAGCCCCCCGCGTGTGTGCAGCCCCCCCCAGCGTGTGCACAGCCCCCCCCACGTGTGTGCAGCCATACTCGGGTACTTGCAACCGAATCTGTGTCTGGGAGGCTCAGCCATTTCCGTGCGAGGCTGTTCCCAGGTGGCTGGGCCTTGGTGAGTTGAGGTTTCCTTGCAGGCGGTGGACGAAGCTGTCTGGAAGTTGTTCATCTGGCTGTGGCCATGCCTGTCTGCGCTTGCTCTCTAGTGGGCTGGGCCCCACGATGGGAAGGCCCGGTGGTGGCTTTTGAACATGGCCAATCTGTGCAGAATCTTTATCTGTGTGCGGGGTCGTGGGTGGCTATGTCAGGGTATGAGGTCATGTCCGGATGTGTGGCTGGGCCTTCTTTAAGCTGTGCCCCAGCATGGCTGTTCCTGGTTGTAGGTGTGCCTGAGGATGGGACTGTGTCTGTCTGTGCGTAGCTGAACTTTCCTGAAGGGCTGTGTCAAGGTTCCAGCTGTGCCTGTGTGTGTGGCCGCGTCCAGATGTTGCCTGAGTGGGGGCTGCAGGTGCAGAAGTGAGCTTGGGTGTGTGGTGTGTCTAGATCCGTGGCTGTGTCTGCATGTGTGACTGTGTGTGGGTGTATGACCATGGCCAAGTATATAATCCACCGTGACCACGTGCATGTCCATGTCCATTTGGGGGCTGTGTCCATGGATGTGGCTGAGGTCACGTGTGTGGCTTTGTCCAGGATGATAGCTGGCCCCAGAGGGCACCTGGGCTCATGTCTGTACCCTGTGCCCTGGGCCAGCAGCACCTGTCTCCCTACCCCTCCCTAGAGGATCAGTCACTCCCCCTCCCCGCAGGCTCCACTTGGGATCTGGCAGCCCCCCTCCCCTTGCAGGCACGTCACCCTGCCCTGCCCCCAGAGCCCGCAGCCCACCTGTGGGCGACAGCTCGGCCACGCTGCCGATGTAGGGGCCGTGCAGGAAGCGGGGCTCGCTGTCGTTGATGTCCTGCACCTTGATGATGAACTCCGACTCGGGCTCCAGCAGGCGGTTGGTAGCGCGGTCCCGAGCCTGGGCCCGAAGCGTGTAGAAGGTTTTCTGCTCCCGGTCCAGGCGCTCCATGGCATGGATGTCACCGGTCAGCTCGTCAATCAGGAAGATGGTCCCCGCGCCCTCGCCTGAGATGGTGTACTTGATGGCCCCGTCACCCTCGTCTGAGTCTGAGTGGATCTGGGGAGGCAGGAAGGAAGTTGGGGGAGGCTGGGGAGGAAGCTCCTTCCTGCCTTCCCCCTGCAGTCCCTCTGGGGGTCTGTCCCTAAGCACATCTCTTCCCCAGCACACTGAGGCCAGGGCAGCTGTGCTCACTGCAGACTGGGTCTGGCTGTCTTTGGCCCGGAGTGTTTCCCCAGCCTTCCGTGGCTCTCCCTGCTCCAGCTCCACCCCTGTAATCTACCTTCCCCTCTGCACCCAGAGCTACCAGCCTCGGAGACAGATCTGAACTTGGCCTCTCCTGCTTGCAGCCCTTCCAGGGCTCCCATTGCCTTTACAAAGAAGTCCAGAGCCACCTCCACACCTCTCTGGCCCTCAGCATGCAGATCCCTGGGCTCCTGGTTTGAGCCCCTCGCCTCCTTTCTCTGCCTACTGAAAGTCTACTCGTCCCGCAAGGCTCGGCTCCAATGCCACCTTGCCCAGAAAGCTTTCCTGGATCCCGCCACTACCACCTCCCAATTCCCCTCCAAGATCTCTCAGAACATCATGCCACCTAGATCAAGCCTCCAGCCTTGCAGGGGGCTGTAGCCAGCATTTCTGCAACCTCATGTGTGCGCACGTCACCCGGGAACTTGTTAAAGTACCGACTCTGACTCCTGGGATGCGGCCTCAGAGTTTGCATTTCTAACAAACTTCCAGGTCCACCTCTCCCTAGACTCTGAGCCCCAGGAGGTTAGGGCTGACACATCTAGGCTTATGGAGAGCCAGGCTCAAGATGTGACACATGGCAAGGACAGGGACAGAGGAGGAGAGGGGATGCAGACTGAAGGAGCACCCGCATGCACCAGGCGCGGTGCTAAGCAATTTATAGACGCATCCAGTTCAGGATTCTTAAAAAAAAACCCTACTGGAGTAGGTTTTGCTACCCTCATTTTAAGGATGTTTTTTTCCTTCATTTTCCTACTGAGGATCAGAGAAGTGGGATGATTGCCTCAAGGTCAGACCGATGGAGGAGCTGGCCTGGCCCACAGCCTGGGCTTCCTCCACCCTATCCTAACACCTCTGGAGAGGAGCCCACGGGAAGGGACAGGCGGTGTGGCCTGGCCTAGCCTTGGCTCTGACATCATCTCCCTGTGTGTCCTTCCCCAAGTCACTGTACCTCTCTGGGCATCGGTTGCTTCAGCTGTAACCTGGGAACCCTAACAGCACCTCCCTCCTGGAGCTCCTGAACCGAGACACTGCGTAAGGCCCTCAGCAGCTGCTGGGCACCGTGTGACATTTATATTTCCCGGCCAGCATGGCAGGAGACTGCCCACAGAATGGTGGCGCAACAGGGCCCCACCGGGCCCAGCAGGAATCCTCTAGTTGCTGGATTACAGAGAGGTCCAAGGGGCTGAGCGTTGGGGCGCGGGAGAGTGACTATTTACTGCAGGTATGGAGGTTTTCTACTATTTTACAACCGGCTCAACTACCCCCATTTGTACTAGCTGAAAATCAGCCCGGCCTGAGACATAATAAGTGTCCAATAAATGGTAGCTATCGTTATTATTATATTATTACTAAATGTTACCTATATATAACTGGGATTCATTCCGGCACCATTAGGCTCTGGATTCCAGGCCGTTTCCACTGCCCTGGGATCTCTTGGGTGAGGAAGCAGCAAGAAGCCTATTTTCTTGCAAACAGAAACACCTAAGTCCTTATCCTTCGATGCCCAAATCTCCGAGGCAGCCCTGAGCAGAGGAAAACCCATCCCGATGAAGCCAGTGACTCTGAGTGTCTCTCTAAGCTTCCTCGGAGAACATGAACAAGAGAATCCCTGAAGTTCGTTTCAGGGCGGGGCGCTGTGGGCCCGGCCCACCCAGCAGGAGAACAGGTGCCAATGAAGTTGTCACGCAGGGGATGAAAGCCCATCCCCTGCCACGCAGGAGGAACCTGGGTATAAATTCTGCTGGTGGAACTTTGTGTCTGAAAGGTGGATTATAGAAGTGCCATTTGGAAGATTGAATGGCCCATAAACATTTTCATATTTCATTAGCCGATTAATGGGCATCTCTCTCTTTTTGGCGAGTCTGCTGATTCTCAGCAGAAATTGCGGGGAGTAAATGGAGGCGTCTGGTGGAACCTTTCCGGGTCCCCGTCCTGTTATAGATTGCCCCAATTAATGCCCGTCCTGGGCTCCACTGAGAAGCCTTCTTCCTGTCCAGTTACTGTTAATAGATTTCTCATAAGTGGCTGGATTGTAAAAACCTCATAACTCAGTTTAATGCCCCCAATAAAATTATCTCAGGACGTCAGCCCTGAATCACTGGCAGTGCTGGGGATGAGGAGACCTGTCTCTCCTGTTTGCTGTTTATGTTTTTCTCCCACCTTTGCCCAAGGGAGATGGAATGGGAGAGGGTGAATTTATTCTCTCTTGGGTGTTTCTACCTACTCCCCAATCAGATCTGTTGTCTGATTATTTAATGAGCAAACATTTCTGAGCAGTGTGGTAGAATAGTCACTATTTGGGGGGGGATGCTTCGCAGCTATAATCTTGTTAGCCTTTGTTGTTGCCCTGTGAAACATTATTATTCCCACTTCTCAGATGACAAAACTGAGGCACAGAGCGGGGAAGTCATTTGCTGTGTCACTCAGCTAAGTGTGGGAAACCAAGCTCCTCACTTTAATACTCACTAATGTTGTGAGCACATGCTTATTAATCTTACCTCTCTGAGCACTTGTTTTCCCACCTGAGAAATCAGATCCAGCCTTACCTGGCACAGGTGTGGTGAGGATGAAATGAGAGCATGTTTGTAATGACCTAAGCACTCTGCAAATGGCTGTTTCCTTCCCTGTCTCCCAGGTCTCCATCCTGTCCCTGCAGCCTTTGACATTTTAATTCAGACCCCAGACAGGGATCACTGACGAGTGGGGAGTGCAGAGGAGGGAGTGGAACCCAGCGGTGATGTCATCGATGTTCTGCTGTGAAGTATGACACACAGCTCATGCTGGGGCCGGGTGGCTGATCTCCGGGGACTTCGGAGTCAGACAGGGCCAATCGGCCTGGGCGGGCACGAAGAGCTGGGAGCTACGGTCGGACGCAGCTCCTGGACCGGGGCTGTCTGCCCTGCCTGCCTGCCTGGGCCCTGGTTCCGGACTGGAGAGGGAGCATCTCTGGCTCTACCCTAGGAAGATATTTCTCAAGGTGCTCAGGTGTGAGCGGAGGCTGGAAGATGATGCTCTCGCGTATGGAGACCTACTGTGTGCCAGACACGTGTTGCAGGCTGTCTGCCGAAATCTAACTTGACTTTGTGGACTGTGGTGATGTCTCCCCATTTTCCAGGTAAAGGGACTGAGACCAGCCCAGCTCTGTTTGACTCCACAGTGCAGGCTGGTCCTCCTGCAGCCTCTGGAGATGTGGTTAGTCTGCTAACAATGCTCTGGCAGAGGAGGAGGAGAAAAGGGGAAGGACTGGGTGGGTGCAGGGCCGTCGCTGGGTTGCCATGCTGGGGGAGCAGCCTTGACACCAGTCTTTGCCCCGCATCCAGCAGGCCTCTCCTCTCTGAGCCTCCGTTTTATCACTCGGAAAAGAACCTCAAATTGCAAATCAGGACAGATGATGGGCTTGGGGTCAGGTGCAGCTGGGTGCCAGCTTCGCCTCTGCATGGCCCTGGGAAAGTGGCTACCCCTCTCTGAGCCTCAGTTTTCTCACCTGTAAACGGGACTGCTTCCCCATAGATGCTGAAGATTCATAAGATAATATATGGAAGCTCCTGTCACATAGTAGGTGCTCAATGTAGATTCCTCCCCTTTTCCTACCCTGGTCTCAGCAGGGGTTGAGGGGTCACTAGTTCACCCCTTCACGTCTTGACATGAGAACCAAAGACTCAAATCCTGCCCCGTTGGCGGTGCAGGGGCCATCATCCAACACCTTCCTGTTCTCTTAGATTCAGCTTGTTTCCTCCTCCAAGCAGCACTCTCAGATGCCCTCCCATTCGGCCGAAGAGCCCTCACCCCGCTCTGTCTCTGCTCCCTGCACATGTCCCTGTACTCCACGAGGCCCCGTAACACCTAGTGTTGCCCATCTATGTGTCCCCAGCTGTCATGGGCCTCAGGGCGTGGACTAAATTTGATTTGTCTCTGTTTGAACTCCCCACACCCGGCACCCTGATGCCTGCAGAGAGAATACCAGGCGTGGGGGCGTTGAACGTGGGTGTGTGCGTGCACATGCACGCACTTGAGAGGTCGAGACCGCAAGCGCCCTGCGGGTGGAGCCCCAGGCTCTTTGTGCCCATATCCCCAGCACTCAGCACAGGGCACAGCACCAAACACCCTGGATACATGGAAGATGAAATATGCAACTGTCATTAGAGTCCCCCACTGTCCTCTGGGGAGGATCCAGCCACTCTGCCAAATCCCAGGTACACACGAGCTAGTCTGGGGATGGCAGTCGCCAGGGGCCTATAACGCACCAGGCACAGTCCCGGACCCCTTACTGCCATCTCAGCCACGCCTTGCGATGACCCTGCGCATCAGAGGTTATTCAGATTGGCGAACTGCAGGTGGAGACGGCCCAAACCCTACCTAGAGTCACACAGCTAACAAGAGGCGGCCCCGAGGCCTGTCTGACACAACATCCGGGGTTCTTACCGCTACATCAAGTGTGGCCAGCCCCGGAGGAGAAATCCTCCCCACAAGCCCCATCCCTTGATCATAAACAACATGAAAAACACAAGAGTGATGGTTTCTCATCCCAGGGGGCTGAAAAATGGGATTTACGAGGCCATTAATTACTTCCTCCTAATTAAATCAAAATTAAATTCGAGCAGAGTTACGTTTCCCTTATTAAAGACAATTAAACGGACAGTGCGGCTACGCAAATAAAATGAGTCCAGGATTTAAACGGGAAGCAAATCAAATAAAAAGCCTCCCCCGGAACGAGGGGTCTGTTCACGCCTGTGCTACTCGTAAACCAGGAGTTCATCAATTTTCTTTAAATATTAGCAACTTAATTAAATGTGCTCTCCTCCCCACTTTAATCCTGCCGTATATCTAAAATAGATCTCACCGCCCACAGGAGTTGGTCATAAGTGCTGACCCCATAATTCTATCTTTTTTAAAAAAAAAAAATTAAAAATCCTACAAAATCCACATCCAGCTGACAGAAGCCTCGGGGGAAATTATAGTTCGGAAAAGGGATTAGTCAAAGTACCCAGATTTTATGGAAATGCTGGGAGGTTGCTTTGAGGGTGTTGTGAGAAGGTGCAGGGGAGAGGTGGGCTGGGCCTGCTGATGGGGGCAGGACTGAGGCGGGAGCTGTTTGTCTGGGGCCTCGGGGACAACCTCGAGGCCCCGTGGTTCCTGTGGGTGCCGACAGGAGCCTGGCGGGGAGTGATGGAGGAGGTGGCTGTAAAATAGGTTACCGCTGGGCACCTGGGGTTCACTCCACGGATGGTGCTGTTGCTAAGCTACCTTTGGAATTCGACAAAGACGGATGCTCCGAGCGGCTCCCTGGGGTGGGGGGTGGGGGACCAGGAAGAAGTGAATTAACTGAAACCGTGGTGGAGTCCTTTCTCCCTGAAGAGCGAGAGAGCGTGGCACGAGCGTGTGGTATGCACGCACACACAGCACGTGTACCTGGGCGGGACTCGGCTCGAAAGGGGACAGGTGGTTTTTAAAAGCCCAAGCTCATATTCCTAGGGTCGGAGGTGGGCTAATGACAACCCCCCACCCCCGACTATGGGGTGAGAAACTAGGATGTCAGGTTGCCAAGAGGTCTTCTGGGATTTGGGGCAGGGGCTTGTAGTATCTGTGTAGAACGTATACTCGAGGTGGTGGAAATATCAGGCGAGACTTATAATAATAAAAACCAATACTTTCCAAGCACGTGCCGGGAGAGGGGTGCTATTCTAGGTGCTTGACATATGCTAACTCATCGAATCGTCACCACAACCCTTTGAGTCAGGTCCTGGTAATAACCTCACTCAACAGGTAAGGAAACTGAGGCACAGAGAGGGTAAATACCGTCAGCCTTCTGTATCCACAGGTTCCGTCTCCATGGATTCAACCAACCAAAGATTAAAAATATTTGAAAAAAACTGTGTCTGTACTGAACATGTACGGGTTTTTTTCTTGTCACTATTCCCTAAACAATACAGTATAACAACTATTTACACAGCATTTACACTGTATTAGGTTTGATAAGTCATCTACAGATGATGGAAAGTATTCGGGGCGATGTGAGTAGGTTATATGCTAATGCTATGTCATTGCATATCAGGGACTTGAGCAGCCTTGGATGTTGGTATCCTGGGGAGGTCCTGGAATCAACCCCCCACCGAGGGGTACCAAGGACGGCTGCAATGTGCCAAGGTCAGAGAGCTCACGGCAGCAAGGCTGGGGCTAGGGTCCAGGCAGTCTGGCTCCGGTTGCCTCCTTAACCACACACGCCAACACCTCTCAAAGGAAGGTACGCATTGGACAAACGTTTGCAAAGAGGTGGAAACTTCTTCTTTCTGGAGGTGGCCTTGAGAGTAAGAGAGCAGGAGCTCTGGGTGCAGGCGATGGAGGAATACAGGAAGTCAGGACAGCAGTGGGAACGCCGAGAGGTTGCTATGAGGGGAGGGAAGGTCCCCAGGCCTGGTGCAATGCTTGGCTCCACTGTATATAGGACTCTGGAAGTGAGCATGGAGCTGGTGTCAGGAGACCTGGTTTTGTGGGTTGGCTCTGTCACCGTGTTGCTGTGTGGCCTTGGCATGATCTTCTCTGCCTCTGGGCCTCAGTTTCCCCTTCTTATCATAAAGGGACTTACTTGGGCCCTCCCATCGAGGACAGACTGTGGATCCAGGAGATGGGGGTGGGGTCTGGCTCACGCTGTCAAGAGGATGAATGCTCAGTGGATGCAGCTGGAAGCAGTGAATCAGCAGCTGGCTTTGCTCATCTTTTCAGGACATGGGGGGCAGGGAGGCCTGTGCAGAGCCCCCCTGCTGGGTGGACGACAGGGCTGAGGGGCCTTAGACAGCCATCTCACCTGACACTTGGGCAGATGTGCCACAGCTCTTCCCTGTCTCTCCGGGGTTCTCCTGCACCAAAGGCCTTTTCCCAGGCCTGCAGGTCTCAGAGAGGTCTGGAGAGCCAGGCTGGGGCTGGTCTCTCCTTTTTCTTCTTGGGGGGCTTCGAAACCCCAACTTACACGAGTTCAAATCCTGGCTAAGCCACTTGCTCACTCTCTAGCTTTGCCCCTTCTAGCCTCAGTTTCCTCACCTACAAAAGGGAACGATGATTTCTACTTTGCAGCTTAAGGGTTAAGTACTTTATATGGGAACGATAAAATGAACAAGCCACAGGCTGAACACTTTATGTGCTCAGTTTCTTCTTTAATCTTTAACCACCTTAGGAAGTGGGAGCTTGGAGCCCCGTGTTTACAGATGAACAGACTGAGTCTGGGGGAGGGGAGGTGACTTGTTCAAGGTCACATGGTGAATGAGTGGACAGGCCTTGGGTATGTCTTTCTCCAAAGCCTGCGTTCTTGGCTGCACCATTAGCTCGCCCTGGTCCCCAGCCCGGCCATCCCACAGCCGCGGCCGGGAGTCAGCCGTCCTAGCTCTGCCACTGGGCTGCTGGATTATCGTGACCGAGGCCCTGAAGCTACCTGAGCTCTGTCTTGTCGAATCTCTGCTTTGATCAGTTGTGGGGGGCTCACCCTCAGCCACAGGTACGGAGGGGAAAGTAGTGAAGGACGAGGGATTCCTCTGTCTAGACCAGGGAAAATCTGGGCTTCCTGCAAGCCATCCCGGAGGTTTGCATCTAGACTCTCCTCCTTTCCCTGTCGAGCATCCTGGTCCCTGCGCCTCAGCACTGCTCAGCCTCCCCAGTCTCGCCTCGTGTAAGCACACAGGAAGCTCTGGAGTGGGTCTCTCCGGCCCCGCTGCCAACCACAACCCCCTGGAAAGCTGATTGGCCTTAGCAAACGCCAGAGGACTGTCCCTGAGCACCGCTCCACTTTCATGTCTTACGATCATCCTCCACTTGAAGTCCTCAACTGCTGATGAGGCTCTGAATAAACCAGGCACCTTCAGGCCCTCTCCCCATCAGCCTGATGAACTCCTACTTATACGTCAAAGGCCAGTCCAGATGTTTTCTCGGCCATGAAGCCAGCCAACAGGTACCATTAATCAGTGCCAGGTGCTGACTTGTGAAGCTTTTCACGTACCAGGGTGTCTCTGCCAATCTGGGGAGCCCCAAATGGCAGAGGCTGGATCTTGCCCTGGTTTCCCCAGCATCACACCTGGGCTCAGGGACTGAATGGATGAATAAAAGTCCTTATCTGCTCCTTATACTTCCAGGGCACAGATCTTCAGCCAGACTTACCAGCATTCATTTAGAGAGTTTGAGAAAGTAGCTTTCATTCATTCATTCATCTAATGAGCAGTTTGCAAGCCATGTCTGTGCTAGGCACTGGGGATTTAATGGTGAGCAAAACAAACACAGTCTAATAGGAAAGACGCATATTAATTGCATAATCAAACAAACACATGCATAATTAAAGTGTTATGAAGGACAGATGCTGGGGCCTCAGGGGGCATGTAACTGGGGATCTGTCCTGGCCTGGTGTGGTCAGGAAGGGCTTCTCTAAGGAAGTGGCATTTGGGCTCAGACCTGCAGTGTGGAGTGGCAGGAAAGAGCAGTCCGGGTGAGGAAACAGCCTGGGCAAAGGGGAAGTGGCAGGAGAGTGCATGGGGCATTGAAGGACCTTGGAAAGGCGACCCTCAGAAGGGTGGTGTGGCTAGAACTCAGAGAGAGTGGCAGGAGAGGGGGCTGGAGGAGGAGCCAGACTTTCATAGTCAATGGGATGGAATTTGGGCTTGACCCCAAGTGCAGGGGAAGCTACTGAAGAATGTTAAGCAGAGTGTGCGTGTGAGATGATCAGATTTGCAGACTTGTTCTAAATTCCACTTGCACTTCGCTGCAAGAGGGA
>VBSM01003200.1:1488513-1502257 GCA_008086735.1 Cheirogaleus medius | reverse complement strand
TAACATGCCAGGTGAGGGTAGGTGCTATGAGAAAAACAAAGCAGGGTAAGGGCACAAAGTTCTGGGGGGGTGGGATTAGCTGTCTATCTATCTGTCTATCAACATCACCACCATCATCATCAGTATTATAAATGATAATTTACACAGGGTGGTCAGGGAAGGCCTCGTCATCAAGATGACATTGATACGGAGATCTGAAGTGAGGGGGAGGGGGCTGTGCACACAGCTGGGAGAAGAGTGTTCCAGGCTGAGGCAACAGCAAGTGCAAAGGCCCTGAGGTCAGTTCGTGTTGAGTGTGAAGGAGGAACGACAAGGAGCCCAGAGCTGCTGGAGTGGAGCGAGCGCAGGGGGCAGCAGGGGATGAGGTCAGAGAGGTGTGGAGGGGAAGCGGTCGGAACCTGCAGGATCTGTTTTGGGTTTCTGTTGTGAGATGGGACCCCAAAGAGGGTTTCAGCAGAGGAGTGACCTGATCCGATTTATGTTTTAAAAGATCACTCTGGCTATTGTGTTAAAAGAGAGGGAAGCTGGGGCTGGGAGGGACATGGGGGAGTATTTGGCCAGCAGAGCAGAGACGGTGGCTCGGACGGAGCAGTGGAGGTGCTGGGGGGCGAGGCAGATTTGCAGGGTGTGTTGAGGGGCCAGAAATGGGCAGAAAGAGAGGAAGAGGGGAGCTGGGCGCCACCGCGCCTTCAGCCTAAACCACCACGGAGTTTCACTCAGCTGAAGATGTTTGTGGGCAGAGCAGATGCGGGGAGAAGACCGAAGATCGGGGACTCACTGTGACATGTCCCGATCAAAGTGCTTGTGGGACGTGGAGCGGAGAAGCCGCGCAGGCGGCTGGCGCTGTGTGCTGGAGCTGGGGCGAGCGTCCGGCTGCGGTGTCCGTGTGGGAATTTGGGTGGCATTTGAAGTCGAGACTGGTTGAGGTCACCAAGGAGTGAGCATGGATGGAAAAGAGGTCCAGGGACTAATCTCTGGGGACCACAGCTACGGTGAGACCAGGAGGGGTGGGGGGCATGTCGTGGAAGCCGACAGAGGAGAGCACTCAGCTGTTAGCGGGGCCTGTCTGTCCCGAGTTGCCCGCGACAGTTCCATGGCTTAACTATTAATAGTGGCCCCCTCCGCTTTTGCTCCCAGTTTGAAGAATAAAGGAAATGGTTATCCCACTGATGGGCCGAGTCAGATGTGGCCCTTGACCTGACCGTTGGTGGTAGTCACTAATGACCTTGATCAGAGCCACCTGCTGGAGTGCTAGGTGCACACGCGTGGCCCGACTGGGTTGCAGAGACCCTGGGAGGAGGGGAGGTGGGGATGTGGGTGGATGGGTGGGTGACGGCCCCTCTAGGGCTTTGTGAAGGTTCGTTTGCCCCCTCCCCCCAACCTCGCCCCAGTGAGGCTGCCCGAGAGAGCCCAGCACACCGCGCCCCTGCACCCTTCCCCCACCCTCCCCATCTCTCCTGCCCTGGGGCCTGGCCAGACTCACCACCTTTGCCTGGACCATGACAGAGCCACCACCATTCATCTGCTTGGGCCCCCTGTGGGCCCCGAGCCCCCAAGCCGGACAGGTGAGGCTCTGTCCCCGCCCAGGCTCCCGTGACCTGGCAGAGCCTCGCTGCTCCTGCTGGGGGCTGCGGGTTCTCTAGTGGATATGGGAGGAAGGGGGCAGCCCCCAGCCCTGGGCTGTGGCCACCTGCCTCCCAGCCCCCACACAGCCGCAGGGACAGGTCCTACAGCTCCAGTCTTCCGTAGTCATCTAGTTCCTGCTGTGCTCTGGGTCCCATCGAGGCTTGTCACTCTGTTGGGTACACAGAGCAGGCGGGGGCGAGATGGGAAAAATTTAACAGCTTGATATAGCATAGACACCAGCCATAGCAACTGCAGACACAGGGTCAGGGATTACCCCTGTGGACGCTGGAACATGGGAGGGATCCCTGGGGCAGGGGCTAGGGTGACCAGGGCTGCGTGGCCTTCAGGGGGTGTGGGACGCAGCGTTTACCAGTAGTGATGAGACATTTTCTCCCACATTCCAGCCTTGCCACGCGTACGTGCTGACTATCAGCCCTGGGAGGAGGCCGGATGTGATCCCCGGATGTGATCTCAACACTCACAGCCTAGGCCAGAGACATTCATTCATTCATTCATTCAGTCCACGAACTCTTACAGAACATCCCCTAGTGAGCCGGGCAGGGTGTTAGGGACTCTTGGGATGATGGAGACATAAAGACACAACCCTTCCCTCAAGAGCTCGCCATCTAGAGGGGGACAACATTCATTCAGCATTTACAGAGCGCCTCATGTGTACCATTTACTCATTTGTCTGTTCAATGAACACTTATTGAGCTCCTACTGTATGCCAAGCCCTGTGCTGGGTCCTTGGCAAATTTGATAAATGAGTCTTAACGGGTTTGTGGCCCAGTCACCGGATTCAAGCGAGAGAAAGCTCTGGCAGCTGCTCATTCGTCAGTGAACCGACACCTCGCGAGAACGACTGTGTGCCAGGCCCTGCGAGTGAAACGCGTATACCCGCAGATGAGTAGGGGAGCCCAGCATGGAAAATGGAAAGCACAGACGTGAAGGCTCAGAGGAGGAGGTCACATCTACCTGGGTGACCACGGAGGGCTGCCTGGAGGAGGGGCCAAACCTCATACGATGAGGATTTGGACATAGGGAGATGGAGTTGGAAATGGCAGGGAGAAAGAGCATGAGCAGAAGAAACCTCAGGGCATGAAGAGGGAATGAATAGCGTAGTCGGGCGGGGTTTATGGTGTGTAAAAAGGGTGACAGGAAATACAAACTGACATGGCTGGCTGCAAACAGCCAATTCATCCCCCGTCCTTCTTTCTTGTTTTAGTTTCATTTTAATATTCACCCTCAGCGTGGCCATGTGCTCAGCCCCTCCTCTGTGAACAGTGATTAGTCTAAACCAATAACAGCCATTTCCCTCCCCCCACCAGTAATTGGTACAATCATGTGACACCATTCTGGTCCATAAAATATAAAGGTATATCTTCTGGGTAGCTTCGGGGAAATTTTTTTTTTTTTACTCTTAGAAAAGAGATGCCTGAAGGAGAAACTTTTTGTTTTCTGCATGTGTGAGAAGGTGATAGCTGGTGCAACAGCAGCCATTTTGGGATGATGAAGGGAGCTACTCCAAGAGGCCAAAGAGACCTACTAATAATAGAGGGAACAATCTGTCTTTGAAGATGTTGTTGGACCACTGAATTAACCCACTCTGGGTCTTGAATCCAGTTCCAGCCCCAACTTCCTCCAGACTCTCATTCTCTCTTCTCTGAACTCCCTCAGACCTGTCTGGCTGGGGCTACCTCTAGGATTTGCTGTCAGCTGTGATGGCAAGCTTCTGAAGGACAAAGACCATGCCTACTCCTTCTTCCATCCCTTCCCTCGCTCCCCAACACACACCTGGCAGAGCCACGCACAGAACTGGGACGTGGGAGGGACTCAGGAGAGGCTTGCTCCAGACGGACTTCGGAGGCTGCCTGGGCAACATGACTTTCCCTCTCACGGAGGAGCTGCCAGCTCTGCTGATTTGCTGCAGCTCCTTCTGTGCTCTGCTGCCCACACTGTGTCCTTCCGGCGTCTGGGCTGGGTGGCCAGTGTGTCCTTTCTTAATTTCTCGGTGCCCTGGCACCGTCGCTGCCAAGGCTGCATGAATGCCAGCTCAGTGGCTCCAAGCTCTCCTTTGTCGTCTGGCTGTCTCCCTGGGGACAGGGGACGGGTTTCTTATCCTACCCATCCCAAATTGGTTTCCTGGCCTCTCACCCTGCCAACACCAAGAAGAAGGGCTGGACACAGTGATCCCCAGGCAGGACAAAGCAGAAGTGTCTTCCTGGTACAGCCTGGGGCTGGCCGCCCCACCTCATCTCACAGTTCCTGCCAGCCCTTCTAGGCTCTATCTCTGGGACAGGATTGAACATTCAGGGGACCTAAGACCACGAGGGCCAAAGCCAGAGCAGGGCTTGAGTTCTAGTTTCATTATTTTACTATATGTGTGATCTTGGCAATTTGCTCCATTTCTCTGAGCCTCAGTGTTCTCATCCGAGAAGTGGGGATAATGGCGCTACCTCCTAGAGCCGACATGGGGAATAAATGAGCCGACGCATGTGAAGTGAGCCACTGCGTTTGGCAATAACTGTTAGCTAATGTGATGATGACCACTGTTGCATTATTATTTCTGCTCACTTGACAGATACGACTGGACCGTTATTATGTACAAAGGATCCGGGCCAGGTAAGGGGAGTTTAGAGATATTCCTCCACTCAGTCATTTATTTATTCACTCATGCATTTCTTTAACAACCGCTAACCAGGCCCGTAAGTGCACCCCGTTCCAAGAGGAGCGAAGAGTCGTGCGGGGCGAGCGCGGCGCCTGCCGCTCCGGTGCTAGCCTGGCGCCTGCGGGAAGGGGCCACGCAGGAAGAGGCCGCTCATTCACCTGCTCGTTCACTCACTCGCTCACTCCACCTGGCACACCTGGCTTGTACGTGTCCCGTCTCCATGCCTGCCTGGCTCCCAGGCCTGCCAGCGGGAGCTGTGCCTGGCAGTCTGGCTCCTGTCTGCCCCTCCGAGTCCCAAGGGCACCGTGCCCGCTGGATCCCGAGCCCAGAGCTCCTTGCGCTTGGCTGCCACCTTCTCCCTGGGGGGAATGATTTCTGCCAGCCCAGTGCTCTCCCTCTGGGCCAGAGTGGCCCCTGGTGTAACGAAGGAGCTGTCAGGGCAGGGAGGGGTGCTAGGCAGAGCCACCTTGTCTCTGCCCGCCTTGCATTGCCCCTTGCCCCCAGGAGGAAGGCACGGCGGAGCCAAAAATGAGGGAGGCAGCCGGCTACTGCCTTGGCATGCCTGTGGCATGCACGAGCACGTGTGTGCACACGTGTGCATCTGTGTCACCGCCACGTGCAGGGGCAGCACATGTGTGCACCGCACCCCAGCACCGAAGGCGACTCCCTGCACACAGTAGGTGTGCAGAAAGTGTGGAGCCAGCGAGTGGCTGGGGGCCCGCCCTGTGTGGGCTGAGCCCAGAGCTGTAACCGGGCGAGGGGTGCAAGCGAATTGTCAGGAGAAAGGGTGCTTACGGCTCTCGGTGTCTGGCGGGAGCGGCACATGCCAGAGCTTCTGGGCTTGGCAGCTGGACAGTACCCAGGAAGGCAAGGTGGGGGCAGGAGAGAGGGATGATGAGAGCCGGGGTCTTATGCACTCGGTGTACACAGTCACCTCATCTGCAAGGGCTGAAAGCACAGACCCCCCCAGTCTATGAAGTCTTTCGTGAAGCCCAGCTCAGTCTGGGTGGTTCTCCTGTTCTAAACCCCCCGCTCCCTTCCACCTTCGCGACGAAGCCCGGACTCAGGCCTGCCTCTGTCAGTTACCATTTAGCACAACAAAAGGCTTTTCGTGCTCAGTGACGCCACACACAACCTTTTGAGGGGGGTACTGTCACTTGCCTTCATTTTTCAGATGAGGAAACTGAGGCACAAAGAGTTTACGAGACTTGCCCGCGGTCACACAACTGGCGTGTTGTGGGGTCTGGCTCTGAACCCTGATCTGTCAGCTCTGAAGTCTGTCCCTTTAGCCACTACACACGTAGCCACCGGAGGCCGTGTGTGGTCTGGATCTGCCTGCTCTATGTCATTGTCACTGCCTCTCTTCATGCGCCCTCTCCCCGGGCAGATGGAACCACCTGCTGTTTACTTCGCTCCGGCCCCCAGCCCAGCTCCTGCTGTTCCCTCTGCCGGGAGCCCCCATCGCCCACGTCCAACCCTGGTCCACCTTCCAGGGCATCAGCCGCACCGCCCTCTCCCCCATGCGGGCTCCCTGCCTCGTCCCGAGCCCGGTGAGCTCACACCCATGGGCCCAGCACCAGCTCTCCTTTGTCTCGGTCTCCGCGCTCTGCCCGCTGGCTGTGGCATCTCCATTATTGTTCTCTGCGCTTCAACTCACACCGCAGTGCTGTGCTCGGAGCCGGCACTACTGAATGAGTGAGTGAATGGATGACGGCATGCGAGCATGGATGGATGGATGGATGGACACTCGGTGGGGTTGCCTGGAGACTGCCTCCCCCTCCCCCAGACTGTCCTCTATGTTTGTATTGTTTCCTCCTGTTTGTTCCATCCAATGATTCATCAGATATTTATTGAGCATCTACTATGTGCCAGGCTGTGTGCTGGAGGCTAAGGATGCAGCAGTGAGCAAGTCAGACTAAGTCCCTGCCCCCTGGCCTTCCATTCTGTGTATGTGTGTATGTGTGTATGTGCTCGCACGTGCACACACGTGTGTAGGGGGAGATGTGTTCATTAATCCAATAACCTCACAAATAAATGCACAAGTGCCCACTGGGTCAAGTCCTACAAAGAGAGAGTACGGGGAACCCCTGCACCGAGGACCCAACCTTGCTAGGGGTGAGTGGGGCCAGTCAGGGAACAGTCCCCTGAGAAAGGGGCTTCTGAGCTGAAACCCAGGGGATGAGTGATTTGTACTCCGGCACAGGCAAGAGGATGTGCAAAGCCGCACTCAGGGCACTGAAAGGTCCCGGGCAGAGGAGAGCGTGAGGGGGAGAAAGAGCCAGGACGGGGCTGGGAGAGCTCAGATTTTGGCTCAACAGCAACGGGAGGGCAGGGGAGGGTTTTCCACAGAGGAGATGTGTTCAGAGTTGTGCTTTTATGCGGTGATCGCTGTGCTTGTTGCTTGATGTGCAAGGCTGGAAGCAGGGGCCGGCGAGGAGGCGGAGGCAGGGCCTGGGAAAGAGCGATAGTGGCTGGGACCAGGGAGGCCAGCATGGGATGGAGACAAGGTGACAGATCTGAAATATTTAGGAAGCAAAATGGACCAGACTTGGTGATGGATCGGACGTAGGGGAAGAGGGAGGGAGGGACATGGAGAATGACTTCCTGGTTTTTATTTTTGTGTTAGCTGACATTTATTGATCACCTACTCAGAGCCGGGCACTGTTCTAGCACTTTATGTGCATTACCTTGTTTATTCCTCACAATAACCCCATAAAGCAAGTTACCATTATCCCCTTCGCAACCTCATTTCACTCCAATAAGAAGGCTGGGGCAATGGGACACAGTGGGATTTGTCCCAAGCTCTGCTCCTTTGGGGAACAGCCTTGGCAGATGGAAGGCATGGAGAGGGAGTGAGGGAGGCAGGTTGCACACATCGAGCTGATTCTGAGTCGGTGAGAATGATGATAGATAACATTTATAGTGCTTTTGCTGTGTGCCAGGCACGGTGCCATCCAATTAGCTAATAATAAGAGGTAACACAGTTCCATGCAGGGCACTTTGTATCAGTGACCTGACTGAGTTCTATCAACAGCCCTCTTTAAAATTTCTATTCCAGAAGAGGAGACAGCAGCTCAGAGAGGTTGAGGGACTTGCCCAAGGTCACACAGCTAGTCGGTGGTGGATCTGGATTTCAAGCAAGCTCTGGCTGGGGGAGGGAAAGGAGGATGGGCAGGGAGGTGCTCAGTGGCCTAGGAAGGACAGGTCTACATTTGGCTTTGTGCGTGAGCCATGTCCCCTACCCACCATGCTTGGGGTGACCTACCCCAGGCCTGGGTCCCTCCTCAAGACCTGCCCTCCCATGCAAGTTACACACGTGCACAAGGATGCACACGCACATGCACATGCGCCCTGTGGCCGGCACTGCTCACCTGCCCGGGTGCAGCCTTTTCGACCCTCCAGCCCAGGTGCCCCCGGCCAGCACCTGTCTCCCGCCCCACCCCGCCCCACCCGCGTGCCGGTGCCGCAGGCAGAGCCGCGCTCTACATCATGTTGACAGTAGAAATTACATCCCGAGCTGCTGTTTTACACCGCGCCCTGTCAGAACTCACCGCAGCCCAGTGATCAGGACAAATTGAATACCATCCTGGCCGTGTCAATATTTATTCCATTTTACAAACGCGGCCGGATGGGGGGCAGGGCCCTGCGGTGGTGCCAGCCAAGCAGAGCCCCAGGAGGCCTTTCTCCCCCAAACCGCCTCCTCCTCCATCTTTCTTCTTCCTCCTCCTCCTCCTTCTCCTCCTCTTTCTGTACTTTTCATAATCAGTTAAAATGGTAAAATTCAGCCTTTCGATACCCAAAACTGCACAAATCATAAATGCACAGGTTAACTAAGAATTATAAAACGAACCCACGAGTCCACCTTTTCATCAAAATGCTGAAAGTGTCCCCCTCCTCAGAAGCCCCCCATTGTGTGTCCCTTCTCGACCACAACCCACGGGTTCCCCCGTCCTGGTTTTAGGATAACCAGTCCCTTGCATTTCTTCATCGTTTACCGCCTAACTTGCTTTCCCAAACATCTCAGTCTCACTTTGCTTGGTTTTGAGCTGGTTTTCAGCTGGAATCACACTGTAGACCCGTTTTTGCATCTTTTGCTCAGCTGGCATCATGCGTGTGAGCTTTGTCTCTGCGCTGGCTTGAGTTCCTTTTCCCTGCTGCGTAGTACTCCACTGCACCATGCCCGGCGCCCCACGCCACGGTTTATAAATCCATCCTGTCGTTCTCCTTTTTCTCTGCTTTGTCCTGCTCTTCCTTCTAGCGGGCCTCTTCCTTTCCTGCTATCGCTTCTCTTCTGCTTCCTTCTTCTCCCCCTGTGCCACCCCCTTGGCTGTCTGTCTCCCATCGTTCCGCCTGCTACATCCGGGAGCTAAGCGCACTCGCACAGCGGGGAGAAGGACTTAACTCCCCTCTCACCCGGATGGTAAAGCACCACCCTCTGGGCCGGGTGAGGACTGAGGTGGTGCCGAGTGGCCCTGCAGCTGTCTGTGGGATGCACAGCGGTGTGGGCAGGGGACTGGGGCTGGGTTGGGCGGGGACCAAGCCCCAACCTCAGCTCTGCTCACCCAGGGTCTCCTGGCGCACCTTCCCCGTGCCCGGTGTCGTGTCTCACCAAGGCAGAGGAGACCTGCGGGCGGGTGGGGCCCCTCCTCAGAGCCCTCACGGCGCCTGCCTCGATATCCCAGGGGCACGTGTGACACATGTCTTTCTAGCCTCCCTTAGCCCCTTGTCTATCTTGCAGCTGCATTGACAATGCGCATATTCAGGACAGGTAATTTTTATTGCAACCCGAGAAGATGACATTAAGGAATCTGTCCCTTTGTGCTACAGGAGAAAGTTCTCCAGGCTGGAAGGCAAGTGGACTAGGTTAGAACTTGGCTTTGATCCTACCATGCTGGGTGACCTTGGGCAAGTCCCTGCCCTCTCTGGGCCTCTGGACAACGGAAGGTCAAAGTGTGGTTCCCAGGGTTCATCAGAGAACCAGGGTCATGCTGGTGGCATAACAAGGGGAAGCTTGTTCAAAATGCACATTCCAGGCCCCTGGTGCTTCTGATCCAGTGACGATGACTGTAATACTAACAGGCAACGTCCATAGGGTGCTTTCTGTGTGCCAGGGACTTACGCATTTGATGAGCTAAAAAGAAGAGGCTGTGTTTATCGACCTCTGTGCTAAGCACCTGACTTGGTGACACACTACCCTCTGGGCTGCTGTAACAATTGAGGTGGCCTCCAGTGGCCCTGCAGCTGTCTGTGTGATGCACAGCTGTGTGGGAACTGGGGTCCCCTGGCTTCATCGGTGTCATGGTCTGTTTTATTATTATTGTTATTTACAGGTGAACAAACTGGGGCACAGGGAGGTGAAGCCACTTGTCCATGGTGATAGCCGGGAAGTGGGGAAGCTAGGACTGGAACGAGGGAAGTCTGGCACCAGAACCTGTCCTAGGTCTGGGACAGCCCCCCAGCAGGTTCTGATGCGACCCGGGAGCCCCTGGAGCAGGTAGTCAGCAAGTTGTAGAATAGACAGCAAGTATTGTGCACCTACTGTGTGCCCAACCTTGAACTAAGTGCTACACATTTTCATAGCGATTCAACAAGCTATGTGTGAGTGGCTCACCCCCACACAACCAGGGCAATCTCTTATTGTTATTCTTTTGGGCAATCCTCCCACTGCCCTCCTGAGATGGCTTTAGTCTCTCCAGTCACCGATGAACAAGGGGAGGTGGCTTGCTCAAGACCATGTGGCTAGGGTCCAACTCCCAAGGGGTGAGCTGTCATCCCAGCATACCGCCTCCATTCCCAGACTCTGCCCTGCAGCTGAGTTGCATCCGATAACTCTCTGGGCCTCAGTCTTCCCATCTGTAAAATGGAGGAGTTGCGCCAGTGAGCTGGGAGTCTAGAGTGCCAGCTTCTGCCCTAACATCACGTGTGGCCTCGCATGGGTTTCTTCCCTCTCCAGGCCTCAGTCTCCCCACCTGTAAAAGAGGTTTCCATTATCCCACCCCAACACTGCATACAAATGCTGCTTTAAAGCAAACCTCCGGTGACAGTGACAGAAGGAAGGCCTTAGGCCGGGGCACGGGTGCCGGTCCCCACACAGCTCGCTTCGGCCGAGGGCTCCAGAGAAGAGACTCAGCCGAGAGCTGTCAGCAGCCTCACGGCTGTAGCCACCCGAGGTCCCAGCCATCCTGGGTGGAATGTTCCACTACGCAAAATCTGTTGCAAACTCAGGAACGACCCCGGCTCTGGAGACGACAGCAGGCAAGACCTGGCCTCAGCCTGAGCCAGAGCCAGGGCGGCCCTGGTGGGCTCGGAGCCCTGGAGCCCTGGGCGCCCGGGTGGGCCGCCCGCGGTGATCACAGCGGGATCAGCGCCCCAGATCTCACTTAAAGCCTGGCGGCCACCGCCTGCCTCGCAGCTCGTCTCCCGCAGCTCCCTGAGGTCCCGGCGATTATGCCACTGAAAATTCCGCTTTCATCTTGTCAACCTCGCAGTAAATTACAGGCCCGGGGAGGCGTGGGCCTCCTCCTTAAACAAGATTCAATTCCACTTAGCTGCCCCCATTCCCGCCCCACACGCGGGTTCCCTCCCTCCCACCACCCCTGCTCGCGATTTATGGCCTCTCCTTGCAGCAGCTGGTAACCATGGCGAGCTCCTCAGGGAGGCTCGGGCTGGGGCCTCGGCAGCCCCAGACTCCAGCGCGGCCCGCGGCTCCCTCCCAGGTCCGGGAGCGGAGAGGCCAGAGACGCAGCCTGGGCTTTCAGAGGCAGAGCGATAATAGTAACCCTAGCAATCACCAGCACTTGAGTGCTATCACATCTAATCCTCACAATAACATGGCGCAGACACTGTCATTACCCCATTTTATAGATGGGCAAACTGCGGGCAGGCCGGGAGCATGAGGTCACTGCCAAGGTCATACGCCAAGGCAGCAGTGAACCCCAGGGCTGAGGAGCTTAAGCACTCTGGCTCACCGCCTCTGCCCCCAGCTGCTGCTTCCAGGGAGTTTTAGGCCTTGGTCCGTCCATCTGATGTTTGAATTCTCTCTTAGATCTCAGCCCCTGCTTGCAATCCCCTGGTGACGGGGAGATCACTCCTCTCCAGAGGGCCCGTTGTCTCCCCATGATTAGACATAGTCACCAAATAATGATCAGGCCCTGTTGCCCCTTGGAAGCATTGTTTTGGCACATAAGGCCCTCTGGGATCTTGCGCTAACTCCATCTGCAAACTTATCTCTCAGGTTTACCAACACTAGGCTGCATGGGGCGTTCTCCCTGCTCAGTGTCCGGCTCCAACCCTGGGTCTTTCTCATCCATTCCCTTCCCCCTGCAATGACTGTTTCAGAACATCAAAGCTGGAAATCCACAACCTTCCTCATTTTCCTGATGGACAGAGGCCCAGAGAGGGGATGAATTTCTTTAGTGTGCAGGCTGAGTTGATAGTGGGCCCCAAATCTCCTCCCAATAAAATAATGAATTGTAATAAGAATAACTAATGTTCATCGAGTGCTTGGTACCCCAATTAAGCATTAAGCATCTACTTAATTCTCACACAACCCTATGAGGCAGGTCCTGTTGCTGTTGCCATGTTGCCATGGAGATGAAGCACAGAGAGGTCAGGTGACTTGCCCAAGATCACACAGACAGTCCAACGTCAGAGCCACGCTCCCAACCAGGGGCTCCCTGGCTCTGTGCTGCCTCTGTCCACCCCCCAGGGCCCGTTTGTGGATGGGCACGCAGACAAGAGACACCAGGAGGAGCCAACGTGCCAGGGAAAGGTACAGGTGCCTACTCCACCAGGGACACTGGCCTGTCATTTTCATTCTTGGGTCTGGGTCCTGAGGGCAGCATTGCCCCTGGCCTGAGCCTGCCCCCTAGGATTGTCACTTCCTAGGGACAATCCATATCCTCAGGGACTTCCAGCCTTGTGACTTCTTCCTATTGGACTGCAACCCTGGACCTCAGGAGGCAGGGCTTGGAGTCTGATTCATCTCCATACCCCAGAGCCTAACCCAGGCACCAGTATGCAGTAGGTGCTCAATAAGTGCTTGCTTTTATCTAAGGGAGTCAGGTTGGCTTCCTGCAGCAGGATACATGTGAACCGCTCCTTGGCAGGTAAGAAAGAGTTCACCATACAGCGCAAAGGGGAAGGGAACTCCAGGCAGAGGGCAAAGCTCGAGCAAAGCCTTGGTGGAAGGGATGTGCAGGGTGTCTGGGGACAGGTAGAAAGGTGAGGTGCAGCCAGGCTGAGCACCTTGCCAAGGGGCTGGGTCTGCACTTGGAGGTGGGAACACTCATCCCGACCTGGCTGTGCCTGGAGGAGATGGGGAAAAACACGGGGAGAGAGTATCCCCCCGGGTCCTGCCTCCCCAGGCCGGGATGGTGGCACTCCAGGCTGCCATCCAGTATGGCCAAATCACCCCCAGACCGTGAGGGGTGACAGCTAGGCAGCACTGAGCCAGGACTGAGGGAGGCTGACTTTCTTCCCTCCTCTGACTAGCGATGGAGATGGCAGACATGTCGTCTTCCCTAATCTCTGCTCTCAGGCTAGCACAAGAAAGCAAGTGGAGACGGGCACCTTGCTCAAACCTTAATCCTTTCCTTCCTGACTGTAAAGCTGTGGATTCTAGTCAGGGATTCTCCGTCCCTTTCTCCAGGGGACACTGCAAGTATTGAAGGACACAGAGCTCAGATACGGCTCCACTGTATCGACTACATAAGGGAAAGTGGTAAGACCCTAAATCCGCGTTCATCTTTCCAGAGAGCACATGAGCTAGGGGCGGGGGAGGGGGCTTAGCAGCCAGACCCGGGCTGGCCTCCCAGGTTTGCTGCTACCAGACCTCAGGCAGGTCACGTCACCTCTCTGAGCCTCAGAGTCTTCTTCTGTAAAACAGGGAAAATGAATCCGCCCAGGTTTGTTGTGAAGCTCGAGGAAATGATGACTATAAAAGTACCCTCTGGAAAGAGTCAGGAGCTGTAACCAAGTTAGGTTTGCTTATTATCTTCCACAAGCCAGAGTGGATCAGAGTCACAAGAGGGAAAGGTAATGATCGCGGTTTGTGGGGCTTTTGCCACCTGCCTCCACCACCCTAGGTTGAGCCCACTGGAAACATCCATTCGCCAGAGCCCCACCACAGCCCTCCGAGGTAGCTGCTGTCATTGACCCATTTTACAGATGGGGAAACACACCTATGTCCAGCCTCTATCATTCCTCTTTGCAACAGAGGAAATGCCCCTCCTCTTGCACAAGCCTACACAAACCTCCTGGAATCCGAGAAGACTTATACTGTGGATTCTCCCCACTCCTGCCTTCCCTTCAGCCCTCTCTGATGAGCTCCTGGACATCAGGATTTAAGCACGCTCAGGTACATTCTACTCTTTAAAAGACAAAAAACAAGCACACAGCTCCCTATACCCATCAACCCCTTCCCTTTTTTTTTTTTTTTTTTTTTTTTTT
>VBSM01003200.1:1454732-1482246 GCA_008086735.1 Cheirogaleus medius | reverse complement strand
ACCCGGCCCAGGCTCCTAGGCCCTGCAATCAACTGCCCAGGCCGCTGGGCACAGGCAGCCTCCACCCTTGCTCATCTCTGACTTATGTGGCCTTCAGTGAGTTCTCTCCACTCTGGTCCCTGGGCCTCAGTTTCTCCTCAAAGGCCCACCCACCTCCAAAAGACTAGATTCCATGGTTCAGTGCCCCTCCCAGCTTCGGATTAAGGAAAATTCACAAGGGGCCCCCTGGCCCAGAGAGAACCTGCACAGACACCTTTCCTATCACCAGAAGACACCTGCCACCTGGAATTTTGCAGCTCTGGGTCCAGAATGGCCCAGTTCATTTTCCCAGAGATCCTTGCCTAAAACCCTCATGAGTAGAGGGAGAGACCACTGCTGGGGGCTGGGCTGGGCTGGGCTCAGAAAAGCCAAGTTCTGGTCCAAACACTGTCCCAAACCAGCTACGTAGCTCTAAGCAAATCCTGCCTCTCTCTGGACCTGCATTCCCATCTGAAAGCTGGAGACAACCATTGCTCCCGCATGGCTGTACCGTGGGGGCTAAATGAGATAATGCATGTGACGCTCCTAGAACACAGCAAAAGCTCCGCGTGTAACTATTACCATTATCAATAAGCCCAACCTGGTCTGTTAAAACTGGAAATGTATAAAACCCATGACTCAGGAGTCTGCGCTAGAGAAACATCAGTGCGTGTGCCGGGAGAAGTAGATAGTCACCGCGGCCCTCCTGATAATAAGGGGAAGAGGGAAAACATCCTACGTGTCTGTTGGCAAGGGAGTGGACAGATAAAATGGAGCATATTCAGATGATGGAACACAGCCACTTAAATGGAATGAACCGGAGCTATATATGTCAACATTGATAGCTTTCAGAAACGTTGGAGAGAAAAAAGCAAATTGCAGAGTGATACATCAGCATGAATCCATTTACATTAAAAAAATACAAAACAATGCTAGTTATTTTCTGTGGGTACACATAATATATGCAAAAGTCTAAAAATGGTCTGCGGTGACACATACTAAACTCGTCCCAGGAGTTAGCTCCAAGGAAGTGGGAGGGGCCCGGATGGGAGGCCTTGGGGAAGGGACTTCGGCTCCGTCCACCGGTGGCGCAGTGTCCCGATTTCTAAGAGAATGGATTCATGTATTTCTTATAAAATTAAAATTAATTTTTAAAAATAAATTAACAACTTTAAAAAATTCCTGCCCTGCCTATTTCACTAAATTGTTTAGAGGACCAAATTACATGTGCATAGAGAATGTGTAATTCATTTTCTAGTTGACAGAGCATTTTTTTACCCACGTGACTGACTCCATCCTCTCAACAAGACTTTGAGAGATGGATTGTGATTTCTGTTCTACTGAGGAGGTAACCGGGCCGCAGAGAGGTGAAGTGATTTGTCCCAGGTCAAACTTCTGTGGTGGGGTGGAGCTACGATTCACACCTGGGCTGTGGGGTCCATAGCCTGGGCCCCTCTTTCCACTGCTGCAGGCTATGGGGTTAAAAATGCCTTTTAAGCTGTCTACTGGCTAATGCTGTCATTAGCATAATGATGGTGGAGGCACTGTCCTCTCAGCTCCTTCTCAAGGGGCCTGCAGTCTCCGGCAGAAGTCCCATCTGAGCTGGCCCAAAGCCCTCAGCCATATGGTCCCGGGGTTGCCCTCTCTCGAGACCCTCACCCACTATTCTCTGGGAGGCAGTATGGTGCTAAGGATAGACCTTGGATATCGGACTCAGAGAGACCTGGATTTGAATCTGAGCTCTGTCACCTACCAGCAGGTGACTGTGAGTGAGCCACTTCCTTCCTCTGCAAAATAATACCTAGTTTGCAGGTTGCCGTGAGCAAAGTGTACACAGTAAGTGCTCAATGAATGTTAGTTCCTGCTCTCTCTTCCCCTCCCAACAGCTTCCCCAACTCTTAGCAGGGGCCTGGATAGCCCCTGGCAGTGTCCGACTCACCCCGAACCCTGTGCCAGCCACAGTACCGACACAAAGTAGGTGCTCAGGGAAGTTTGTGATTTGGCTTCAGAAAGTTAGTGGGGTTGAATTATTAGTGACAAGAGGAAAAGTTACCACAGTCTAACTGGGATGTCAGACCTGCTCACAAGCAAGGGTCCTCCCAATTGCAACTGATTGCTGGGGTCAGGTCCCTGGGGCCATCCTGAACTCTACCTTGAGGGCAGTGGGGAGCCATTGAAGGTTTAATCAAGGGAGAGACACGGTTAAGTAGATTTCAGAAAGGACATGCTGTGTGGAGTGTAGCTTTGGAAGAGACAAGACAGGAGGCAAACAGATCCACGAGGAGGCTTTGGTGAACATCTCAAGTGACAGATGGGGCCCTGAGATCCCTTCTGTTCCCATGAGACCCCTTGGGGACTGGAGGTGCAGTGACTGGATCCTGAAAGATGCTAGGATTTTATAGGGTATGGAGAGAAAACCTGTGATGTGTGTGTGCATGTGTGTGTGTGCGTATATATAAATTGAGAATATGTTTTGTAAGCCACAAAAATCACGTACACCTACCCTGATACGCTCTTGTCACTGTCTCAGCCTTTCTTGGGCATACAACATTCGCCTTTGTATTCAGGGAGCATTGACACAGGTCTCAAGGAAATTCCCAGCTCACCTGAATCACTTGGCAGAAACAAGTTTTTATGTCAACTCGCAAACCGACCCATGTAAGCCCTCCGACAAACACAGAGCACATTATTGCGAAGGCTGGTCGCCAACAAAGGGAAATGGTCAGCTTTTCTCTTTCTCGTTTGTCACAGACACATCTGTCGAGCCATGCCTGGCATTCAGGATAATGTCACACATGCCCAAACCTTCTGATTTAAGGAGGAGGCAGGGAGGGCAGGTGGAATACGGACAGGGTGAGAGAGGGAGGTCACGGTTCGTCATAAAAATAGCAGCTACCGGCTTTCGAATGCTTACTATGTGCGGGGCACGTGCATGAATTCTTGCATCAATCTCCGATGCGGGTGCTGTTATTACATATGCCTTTTACAGATGCGGGAATGCAGACCTTGGGGAATTGAAGCATCTTCCTGAAATTCACACAGCTGGTAAGTGGCAGAGCAAGAGCTGGCTCCAAGGTCCACTGTGACAGCTTCCTCCCATCGCCAGACTTGATGAATACCAATACCTGCCTTTTTGTCCCCAAAGACACCAATACTAATGAGTTTGATGATGTTGCTCCATTTATTCATTCAAAAAATAATTATTGAGTGCCCACTCTATGCTTGGCAAAGGGGAAGGAGAGTGGCAGCGGACGGCGCAGGCAGAGGTCCAGAGACAGAAATGGGTCCAGCGTGCCCAAGATCCCCTGGACCTGCTGGGTTAGATGCCGGAGTAGATGGGCCTGCGTGGGTGGGGAGCAGCGCTGAGGAGTGGGGGGGGGGTCTGTAAACAGTGGGTGGAGGTGGGGGCGGGGCGGGAGTGCTGCCGAGAGAGCAGGAAGGAATCTCGCTTCCTTATTTATTACCTCTGGGCTCTCCAATGCATGACTACCAGGCAGAAGTGACAAAATAAAAAGGGAAAGGAAAAAATGCCAGCTACAGCCAGAATGAAATCAGGGCAAATAGAATAAAAACTGACAGCCAAGTATAAATAAATATTCGTAAAAGAGTTAAAGGACAGATTAAAATAAAAACACCAAATGCAATTCTTACCCCTTGACAAATGCAGTGCGAATTGGGTTCTTTTAATCAAATGTTTGGCAGGTGTATGAATTATTTATAATTCAATATCGGGTGGTTAAATGGAAAATGGAAGATGTTCCCGTCGTCTTCTCAGAGCTTATCCGCTTCCCCGGTGAGTTCTCCCCGGGGGAGGGGAAGGTGGGCGACCACCCCTCCCCCACACCAGGTGCCAGGCTGGACGGTAATCTCCGCCTAGTTCTGGGCATCGCCATTCGTCAACCTGCTCCCTTGTCACAAGCCTACTTCGCTGCCAGAGCCTTGTCAAGAAGGAGGCTCCCTCCATGCTGGCGTCAGGAGAGGGGGCAGCTGGCCAGGTGTAGGGGAGCCAGGAGTCCAGAGACCTGGGTTCTTGACTCTGGGCTTGCACAGACTCTGTGCGTGCTCTCCTGCAAGTCTGTCCCCTTCCCGGTTCTCCCGCATCACCCTCCTTTACTCCTCACATCCTTTCGTTTCAATTGACAGAGTGCAACACAGCATGTGGTAGCCCCACATCCAGCTACAGCAGGAAGCAAACTGTCTCCATTTTACAGATGAGAAAACTGAGGCTCGGAAAGATGCCTAGATGTGCCTCTGTTCACACAAGGGGTGCAAGCTTAAGTTGGGGCTGGAATCCACGTCTTTAGACTCCAAAAGCCCTGGAAGCGCATCTGGGAGCAGAGAGAGGCCCGGAGTCTGGGTAGAGCGGCCAGGGCATGAGCCCTGGAATCAGACAGGCTCTGAACGCACTCCCTGCATGACCTGGGGCATGTTACCTGACCTCTCTGGTCCTCCACTTCGTCCACCGTACACCGTGCTGATGATAAGCGCTACCCTGGGGCTACGGCGAGGATTAAGAGGCGGCCTGAGTGCACTGCCTGCCCTCCGTGGGAGCCGGACATTGCTGTTATTATTGTAGCTACAAGAAAGGACCCTCATTTTACAGATGAGGAAACTGAGGCCCAGAGAGACAAAGGGACTTCCCCATGGCCATTCAGTGGCAGGGAATCCAGGTCTCTAGGAGCTCATCAGACCATGTGCTGCTCATGCCCGCCCCTCCCCCAGTACCCACCCCCACCCCAATTCTGAACGGGATCCCCCCACCAAAGAGTCCCAAGGAGCAGCTTCACACCAAGTCATGGGCCGTTCTGTTCTCATCTTATCCCCGCCCCCATTTCTGTTTCTCTTACACATACATGCACACTCGCACGCACACGCACGCACGTGCGCCCCGCGAGCCGAAGCAGGAGCAGAGGATCCCCCCGCAGCCACATGTTGCTGATCCCCTGAGCAGCAGATGAATGAGTCCTCACAGCTAACAAACGGCTGTCGGAAAGGTGGGAGAATGAAGGTAATTAGTCCCCTTAATGCCGATTTCAAACTAATCTTTCACACTTAAGGAAATTGTTCCAATGATTTTCTTATTTTCAGGGGAGCTCGTTAAGTAAGAATTAGAAAAATAGATATGGCAGAAGATAAGAAAATGGATTTTGTAGTGACAGGCTGCCTAAACACACTCAGACGGGGCTGGCTGGGCCAGGACCAAGGGACAGACCTGGGTGCTCCTGGGGCGGGTGACAGACATGTGTTCCAGGGCCCTGGGGCAGGACGAAGACCCCAGGGGTGGGTGTCAAGGGTCCAGGGCCCACAGCCTCAGCATGAGGCCTCTGCAGAGCGGGTGCTCCATGAACACTGGCTGCTGTTGCTGTAATCTGAACCCAGACCTTCCTTCTCAGCCTCCCTGCTCCTAACCTCTGGCCGGAACTTTCCTCAACATCGGCACAGAGTGATGTCTTTGCCGGGATCCAGGGCCCAGTGCAGGGAATTCAGACCTCACCACCTTCTGGATCCTCTGGGGAAGCCAAGGGATGGCTATGGAAGGCCTGCTGTATGCAGGTTGCTGTGCTGCGTGCTTTACCCTCCATCTCACCCACCGGGCAGATGTGTGTGTCGCCATGTCACAGAGGTGGAGGTGCAGACTCAGAGGCAGGGCCAGTGTGCAGCCAGCCCTGCCAGTTGCCTTCAAGTGTCATTGTTCTGACTGGTCAGTGCTTGGGCTGGTCCAGTTGTTCAGTATTTTGAGTATCACCCTTGGTCATGTGACGTGCCAAGGCCATGGGGCTGTAGGTTCCAATCTGGAATTGGAACCCATGCATCTGGCACCACAGCTTACACCAGTTCTGTCCCTCCAGGCTACCTCTGTGTAAGGGGTCCCAGTAGGAAGGAGGCTTAGAGGGGATGACTTGGAGCCAGGAGAAACTGGGTGTCCCCTG
This sequence comes from Cheirogaleus medius, assembly GCA_008086735.1. Lineage (NCBI taxonomy): Eukaryota > Metazoa > Chordata > Mammalia > Primates > Cheirogaleidae > Cheirogaleus > Cheirogaleus medius. The sequence goes on along the minus strand of VBSM01003200.1, from coordinate 1,476,298 downwards.
CAGAGACGGGGTGGCTTCACAGGGTGGGGAAATGGGAAGGAGGGTCTAGCCAATAAGGTGTCTATCCTGGGATGGGCATAGGCCATTTTCCCCTCACTCCTTACCAGCTCTCATCCCTGCCTCCCCTCCTCGCTTAGGCTGTGCCCCACCCGGTCACCGTGCCCAGCCCTGACCACTCCTGGCCTTCCTCTCCAGCAGCCTCTGATTTCTCCCTCATCTCTGCGCTGAGCAGGAACTCGGTGGTCCCCATTTTCAGCTGCAGTGCGTTCTGGGAAGCTTACCTTTGCTTGTCCCATGACCATCCTGGTCTGTGGACCAGGTTCATTGTCATCAGCTGAACTGCCTGCTGATTGGCTCCAGCAAAGGAGAAGGATTGTTCGCTAACAAGCCAAGTGGGAAAATGTGACTTTGTGAAAATGTCAACATGACATTTTTCCTTGGGTCACGGGCAAGGTTGTGCATTCAAATCTTGTCTCCCTCATACCCCCAACCACAATGGAAACCTCTGCTGTGCAGAATTTGTGCCTTATTTGGAGAAAGCCCCTAGTGCAGTGGTTCTCAATCAGGGGTGACTTGGCCACCCTCAGGACATTTGAAATGTCTGGAGACATCTTTGCTTGTAACAACTTGGGGGCTGTCACTGGCATCTTAGTGGGTGGAGGCCAGGGATGTTGCTATCCATTCCAAAGTACACAGAACAGTGCCCCCCTCAAAAAAGAATTATCAAACCTAAGAGGTCAGTAGTGCCAAGGTTGAGAAACTCTGCCCCACTGTCATCTGATCCAACATCCCGATTATATAACTCACCTTGGAGCAGAGAATAGGATCCAGGTCTCCTGACTCTGTCTACCACTGGGATTAAACAATAGAAAGGGAATTGGGCCTCTGGGCCAAAGATTCAGGGTTCAGACACCTTTCGTTTTCAATTGAACAAATATATATTTTGCTCCTGACACGTGCCACGCATTGGGTAAGTTGCTGGGTACTCAGTCATGGACAAAATATATCCCATCTCTGCCCACTTGAGACTCCCGTGTAGTAGACTTTGAGCTGGGTGACCTTAGGCATGTTGCTTCCTCCTCTGAGCCTCAGTTTCCTCATCTCTAAAATGGGCATGACAGATATGCCATCTCTCCCAGCATTGGTGTGAGGCCACCAGTAATTTAGATGTCAAATACAATTGTAGATCCTTGATAAACATGTAAGTGGATTGAATGCTGCTTCTTCCTAGAGAGGGCTGGGCAGGTGGTAGGGACAGTTTTTCTACTAGGAAAAGAGAATGGGGAGAAAACTAAGACATTCTTGAGCACTTACTGTATGCTTCTCATGGATCCTCCTGTCAACACTGCAATGCAGGTGTTCTCTTGCTCAAAGAGCAGATAAGGAAACTGAGGCTCAGAGAGGGAAAAAGATGCTCAAACTGGATTTGAATCCAGCTTCCCTGGCTCTTTCAGCTCTCCCCTTCTTGCCATCCCCAGGGCCTTTTAAGATGATGCTGGGCAGGGGGTCAAGGTCTGAGCCTGACCAGGCCTGGCCCTCAAGCTTATTCCCCAGCGTTCCCGGGGATCTCGGTTTCACCCCATTAGCGCTGCTTTAAAAAGTGCGGAGCGACCAGGGCGCGTTATTGCCCACATAAATCAGGCGGCTCCGAGTATGGAACACCTTTAAACAAACAGCTGATGGGAGTGAAGTTCCAGGATCATTATTAATAGCTTTTCATTTCGGTGGCCGCTGTGCTGTGACATGCCTTCCCAGCAGAAGCCCGGCGCAGCCAGTCCCCGATCCACCGATCCCCCGAGTCCGCCAGTCAGAATGAATGACTGTACCTTTGTGTTAATTGTGGAGCCCCAGCCACACGCAGAATGCTAATAGGGCCAAGTGGGAGGGGGCAGATGCCAGGCTTCCTGGTTGCTGGGCAGGGAAGGACCCCACCTCTAATCCTCCTCCACCGCAGCCAGAAGCGGGATCTGTCTAATGTACTTATCTGAGCTCTGCCCCACTCTGCTCAAGAAGGCCCTAGGGCTCCCACCGCCCACACCCAAGTCCAGACTCATCCGTCTGCCATCAGGGCCCTCGTGTCATCCTGTCTGTGGCTCCAGCCTCCTTGCTTGCATTCTGACACCAGGAACGCTACACTGTTCCAACTCCTATTCATTTATTCATTTATTCAATCAATCATTCATTCATTCAACAAACATTTACTGAGCCCTCTGAGGGATGCAGAGAATGAAGCTGTGAACAAGATGGACACGGTCCCTCGGCTAATGGAGTTCAATATCAAGCAGAAAAGACAGGCGAGTGTGGGCTTTGGAGCCAGGCTGCCTGGGTCCGTATCGCAGTTTAGCTCTTTCCTATCTGTGACCTTGTACACATCACCTCTTCCGGGCCTCAGTTTCCTCCTTTGTAGAATGGGAATAATAATAGTAGCTACCGCATGGGCTTGTGTGAGGAATTAAATAGCTAAAAATATATGTAAAACACTTAATACACTTACTATCATTTACTATTGAGTACGAAGTACTCGATAAGCAGTAGCTATTATTATCATTATTAACTCACGACTTCATTAAAATGTACGAGAACGAGTATGAAAGAAAGGAAGCAGGAGCAAGGAGAGCATCCGACACAGGGGCTGGGTGAGTCTGGCGCTCTGGGGAAGGGCTCCCCGGGGAAGCGACACACTCTCGGGCCGGATGGTGCGGGGAGACGGGTGCGGGCATTCCAGGGGGACATCACAGATAAAGGCCCCGAGGCAGCATGGATTTTGCCAAGCTGAGAGCCCTGAGAGGCAGCGGGAAGGCTGTCGCGTCAGCAGCGATCGGGAAGGAAGGCTGAGATGAGACGGGAGAAACAGGCAGGGGGCCACACCTCGCAGCTTCTCGCGGGTCTCGTTAAATTTTAGATTTCATCCTAAGAGCAATGGGGAGCTTTGGAAGCGTCGGAAGCAGAAGATTGGCATGAGCCCTATTCTGCTTTTAAACTCCCCCAGGCCACTATGTGTGTGCGGCAGACTGGCTCCCACCCCCTCACCTGCTGGGGTGCTCAGGGGGGTGGCTGAGAAGGAAAAGGGGAGAGGAGGCTGTTGTCCAGGTGAGTGATGACGCGGGGCTGGACCAGGCGGGGGCAGTGCAGGTGGAGAGGAGTGGGCCATTTCTAGAGCTACACAGAAGGCAGGATCCTCAGGATGGATGTAGTACGAGGGGATGGGTGAGAGAAAAGGACCTGTCGGGGAGGAGTCTAAGGTGGACCCATCTGCTGATTTGGGGGACAGAGGAGTAGCAAGTTTGGAGGTCAGGGACTATGACCTTAGTTTGCCATGCCCTGATGCCTGTAGGCCTCTGAGCCTTTGCATATACTGTTCCAGGGGAAATGCCTTTCCCCAATCTTGTCTGGTGGGAGATTTTTCATTAATCACTCAAAGCCAGGCTCTGACATCCCCTCCGATATGTGAAGCCCTCGCTGGCTGCCCCAGATTTGGTCTCTCCTTCTTTGTATTCACCCCCCTCCCAGCACCCTGCATCTTGTAGAGCTCATGGCTCCTTCTCATATTCCTTTGCTGTTTCCACCTCATTTCCCTCCAAATTTTGGAAGGCCCCCGAGCTTAGCCCTTGGGCCACTCCTCTTTTGAGTCTGTGCCACTCCTTGGCTGAACCACATGCAGTCCTACAGACTGGAACCCCACAGATTGGCTAAAGACACCCAAATGCGTGTGTCTAACTCAGATCTCTCCCCAAACCCCAACTTCTATAGCCACTTGTCTGTTCACACGGATGCCTAAAAAAAAGGCACTTCAAACTTCTCATGTCCAAACCCAAACTCCTGTGTCCCACCCCCGACACACACACACACACAATGATAAAATAAATTTTAAAACAGTGCCTCTTCCAGCTTTCCCCATTTCAGTGACTGGCAACTTCATTCTTCCAGCTGCTTCCGCCAAAAGCCTTGAAGACATCCTTGACTTCACACCCCACATCCAATCCATCAGCAAATCCTGCCAGCTCTACCTTAAAATAGACCCAGAATCTGACCCAGCTCGCCACCTTCATTGTCGACAGCCTGGTCTGAGCTACCATCATCTCTCACCTGGGTTATTGGAACGGCCTCCTAACTGGTCTCCCTGCTTCTGCCCTGGCCCCCTGCAGACTGCTCTCAGCTCCGGTGTTAAAACACATCAGGTCATAACACTCCTTCGCTCACAATTCCTTTGGCTTCTTGTCTTTCTCAGAGTAAAATGGCTCAAAAGACTCGACATGGTTTGGCCTCTTGTTACTTCTCTGACCTTTTCCTACTACCCTTCTGCCTCTATTTCTGCCACACTGGCATTTTGGCTGTCCCCTGAATAGACCGGGTATGAGCCCACCTCCAGGCCTTTGCACTTGCTGGTCCTCTTACCGGGAACACCCTTGACCTTGAAGTCTGCCAGGCTCACTCTCCCTTGGGGGGTGGGGGGGGCAGGCTCTGCTCCAATGCTGACCCCATGTGGCTTTTCCTGCTAACCTGAGATGAAACAGCCCCCCAGATCCCCAGGCCATTCCTACCCCCTCACCCTTCTTCCCCCCATAGAACGTATGACTATCTCACCGCCATCTGACACATTACAAATGCACTGCCTCCTTACTCTGTAATCGAGCTCCATGAGTATAGGGGCTTTGTCATGTTTGCTGGATGGCATATCCCCTGCATTAGAACCGTGCTTGGTATATCATCTGTGCTCAGTGGAGATTTCTTGGAAGACTCTGGAATCATCTTTAACTATCTGTCTCCTTGTTTGTCTGCTTATCTGTCTCCCCTGGTAGACGGTGGGCAGCAACTGGGTCCAATTCTCCACCGTTTGTCTTGTGTCCAACACGGAGCCTGCACAGAATGGGTGCTCACCACACGTTTGAATAAACAAATGGATAAGAACAGATTTCCAGAGGGATGGCCTGGGGTGGTGTGAGGGTGGGGTTATGGCCGGACAGACTTGCCTCCTGGAGCCCCTCCCGCCTCTCCTCCAGGGCCTGGGGTCCCCTGGGAGGGGAGGAAGCTGTAAACTTGAGCCAAGGACTCTCCAGAGGCCAGAAGGGACAGGGATTGGGGTTTAGGAGTTGGTGCTAATGGTACCTGCAAGTGTAGGTTTCCTATCGGGCATCACATTCGGGACCAAGCTTTGGATCTAGAATTCTGTTGGAGGTTAAGGAAACCGAAGTTTTTGAATAGGTCAAGGGTTTAAGGTTAGGGTTTGAATTAAGGTCTAGGGTTTGGAAACCAGGTTGAAGTTTTGGATTTAAAGTGAAGAATCAGGGTTTCTGGTTAGGACTGGGAGTTTGGGAGTGGAGCCTGATGCCTGTGGTCAACTGATTTTTCGAATGGGTCAAAGGACTGGAACTTTAGTGGGACAATGGGATAAAGTTGTGAGAGGCATCGGGGGCTCAACCTGAGAAGAACATCTGTTAGGATTTTAAAGCTTCTCTGCCAGGACACTATAAGACAGAGGCTCACATTTTATAGCAAAGTGCTAGGTCAATGGTTCTCCACCAGAGGCAATTTTACCACCCAGGGGACATTTGGCAATAACTAGAGACATTTCTGATTGTCACAACTGGGTAAGAGGCTGCTCCTGGTACCTAGTGGGTGGAGGCCTGGGGTGCTGCTAAGCATCCTCCCGTGCACAGGACAGCCCCCACGACAAGGAACTGTCCGCCCAAATGTCCACAGTGCTGAGGTTGAGAAACTCCGTGCTGGGGAACTTCTCCATTCTAGGAGGGGTTAGCAAGGCCTAATCCAAATGGGCCAGGGGTCGGGATATAGTGTGTGGGGAGTGAGGGCTGGGGCGGTCGGGGCCTGAGGCACAGAATGAGGGGTGAGTGTCCACATGCCCCCAACCCCCGCCGTTGATCCAGCTTCTTACAGCTGTCTCCGGCTCCGGCAGGCTCTAGGGAGAGGAGGGTGGAGACAGTGGAGATAGGAAGGGAGAAGGGGAAGAGGGCCAGCCCAACATGTCAGGGGACTCATGAAGCCACAGACAAGCATGGTGGCAGCTGGTGAGAGAGAGAGAGAGAGACCAACAGCCTTGGCGAGTCGCAGAGGGCCCTGGCGGGGTACGTGGAAGCGTGCGGTGTGGGGGCAGCGTGGAAAGTCACATCGCTGTACAGAGATGGCATCTGGGGGGGCCAGTGTCTGAGTCACCCTCTGCAACTTGTGTGAGTGCCCCGCTCAAGAGAGAATCCAAATAATATTAGTAGCTAACACCCGGGTAGCACTCACTACCTGAGATAGGTGCTTTCCAGCTGTTAACTTGTTTTTAATCGTCCTGTCGAGCCTGCGCAGTGGGTACTATCATAATCCCCATTGTCTAGATGAGAAACTGAGGCAGAGAGGTTAAGTACGTTGCCTAAGATCCCATAGCTCGGAGTGGCCCAGCTGGCCCCAGCATCTGCACACTGGAGCGGGCTCGGGGCCTCCCACTGCAGCGGTAGGGGGAGGCTCACCGTGGGGGTGCCCCGGCCTCCCGTGCTGCTTGTCTTCCTCTACCGCCAGCATTCATGATCTCATCACGCCCTCTCGGGAGCCCGTCTGCGTGCCCGGTCACTGCCCCTGCCGCCCCGATGAAGCAACCAAGGCGCAGGGGGATGACGCACCTCTCCGCACAGCCAGTCTGCCCGGCATGGAGGCCCCTCTGCTTCTGTGCTTCCGGCCTGGGGGGCGCCTCTGCACAGCCCCCAGCACCCACTCTGGTGGCAGCATTTCATCTTCCCAAATGGCCTCAGACTTCAGGGTTTCTCAACCTTGGCACCAGTGACATTTGGCTGGCTATTTTTTGTCTTGCAGGGCCGTCCTGTGCCATGTAGGATGTTCAGCAGCGTCCTCGGCCTCCACCCACTATTAATAGATGCCAGGAGCACTCTTTGTCCTCAGTTGTGACAGCCAAAATTGTGTCTAGACATTCCTAAGTGTTCCTTGGGAGCCAAAATCAACTGCCCGCTCCAATGAGAATGACCGCCCCGGGGGGAAGGTGAGGAGGATGCTCCTAGGCTATGGCAGATCATGGAACTGAGGCTCAGAGAGGGTTGGCCTTACCCAAGGTCACTCAGAGGGTCAGTGGTGGGACTCAGGTCCGCTCCAGCCAAGAGGAAGGCGTTGCTGCCAAGCTTCCCTGCTGGAGTCGTGCTCCCCCAGTGCATGCTGGGTGCCAAGATTGCGACCTGTCCCAGCACATGTGCAGGTCCCAGGGGCCAGCCTGCCCTTGCCAGAGCCCTCTGTTCTCCGGCCAAGCGGAGGCGGGACTCGCCCTGCTCCCAGCTGCGGTGCAGTGACGATAGCTCAGGCAGACCAGATTGCAAACCCCAGCTCTACTACATCCTTACTGTGGGACCCCAGGCCTAGCACTGAACAACTCTCTCTCTGTTTCCCCATCTGAAAAATGGGCAGTTTGGACTAGAGCATCTCAAAGACCCAACTAGCTCTGATGTTTTGATTTTATGCCAAAGTAAGGTATCTAGTGTCTTGTCCTGGCCGCGCTCCCAACTCAAGGTGGCACCCTGGGCAAGTCACTTCCCTGCTCCAGAACCCAGTCTCCTCAATCTACCAACCACCTTCAAGCAGCCAACACATCAGTGGCATGGAACTTCTCACTGCTCTCTAGTGAATTCAGGAACTCTTCCCCGCCGTGGTTCATGCTGTCCCCTGTGCAATGCTCCTCTTCCCGTTGTCTACCTAGAGAACTCCTATCCATCCTTTAAGACTGAGCCCAAGTCATTTGCTCCAGGGGGCTCTTTCTTATTCCTGCAGGCAGCTAATCGACCCTTCCTCTGTGCTCGCTTGGTACCTCCCACCCTCTAGACGAGTACAGCCTCTGCGGTGGGTAAGGGGGTGTGGGAGTGTCTTCCCCACTGGGCTGAAAAAGTCCTTGAAAAGAGTGGCCCCCCAATCCTAATATCCCCGTGGCCCACACAGTGCCTGGCAGAGAGTATGTGCTCAGAAAATGTCCAGGAAGGAAGAATGAATGAATGGGGGGAGGAGGAGATTGCCAAGACCCTTAGTGGTTACAGTCCTCTAGAATCCAGGGAAGGAAGCCAACCTCTTGCTGTCACCCAGTCTGAGGACTGCCCCCACCCCCGATCTCGGCAAGTGCCTGTCGCCCCAGCCGCCCACACACTCTGAGGACTCAGAGAGTACCTTGGACACTGACCAGACACTTTTAAAAAATGCTTTCATCCTCCATGGAGCTGCCACTGCAGGAAGCTGTTCCTGCTCGTGCGTGGAGACAGGTACTCGTAGAAGCAGCCTTACAGTCCGTCCCAGGCCCTTCTGAGGACCAGGCAGGGCCCTGTGTTCTTCACATTTATGCTTCTGAGTGTGCACCCTCCGACCCAAGCTAGCGGTGGATGGAGGGCGGCGGGTATTTTGGAATTCCTTCCCTCTCATGGCTCCTCAAGGAATCCCTCCTTCTCTTCCTCTGATCCACATGTCCCCAAATTGCTCTCAGCTTCCTCTTCTAGGAAGTTCTCCGACTAAAGAAACCAGGTCTCAGTTCGTGGTTTTGCAGGGTAGGTAGGATAGAAGTGGTCTGTAGGCTGGGCGCAGTGGCTCACACCTGTAATCCTGGCACTCTGGGAGGCCCAGGCAGGCAAATCGTTTGAGCTCGGGAGTTTGAGACCAGTCTGAGCAAGAGCAAGACCTCGTCTCTATTAAAAAATAGAAAGAAATTAGCTAGACAACTTAAAATATATAGAAAAAAATTAGCCGGGCATGGTGGCATGTGCCTGTAGTCCCAGCTACTTGGGAGGCTGAGGCAGGAGGATCGCTTGAGCCCAGGAGTTTGAGCTTGCTGTGAGCTAGGCTGACACCACAGCACTCAAGCCCGGGCAACAGAGTGAGACTCTGTCTCAAAAAAAGAAAGTAGTCTGTGATCTTTAAGTTCCATTCATTCAACAGGTATTTTCTGAGAAGTTACAAAAACACTTGTATTGTGCGTAACTTCTCGAGGCCTCAACTTACTCACTTGTAAAATGGGGGTAGGGATGGGTAGAGATGCACACAAGATCAAGTCTTTAAAAGGGGTCAGCTTCATGGTTTTATTTTGACCCTCAATACAACACATCAATTCCAGCTTCCAGCTTTCAGGAAAAACAGGACTGCGCGTTCTCGTTCCATGCTTCCTTCCTGGGTGACCCTGGCCCCTTCCCTCCCTTGGGCCTCTGGCTGCAAAAGGAAGGGGTTTCTGGTCTCTAAGTTCTGGTTCAGCTCTGGGGTCCTGAGTTTCCAGGGTTCTATCCTGATGCTGAGAGGCCATCCTACCTCCTCTTTCTTCCTCCAAGCTGAGGAAGGGGCTGGAGCCTCAGAGAGGAGATGGGGACAGACCGGAGTTGGGGTGGGGAGGAGGGTGTGGAGAGAAGAGGATCTGTCCTAGCCTGGGTGTGAGAGACGAGTTAACAGCTCAATTGTTATTTCAATTACACGGATTATTTGAAAACAATGTTATGAGTTTCATCACTGACAACCCCGGGAAATGGCTGCTATGGCAACCAGGGAAAAGAATGGCCCCGGCCAGCCAATCAGAAGTTCCAACCACAGCCCCAGTTTGTACAAACTCTCTTCCCAGGGGCCCCTCCCATCCTCTGCTTGGGGAAGGAGCTTGGAATGAAGAGGGAAAGGAAGGGGCTAGGGAAGGGCTGCTCTGTAGAAAGGAAGAGGACGAGTGAGGAAACTTTGGCCCAAGGATAAGTAGGACTCCTGGAATTAGCTGTTTATCCCAAATTCTTCAGGGGCAAAGACATGTCTGGCTCACAGTACCCTCCTGTGCCAGCACGGGCCTGGCACACAGCAGACAGAAACAGGGCTAGTTCTAGACCCAGCTGTGGTTGAGGAGGGGTTCACCAAGAGCACACAGCCACTGGGCTCATCTTTCACTGCCGGGAAGAGAGTGGCATGCCAGGAGGCTCCACTGGGCCAGAGAAGGGGCAGGGGAGGCCTGCAGGGGTTCCAAGGTGTCTCCGAGAGCCCCGGGTATCTTTCTCTGCTGCCCTCTGCAGAGGCTGCCTCTGCATGCAATGTCCCTTGGCCCAACCTTCTCCAAATGAGGCACCGCGGTGGTCTCCAGATAAAGCCTTTTTACTTTGTGAATACCCCGTGCTCTCCTTGTTCAGAGAGGCCAATTTGACCGGAAGCTGGCTGGACTCTGCAGCGCTGCAAAAACCCAATTCTGAAAGCCCATTCCCCCCTCCCCGCTTGCGCTCCCTGCTGTCCCCAATTCCCTCACCAATTTTACTTACCAAACCCTTACGTAGGGCTTACGAGATGCGAGGCACTGTCCTAAGCACTTTACAAATATAAGCTCATTTTATCCTCGCCACACCCCGTGAAGCAAGTATTGTGGTTATCTTCCCCATTTTACAGATACTTGAGGTGGTTAAGTAACTTGTGCAAAGTCAGGCAGCTGGGGAGGAGCAGCACAGGGACTAGAATCCGGGCAGTCTGGCTCCAGAGTCCAGTCTCTGGGCTGCTATCCTAATTCCTCTTGACAGAAGATGACCTGGCTTGAGTCTTGCCTGGTGGTCAAAAGACTCATGAGATTCACCTTTTGTTGCCTCATCTTCTTATGTCGGGAGCATCCCAAAGGGACATCTCCATTGATTTGGTACCTAATATGGGCAGGGCACTGTGTGCCCATTGCCTCCTTCATTCCAGCAAGAGAGGTCTTACACTTCCCATTATACAGATAAGAAAACTGAGGCTCAGGAAGTCATAGAAACTTGCTCAAGGCCATCCAGCCAATATGTAGCAGGTGAGGCTTATTGCCAGATCTGTCTGTCTCTGACTGCCACTGACTCCTGTCCTCTAGGGACCAGAGAGACAAGACAGGTAGCACTGGTTCTTGAGGGGCTGATGGGGGTGCTCAGAGTGAATGGATGAAAGGGCCCAGCCCAGGTGGGCGAGGGTCTGCAGGTGGGAATGAGCCTTGGGGCAGTGGCCTAGCTGCCGTAGGTGTGTGTCAGGGATCATCAGGTGACCCTGTCAGACAGTGAGATGGGGCCTTGAATGCCAAGCAGATGGTTTGGCGCTGATGGGCGAAGCCACGGGGAGCCATTGCTGTCTTAGGAGCCTCTTTCCCTCCCTCCCGAGGCGGCCTCCCTCTTGCACAATGGAGCAATTTCCCAAAGCATTTTCTCTAATTTGTGATTGTTTTTCTAACCCAGAAGCAGCGAGAGTCTCCAGCTTCTCCCAGCCCACGAGCCCAGCAGAGCTGAGCTGCCAAAGCTGCTGGTCTCCACCCTCAGTCCCGCCCACTTGGAGACCTGCAAGTCTCTCTGTCCCCAGAGCCCCCTAGGGCACTGTGCCCGCTGCAGCAGGAAGGGTCTTACGACCCAAATCCAAGGGCTTCTTTCCCAGCCGGAAGCTGACCGAGCTGATGCAAGGACTGGGAATGGCTTTAGAGCAGGAGCCACCACCTGCTGGCTGATTGTGCCCAAAGGACAGCAGGGCTGGCACCCTGAGGGAGGGTGGACGCGGGCTCTGGGAGGAGGCCAGGGGCTTCCGGAGGGTGCCCGGGGCTCTGGGGGGCAGGGGCTGGAGGAGGAGGCCAAGGGCTCTGAGAGGGGAGGAGGGCCTCAGGACAGAATGGGGCTGGGGGGGAGATGGGGGTTCAGTGGGGGCACAGAGATGCTGTGACATAACAGGGACTAGGGAAGGGAAGGACCTGCCAGAGAGTGGCCAGGAGCTAAGTGAAGTGGCCAGGTGCTCAGTGGCAGACCTGGGGCCCCAGGAGGGGTGGGGGTTCCGCAGAGGATTAGGGTTTCCATAATGGCCACAAGTGCTTTGCTGGGGTCCCTGCAGAACGGTGCTCTATGCCATGAGAAGACCGAGCCTCCACAAGGAGAGGGGACACAGACAGGCGCCCTGTGAGAGGCGGGGATTCCGGCCAGGGGCTCAGCTGGGGCCTGGGATTTGTGAGGACAGAGGCTCAAAATAGAGAATGCAGACCCAGCGCAGGGTCTGGAAGGGACAGAGGCTCCGGGAGGGGGTCGGGGCTGGGCAAGAGGATGGGCGTTTGGAGAGAAATGCCGGCCTCTGGCCTCTGAAGGGATGAGGCTGAGTGAGGAGGGTCCTTCCTCTAAGGGTTGTTTTGAGGACCAAATGCAGCCATCTCCTCCCCACCAGGTGGCCTACTCTAGCCAGGCCCATCCTAGCCACCGGCTGCTCTCTACGGCCCACACAGCCCCCGCCCCTGCAGGTCGCCTCACCTTGGTCCTCTGCTCCTCCACTCACCCAAGGCCACTTTCCTCAAGGCCAGGTCCTGAGTCCTCACTAACCCCTCCGTCAATGCCCCACTCCTGACCTATTTCCTCTAAGTCACTCCTATAGATTTTGTTGTCCCCCTACAGTTCAAAATCATTATCAAGTAGGCACTTCAGATACCTGTAATGACCAATAAGGCTATTCTCCCTCACAGCTAACCTCAGTCCTTCCAGCTGCAAGTGCAGCCGATTTCCTCTGTTCTGTCCTGGGAATAGAAAAAAGCTGATCTGTAGGTGACCGTCCATCAGTATGTCCTTCATAGCTTTGGAGACATAAAGTCTTCTCAATTGTCTGTCTTCTAAATAAAATAATTCCAGTCCCTTCCATTGGCTTTTCTGAGCACCATTTTTATTATTGGGTATCTCCAAATGCTGTGTCAAGATCTTTCCAGAGCCTAGCACACAGTAGGCTCACAAGAAATGTATCTTGGATGGATAGACAAGTTGATAGATTCATGAATGAATGAGAGTGGACAGATGAGTAGTGAGAAGAAGAAACTAAAGGTGGTGGTACATGTGTGGATGTGGGTCAGGGTGGACTGTGGGCATATTGATGTTTAAACAGAGGTAGGTTAGGCAGGAGGATGGTGGATTGGATGGAGGGATGGACAGATGGATGAATAGATGGATGGATGGGTATATGTATGTATACATGGGTGAATGGATGGATGGAAGAATGGATGGATGGATGGGTGGATGGATGGATGGACGGATGGATGGATAGATGTATGAATGGATGGGTGTATAGGTGGGTGAATGGATGGATGGGCAGACAGAATGATGGACAGAAGAATGGCTTACATTGGATGCTGGATGGCTGAATAATATCAGTCAACATCTCAACTTTCCCCATGTCTCCCAAGTACAGACTCCTTTAATTTAGTCAATGAACCCCAGTTCTTCCAGACACCCAGGCATGAGACCTTGTCATATTTTGTCCCTCCTTCTCCCTCAACTCCCACAACCAAGCAGCCCCACATCCTGTTGATCCTATTTCCTTGGTGCCTTTTCCCTCTGGCCCCTGCTCCCCACCACTTTATTCAAGCCCTGACTTATCTCCTGGACAATTTCAGCTGCCCCTGCCCCCCTTCATTTCTCTTTCCTTCAAGTCCACCCTAAAATACTCCCAGCAGCATAACCTTTCCACAGCTCAACTCTAGCCAGCAACCTTCGGGAGTCCCTACTGCCTACGTGCCTCAGCCTGGAGCGCCACACTTCTGGGTTCAGCTGCGCCTCCCCTTTCTGGTCCTTTCTCTCAGCCTCCCCTTCATGTGCTCTGTGCTCTGGTCACCTGGGCAACTGGCTGTCACCCAAATCTTCACCAAGCCTCCTCCACTTTGCTCTTCCCACCTGCTGGAAGCCCTCCCTGTCACCTCCACCATGGCGGCAGTGCCATCCCAGCTTCAACACACACTTCAAATGCTGCCTGCCCATGAAGCCTCCCCCAATCCCCTCAACCAGACACAGCCAAACAAGCCACTTCATCAAGACACACTTATGGAGCACCTGCTATGTGCCCACCTGGCTAATTGGGCCCTGAGGGTGCGAGGGGTCAGATACAGGGTGGGAAAGACACAATCTTTGCCTTCAAGGGGACACAGCCTGCTCATGAAGGGGGGTGTGTGTGTGAACACACATGTACACACAAATGTATACAGAATTCAAGGGGAAAGTATGGACAAAATAGTGTAGTATTCGCAGCTAGCACTTACAGAACACTTACTATGGGTCAGGCATTGTTCTAGGCACTTCTATAAACTTATTTAATCCTCCCAAGCATCCTATGTGGTAGGTACAGATGAGGAAACTGAGGCAGAAAGTTGGGAAACTTATCTAAGGTCACTTGGCTAGCAAGTGGCAGAGCGGGGATGGGAACCCTGGCAGTGTGGCTCCGGGCCTGTGCTCTAACAGCACCCAGTAGTGTGGTATATAAAGCATCTTGGGAGTGGGACAGAGAAAATTCATGACAGGTCTCATCCTGACCTCCCAGTCCCCTCCCCTTCTGCCAACCGATTCCCTTTCCCTTTGAGCTCATTTGAATAAATGGAAATGACATTAGACTCAACTAGGGGCAAAGGACTCAGTCTGTTCTGGGACACTGTAGGGCCCTGGGCAAGTCCCCACCTCTCCCCAGGCCTCAGTTCCCCATCTCTATAATGGGCTGGACGCATCAATCCCTAAAGGCCCTTTCAACTCAGGAGCGCAGAATACTGAACACAGTTCTAGGATCATAGAAGACGCAGGCCTTGGCAGCCTCTTGGGCTCGGAGCCTGGCTGCATCTCCCAGGAACTCTCTGTTGTCCCTGAATAGACAATTTCAGCCCCTGGTCCCTGCACGCCACACTGCAAAGCCACCGTCCTATGTTTGGTCACCTGAATCTGTCTGGCTCGTCACCCGCCCATCATCTTGTCTGCCCGCTGACCTGGATCCACCCGCTTCTGCTACCCATCCATCAGCCTGCCTGGGCCCGTCCACCTTGTGTCCCCGTCTGCCTGGTGTCTGTCACTTTGCCCATCATACACAAACACGTGCAAAAATACACGCAGTCCACCTCCCTACCCCCGGTCACCTACTCTGCAAGCACCACGGTGACAACAAAGATGGAGTGGGGCCTTCACTCACAGAGGGGTCCCCTGTCTTAACATCAGTGCCTCCTTTCCAGGACCCAAAACAGTTCTCTGCCACCCCGCATTCTCTCTCTTTTCCGGAGACCCCCAGCCCCCTCCTCACTGGGCCCAAGGGCTTCTACTTGAGGAATCTGGTCAGAGCCGTGTGCCTCCTGCCAAAACTGTCCAAGTGGTCCCCAAAGAGATCATCGGACACGAGCGTGAAGATGTGTGTACAAGGATGTTCATTGCAGAATTGTTTGTAATAGCGAAGGATTGGAAACAACCCAAATGTCCAACAGTGGGGGCTGGTTGAATGAATTATGGACCCGCCGCACAATGGAGAACCATGCAGCTCTTAAAAAATGATGATGTAGATGTATATTTATCGAAATGGCAAGACATTCACAATATATTATATAGAGAAAAAAAAAAAGCAGGTTACAGAGGCATATGTATAAAGCAAGATGCCATTTTTATTTTTTAAAAATCTATATATGTCAAGAAGGATATGCACTGAAATGGTAGCCAACTGGTGATGGAATTATGGCTAATTAAAAATGCTTTCATATATAAAAAGATATACGTATACATATATATAAATTTACACACATGCACACATATATAGTCACTGTCTCGAACACTTCCTATGAGCCCAGCACTGCACTAAGCCCTTAGTCTACATCACCTCATTTACTCTTCCATACGACCCACGCAGATAGGTTTTATTAAAGCCATTTTCTAGATGAGGAAACAGAGGCTCACTCAGCTAGTAAGTGGCAGAGCTAGGACTTAAACTCGGCGCTGCCTGACTCCAGATCTGTGCGCCTAATCAGTAGGTTGTCATGTTTCTCATTTTGTTTATCGCAACTTGCCTATTTTTTTAAAAAAAATAGCATATATTTACCTGGGTGATAAAGAAACGACAGACGTTAACAAGACAGGGAAAGAAGAGACTGGAAAATTATCCACAGCAATAAGCCCTCAACCCCTGGGCTCTCGGGCAGGTTTCCTGCACCAGCGCATCTTCCCTCCTCTCCAAGGGCCTATATATTAGGATGGTCCGGCCCCCTGCAGTGGCGGGGCAGGGCAGGCCCCTCTGGTTAGGCTGGGCCTTGGTCTTGCAGGCTTCAGTGCTCGTGCCCTGAGCCCCCTTCCCAGTGAGGGCAGTGAGTGCTGGCTTTGCACCATGTGCCGTTCTAGACACTGGCGAGGCCAAAATGAAGAAGCCCAGAGTCTGCCTTCAACATCTTCTCACCCGGGGCCAGGTTCCCCAGCCTCTGCACTCCCAATGTTTGGGCTGCAGAATTCTTTGTAGTGCGGTGGGGAGGGCTGTCCTGTGCATTGCAGATTGTTCAGTAGATCCCTAGTCTCTACCCACTAGATGCCAGTAGCAGCCTCTGCCCCGTTGTGACAGCCAAAAATGTCTCTAGACATTACCAAGTGTCCCCTGGGGTGCCAGATTGCCCAGGTTGAGAAACACTGATCTCATGTGTTGCAGATGATACAAGGGAGGCAGTGAAGAAAAATCTAAACTGATTGCTAGGGAGGTTCAATACAGATGGGAGTCACGTGCGCCTGGCTAGATGCAAACGCTCCCTGGGATGCACCTGTCCCCAGAATTTGAGGGTCCCTCAAGGTTCCTCTCTACAGACTTGTCCTGGATGGTGATCTCCTCCCTTCTCATGGCTTCAGGGCGGGCCCATACATTTCTGCATGACTGTCCATGGGGTGTCCCCACTTTCATGTGCCACCAGGATCTCACATGTGACCTGTCCACAGCTGGCTCCTACATCTTCTTGAAAGCCCTTCTCCTCTCAAATTTACCATCTCCACGACCCACACAGTCCCTGAGTCAGAAATGGGGGTTCCTGCCATCCCCTGTGCCCACACAGTCACCCAGCCCTGTCCACTCCACTGTCACAACCCTCACCAGTCCCCCTCCATGCCCCAGACCCAGCCACCATCAGCCTGGGACCTGGTCTTCCCCACCAATCCACTCTCCACCCCGCAGCAGGGTGAGGCTTCTAAAGACAGATCCCGCTGCGACACGCCCCTGCTGAAAACCTGCTAGTGGCATCCCGCTGTTCTCAGGGCGAAGTCCAAGCTCTTTCTGTGGTTTTTCAAGACCCACTGGACCTGGCTTCTGCCCGCCTTGCTGGCCTCATTTCCTGTGACTCCCACTCCCTGAACCCCAGCCTCTATGTGTGCCACGACAGCCACCGGGTCCCACCGCTCCTCCGGTACGCTCCCCCTCGCTGTGGCCTGGAGGCTGCTTTCCCCGCTCCCCCCTTCCCTCAGCTCTTAGGTGACCGCTCCTCCACCTGCAGGTGTGTTAAACAGCCTTCCTCCTGGAGCCTCTGCTACCCCGCCCATTGGCTCTCCCAGTTATGAATTGTTTAATTACCTGTCTCTTTCCTGGACCACCAGACTCCTGTCGGCTGGGACTCAGTCTGCTGCCCACCCTCTACCATTTAGCACAGTGCTCAGCTGGTAGTAAACGCTTACTATATACGAAAATATGTCTGTTAAACTGGGTCATGAATGGACAGGCGGTCAGACAGGTGGATGGGTGGATGCAAGGAAGAGGAACTCTTTGGGTTGGGTCCTTAATGCTTTGGAATATCTTCAGGGGATGGCGCTCAGGTGGAAGGGCAGGTGGGGCTGGATGCAGGAGTGTCAGATTGGAGGCACAGTGGGAGATAAAGGAAGATGCAGACGGATTACAAGGACCTTGAATGTCATGGTGCCGAGTCTGGACTTAATTCAGTAGGCAATGGGGAGCCATGGAAGGGTTTTAATCAAGCAAGTGACACGATCCCACCTGCGTTAGAGAAAGATCGTTCTGGTTGCCGCAGGCATTGCAGTGGGAGGGGATCAGAGGCTGGGAGGCCAGGGAGGAGGCTGCCACAACGGGTTAGGCAGAGCCAGTGAGCTCTGAGCCAGAGCAGGGATCCTGGGATGAGTGGGAAGGAAGAAGAGGTAGAGACTAGAATGGAATGAATCTGCGGGAATCTAGAACATGTTCCTGTGCGCCTGGCTGCCTGCAGGGACTGGGCAGTTTCCACTGCGACCTACACAAAGGCAGTCCCACAAAAGATCCTGAGGTCAGAGACGAATCCCGGTAGTCCTGACTCAACTCCTCTCCTGCAGCCAAGGTCATGTGCAAAACCAGAGAGGAACTGCTGCCTTTAGCTCCATGGGAACCGAGGGATACAAACAGAGGGATATTAACAATAACGATACCACTTAGTTTACGGAGTTCCCTGTGTCCAGGCTCTGTGCTAAGCACCACACCTACTCATGCACATTTCATCTTCACAACAACAGTGAGGTAGGTATTACGTTCTCCATTTCACAGAGGAAGAAACTGAGGCTCAGAGAGGTAAAGTAACTTGCCCAACATCACACAGCCAGCAAGTCATAAACCCAGGCTGGTCTAACTCCAATGTCTATGCTCTTAATCAGCTGTTTATATTATACAAAGGAAGGAACCGATAGCAAGCGGATGGTCGAAGGCTTGTGGGCTGATGAGAAAGCAAGCAGTTCCCAGCTGAAACCCAGTGTGACCGTAGGAAGGAGCCTGCTGATGGAACGTGGAGGAAAAGGTGAGGAAGTAAGGGAATTCCTCCAGGTTCCTGCACCTGTGCATTCAAACTCAGACTTGCATATTCAGAAAGGTGTGTCCCCACTATAAGGAAACTGAGCTAGGTGGTCAGTAGTGTGTATATCCTTAACCCCCACCTGGGCCACCTTTGTAGTAACTAAAGAAAGGCATCCTCCTCTGGGGGCCCCGCAGGCCCACAGCCAGTGAGTATAGGAAGCCTTTTTGCAAATTAGAGAAAGGTGTCCCTTCCTCCAGGTGGAATAGTCTGGCTTTAGGCCACCTGACTTGTTGAATGGAGCTCAAAATGGATTTCAGCCCCAACTCTCCCCGGAATTGAGTGCCCTTGGATAGTTAACAACCTACCCGACTGTACATAACAGCCATGCCTCCAGCCTTGCTGTCCTGCACCCCTGTTTCTCAGCAGCCACTCTGTATCATATGCGATGAGAAAATGTCCCCTCTGCCAGATACATGGAGGTCAAACCATTCCACAGACGACCTCCTTGTTAGGCCTTGCCTCCTCCATAGGAGAAAAGACAAAGTCCTATTATGCCCACTGCCCTGATGAAAAAGTTGAGGTCAGGGCCTGTTCTGATGGAGAAGTATCTAGGCTTTCTCTAGAGAGGTCGGACTCAAAATGCAAGGTTCTAGGAAGCAGAGGCCTCCAGTCAAGAGCTCCATCTTAAGGGTGCTCTGAGGAGCCCAGGGGGGAAGGAATGCCCACCCTTGCTCTGCACGAGGCTTCTCTCCCTGAGCCTCTCGTGAGGCCTGGGTTTCCCTCAGCCTGATGGGGGTGGGGTCCCCACCTTGTCCCCAGTGCCTAGCACCCTCCCTGCTCAGCTCTAGGGAGGGATGAGGAGGCCCCAGCCCAGCCATCTCCTGGGGGGCTTCTCTTCCCCTGCCCCTCCCAGGCCGTGCAGCGCCAGCTGCTCCCCGAGTTATATAAACAGGAATCATTCTTTCTCTCTCTCTCTCTCTCTCTCTCTCTCTCTCTCTCTCTCTCTCTACCTGAGGCTGCATTTCCGAATGGAGCTTCCTGATGGAAGAAAAGGGTGGGGGGAGAACAGAGAGGGAGGAGAGGAGATTTAATTGGCTGGCTCCCGTTGCCCATGTGGTTAATAAATGGGCTGCTCCAAACTTTGCTAACTCACAAGGAGACAGGCCCTCTTGGGGTCCCTGCCCTAGCTCCAGCCTGGCCCCTATCAGAGGGCTTCAGCAGGCAGTGTTCCTGCAAAGCCCCCAGAAAAGTCAGGGCCTGGCCTGCTGCAGGGGGACTGGGGGTTTAGCCTCTAGGCACAATTATTCCAGACCACCAGCAGCGACATCCTGAGATCACAGCCACACTTTCTACAGAAGGGCTGTGACTTGCCTGGGGTCACAACACACTTTTAGGCACCAAGCTTCTTCCTCAGTGTCTGTTACTTAGGCTTCTCTGCCAAAGGCATTTAACAGCTTTCCCCAGGCACTGGCCTGGGAGAGTTGGGGAGTCTAATTTAAACGACTCGTGCTTCATGTAAGCAAGTGTCTTCCTGTTCTGTCTGCAACGTGACACCAAGAAACTGCTCTGTTTCACCCTAGACCTGCCCAATATATAAGGAGAGTTGGTGAGGCCTGGACATCGGGACACCTGGGTTCCCATAGCTGACCACATGACCTCGGGCCTCTGTTTCCAATACGTTATAATGGGAAAGAGGGTGGCCCAGGGGGTCTCCAATGTGCTCACAATTAGGAATAGGGGAGGGGGTTCTCATCTCTGGGAGCCAGCTGACTGGGCCATCCAGGAGGGGCAGGTGCCTCTTAGCTGAGAGACCTGGCTGGCTTTGCAAAGCACCTGCCCCCGAGACATTGGCATCAGTGGTCCCAGAGAGGCACACAGGCACCACCAGGGAACAATGCTTAAGTGTCCACAGTAGCCCTCCCTTCCATGGGGAATGGAAGAGGAGCGTCCCAGACGCTGGGAAAAGGAGAGGAGTAAGGCTGCAGTGAGGTGGAGAAGTGGCTGGGGCACGGAGGGGCACAGGGGAGGGGGGGCTGCTGCAGAGAGAGACTGAGGCAGGCAGGATGGAAGATGAGTGGGGGAAGAAATGCTTATAGATGGGCAAAGACCAAAAGATGTCATTATGGTTATGGAGGCCAAATTCCAAAAGGGGCTGTAGAGTAGGGGTCTTTAAAGGGTACAGAGAGGGCATTGATGCACAAGCTTAGGGGACACTAATAAGGGACAGAGGGTCATGTCGGTTAGGGAGGAGCTGTCAGGTGGTGGTGCTGACTTGGGGCAGTGGCGCGGACTAGTGGGAAGAAGACGAGATCCAGAACCGCGCTGGAAGGGCCCGCAAAGGCCGGCAGCAGCCCAAGCCTTCAGATGAGCCGCAGCCTGTGCCGCGGGCACCTAGGCCAGCTCCAGGGCCCCGGGGAGTGCTGGAATCAGGCCCACGGGAAACAGAGTTGAACAGCGCAATCCCCCGCGACGGCGGAAAGGGTGGGAGAGAAGACAGAGGTTCCCAGGAGCCTGAAGGTGGGAAGCCCTCGGCCGGCTTCAAGCAGCAGCTTGTCTGCCCGCCACAAGGGGGTGCCCCTGCAGCTCGGGGAGCCCTCGGAGGACGCGGGGTGGGCCCCTCCCGGGCACAGGGGTCTCTGGCGGCGCCCAGCTGGGGCAAGGGCCGAGCAGTGCCAGAGAAGAAGGAGTGGAGATCAGGTCGCCAGGCGAGAGCGAGACGGTTCGGACTGTGCCCACCGAGGGCCGCCGGCACCCTGCGCGCTCACACAGTCCGCTCCGCCCCCTTACGCGCCCCGGCCCCGAGGGTCACCCTAAGTGGCGCTCCCTTTGGACGTGAGGCTGCCAGGCGGGTAGGGACCCCGTCCTTCTTCCGTGGCAGGGACAATGTCCCCGGAGTCGGATCCTAGGGAAGAGGGCAGCGCTGGCCTTCGCTCAGTGCCTGTCCGCCCGACGGCCAGAGGGCAGCTGGGTCGCGCCGGCAAAGCCGGCAGGGGTCCCTGTGCGGGGGCTCCCCACCCCCCTGAGGTGGCCGCAGCCATGCGTGTCGCCGCGGCTGGAGTCTGCCTCTGGGTGCCCC
>VBSM01003200.1:1435248-1454632 GCA_008086735.1 Cheirogaleus medius | reverse complement strand
GCGGGCGAGTCCGGAGCCCGGCGGCCGCCCGGAGGAGCCGGAGGGAGAGCGGGAGCGAGAGGGGGAGCCGCGGCGGCGTGTGCGCGCGTGTGTGTGAGCGAGAGAGCGAGGGAGCGAGGGAGTGAGCGAGCGGGAGCGAGGGAGTGTGCGTGTCTGACTAGGGGGGAAGTGTGCAAGGGACGGATCCCTTCCTTCCTCCCGCAGCCTCTGGTGGAGACTCGGAGAATGCAGCGCCCGCCGGGCAGGAGCGCCGCGCAGCGCCCAGCCGCAGGCGGCCGCGGGCCCGGACCCCGGCCAGGGAGCCCCGGCCCCCGCCCCCCGGATCGCGCCCCTCCCTCGCCGGGAGAGGGGGCTCTCCAGCTGTCGGCCGGCCCAGTCCCAGGAAACCCCCGGGGGGCGGTGCCCCTCCCTCCTCCAACCCGAGATCCGCGCGAAGGGAGCGCCCCCAGGAGGGGACCATTCACATCCCCGCCTGGCAGCTCCCCCGGCGGCCGCAGTTTGAGCCCGGGCCCTGTTCCTCCACCTGATTTTCCTGCGTTTCGAGCTTCCCATTCCCCCGGCTACCGTGGGAGCCTGGCTTTAGAGGAGAGGGGGCGCAGGCGAGGGTGGGGGCAGGCTTCTCCATGGCCGCCCCTGGCTAGCTGCCCGGAAAGGCCCCTTGCACAGACCGGCCAGTTGCAAAAACAATACTGCGCACTGAAGTGGCCAGAGACTGGTGCGTGCCCAGGGTCCCCAGGCAGGTGGGAAGTCGGGTGTCCTGGCAGGAGAAGCATACGGGCTTTTCCTCCTCTGGAGGGGCACGCTGGACATCCTTGCAATGGACAAAGTAAGCAGACGAGACAAGACGCCCGTGCTAAACTTAGCGCCACCTTGGCCTGGTGAGTCTCCCAATAAAATCCTCCGGCAGCCCAGAAACACCTTGCAGGCTGGGGTTTTCATTCTTTTTAAAATCCAGCCAGCCCGCTCCCTGAGTCTTATCTGCCTGGTGTGTTTCTCCTGGCTTGTGTCTCTTCTCTGGGATGAGGCCTAATTGAGGACCCCTTAGTCCTCAATATGAGGTGGTTGGTGGTGGGATAGGACCAGTGACTCCCTTTGCCTTGGGTTGGGGATCCCCTTAGGACCTCCCGGTTCCCTGTGGCTGCCAGATAGGGGGGTGAAGGATAACAGAAGACAGGACAGCTATGTCCCTCTGTTCTGCCATGCTGTCACTGAGCAGACACATAACGATCTGCAGTCAGCTGCTGAAGTTCATGGCAAAGACGGGGCAGGGCCCTCCAGGCCCCCCAGACTCCTATGGGTTCTCAGGGACCCAGGCTCTACCTCACCCCCATCCTGCTCTCCCCCTTGCCTCTCTCCTTAATTTCCATCTCCACCCCTACACCCTGGTCCTTCCCTTACTCTCGATGGTGATTGGAATCACCTCTCCCACTGGCTGCCCCTGCAGCCCCTCCTGTAAACTCCATCACTCATGTACTTATTTTGAGATGTATTCTCCATTTTGCCAGCCTGTTCCCTCCCCTAGGTCCTTCCCTCAGTTTATTCCCCTTCATTGATCTCTCCCAGCCTTGCCTTTGTACTGTCCTCCTTCTCTCGGTCCCTCTCCTCCCCTCTCCTCTCTATTCTTAGCCTCCACTCTTTCATGCTTTCAGAGACCAGAGGCCAGCCTTCCAGATGCATCTCTTCGCTTTCTCTTCTCTCCCTCCCCTCCGACTCACTTTTGCTGTTTGCTGCCACTTCCTCTCCCTGTCCCCTCCCTCCAGGGCCTGGTGTGTGCTGTTTGTCTTGGGAGTCAGATGTACTTAATCATCCACAGGTTGTTGGACCTGGGACATTGTTGCTCTCACATCTGCAAGCACACAGTAGGTGCCCAACAAATACTACAGTGTGAACTGCTCTCATATCTCTCTATTTTGTTCTAGTCTCTCTCTCTTTCTTCTTTCCATTAGACCTCCCAGCTTTTCCTGTCTGAATGCCTCCTCTTTTCAGGGCTCACCACCATTATCTCTGACTCTTCCTTCCTTCAGCAAACTTGCTCTGAGCACCCACTCTGTGCCAGGGACTATGCTACGCTCTGAGAACACATTGAGGTCACTCTCACCAATTGTTGAGCATTTGCTGTGTACCATGATTTTGCCTTTAAGTCCTCATTACAATAAGATACTAGTACTAGCCCCATTTACAAGTGAGGAAACTGAGGCCACAGTGTTGAAATATCAAGATCACACAGTTGGCAAGTGGCAAGATCAGGCTGACGCATCACACCCGGGTCTGACCTTGCACTCTAGTCTGGGAGAAGGTAGGCAGGGATTTCTGCTGCGGTGTGATAGGTGCAGCAAGAGGCAGTGTGGTGTGATAGAGGAAGAACTGGGCAGATCTGGACTCTGAAGGCAGCTCTGCCCCATGCAGAATGGGGGACATGTTGGACAAGCCACTTCCCCCAGCATCGGTGTGCAGATAAGATGGGATGATGATAATAATAATAGCATTTATGGAGCCTGTGCCATGTGTCCAGCCCTGTGCCAACTGTTTTACATGGATTATTTCATTTGACCGTCATGGCAACCAACATTTGTAGAAGGGGAAACTAAGGCACAGAGAAACTATGAAGCATGGCCAAGGTCAAACAGTTTGTGGCAGAGCTGGGATTCAAACTGAGGCAGGCTGGGTGGGGCCAAAGCCTGTGTGCTGAGCCAGTGTGCAAGACCGCCTCTGGCCAAGCGCGATGCCAAGCACTCTGTAGATGGAGGTTTGAACCTGTGGTTGTATTCACATTATAGCTTGGTGAGCATACAAATAAGGGAGATGCTACTCTTCCAGGGGTTGGGATGGGGTGAGGAAGGATTGTGGGATGGAGCATCGCTAGGGAACAATTCCAAGAAGAGGAGCTTGTGAGATGCCTCCTTCCTCTTCCATCAGAAAGGTGTCCAGCCCCGTCTTGCCACCCTGAGCATGTACTCACTTGGGAGTAGTCATCTGGGTCCTTGAGTATTTCTCTCTCTAGCTCACATTTACTCTACTTTGATCCTGTTGACATTTGAGCCAGATAATTCCTTGTTGTGGGGGCCGTCGTGTACATTGTAGGATGTTTAGCAGCATCTCTAGCCTCTACCCACTAGATGCCAGTAGCACACCCCCTGCCCCAGTTGTGACAACTAAAAATGTGTCCAGACATTGCCAAATGTCTCCTGAAGGGCAAAACCACTGCCAGTTGAGAGCTACTGCTCTGATCTGCGTGCCTGAACAGCAGGGGCTGCTCCAGGGAGCCCTGAGAGTTTGAGCAGGTGTCAGCGAAGGGCATGTGTATGTGTGTGTTGGGGGGGGCTACACTTAGCTCCAGGCTCTGCCATTGTCCCTGGCTCTTCTCTCCTTCCCTACACCTGCTCCTGCCACGGCCACATCCCACAGGGCCTCACTTCTCTCTGGCGTCTGTGTGTCTGTCTTTGCTTTCTCATGCACGGTCCATCTGTCCTCCCTCTCTGACTCCCTCCATCCCTGTCCTTGTCTTCCCCGTCAGTGTTGCTGGGTCTCTCTGGGTGTCTTTCTTCTTATTTGTCTTCTCCTACCTGTCCCTATATTCTTCTCTAGCCCTCTTGTCCCCTGTCCCCACCTGTCTGCTTATCTACTGGCTGTATGTCAGTTGTCTTTCTCTTTCCATTTCCTCTTCCTCCTGTCTTGTCCTCTCTGTCTCTGTGTCTGTCTCCCTATCTCTGTCTTTCTCTGTCTCATCCTACCTCTGTTTGTCACCCCATCCCAGTCTCACTCTGTCCTACTCTGGTGCTCTCTCCCACATCCCTCTCCCCCCTGCCTTTTCCCTTTCTCTCTTCTTCTCCCCACACTTCCTTCTACCTCTTCCTCCTCCCTCCCTGCTTCCTTCCTCCCTCCCTCCTTTCTTCCCTTGACAAACAACACAAATCAGGGCTTGCTTTCATCTTCCCCTAGATCCTTCTTCCTCCCTCCCTCCTTCTTTCCCTCCTTTCTTCCCTCCCTCCTTCCTTCCCCCAATCTCTTCCTCCACTCTCCTCCCTCTGCTCCTGCGTCCCCTCCCTCCCCTCCTCCCCCTCCTCCCGCTTTGTCTGTGGGAGCTGGAAGTTAAAAGCTTTTCCGAACTTGCTCTCCAGTCGCTGTTCTGGCGCCTTTCATCTCGCCAGCACATTTGTAAAACTGCGCAGACTGAAGGGCCGTGACATGAACAACCAAAGAAATGTCAGCGCGGGGACCGGCCGCCAGCCCGCCGGGGGGCAGTGGGGGAGCCGTCAGGGCGCACCCCAGGCCCTCCCGGGAGGGGACTGGACCTGGACAGGGACGGAGAGCGACCCACGAGGGGCGCCCCAGCGCCCTGAGCCTCTGCGGATCGCGAAGCCGCCAGGGCTGGGGTCGGGCGGGGCGGGGCAGCGGCTCCGGGGAGGCAGCCCTGGGTGGGTGGCCACCCCCCCTCCGGAGAGACCCGGCTCAGCGGGGGGTGGGAAAGGGAGGGGCCGAGAGCCAGCGGGAGCCACTCGCGCTGAGGCCTGCTGCGCCCTTAAACGCCTCATCGCGTTCATCCTCACGGACCTGGAGCCAGACTGTCTGGGTTCAAATCCCATCACCAACAATTACCGTGTCACCCTGGGCAAGCGACTTCACCTCTCCACGTCTCAGTTTCCTTACAGGTAAAACAGGGATGGCGAAGATTAAATGAGTGAATCCACGAAAGACACTTAGAATAGGTGTTTGCTATAATTAACAATAAGAATAGCCACAACAGCTCCGCAAAATGAGATTATCAGCCCCAAGCTACGGATGGGGACACTAAGGTTTAAAGGGAGAAAGTGGCTTGCTGGAAGACTTATCACAGGCCAGGGGAAGAAAAGGACTAAAGCCCGGCTCCCTCCCTCCCCCTCTCCCCTTTTCTCCTTAAGGGAGAGGGCACAGGGATGAAACACAAGTTCCAGAAGTTTATGGAGTGAGTCTGTTTTGTTCACTGCTGTATCCTCCATAGCAGATGCTCAGTAAGTGTTTGCTGAACATATGAGTGAATAAATGAATGAAAATGCCGGAAAGGTACCAATGCTAGGAAATGAAAAGGCTACTTTGTTTGCAGGGGTGCAGTGGAGTGAGGATGAAAAGGAGGATCCTCGCCCAGCACCTAGGGAAGTTCTGGGTGAGGGAGCTTGTGCACACCCAGGACTCCGGTCCAGGGCCTAAGCAGGGTTAGCACCATGGACAGCAGCCACGGCCTGGGCCAGGCGCCAGCTTTCCACCAGGCGCTGTCCAGCTGCCTCGTTGGCCCGGCCCTCCATCTGGCCATGTACATCCCAGCCCACATTCCTGCTCCCTAACCCTGCTCCTCTAACTCGGTCTGGAGCTAGGCCCCAACCTACCGCATCCTATACACACTCTGGCCCTCCTCTCTCTCTCTCTGGACCCAGATCCAAAGCCACTGGGAAAGGCGCGCCTCCTCGTTTTCCTCTCCCTTCCTCCAGCCCTAGACAGCTTCTGCAGTCCTGAGGCCCGACTCTGCAGGTGGCTGTGTGGAGACGGCAACATGGGCTTCCCGAAATGCCCTAAAGCCATAGCAGAGTAGAACAGCAGGGCCTGAGAACCTAAACCTTCCTTCCTGAACCCCCTTCCCTGGGGTGGCAGGGTGAGACAGCCCTCCCAGCATCCCCACAACACACACACTTCAAACACTGCCTCTGCCTGAATTATTCACCTGCCTCTCCCCAGGGCTGCTGCAGAGCGCCCAGCCCAGGTGCTGAGGAGGAAAAAGCAGGAAGGCCCATTAAATTTAAACACCGCTGAGGATTGTCAGATGTGAGGTTCTATTCCTGGCCTGGAGAAGAGGCTGCAGGAGGGGAGAGGGGATCAGCGAGGGGGTGAGGGGGAGAGACCCACCATGGGGTGAGTGACTTGCTGGGCACCAGTAGGGCCGGGCCGGGATGCTGGAGGACCTGGGCCTTCCCTCAAGTATCCTGCAAGTGGGCTTTGCTGTGCTACCTCATCCCCCTGGTTCTGGTAAGACAGGTGATCCCACCTAAAAACAGCTTCTTTGCAGTTATCTGAAATCCCACCATTGTGGCTTCAGCGTGAGAAACAGGGCATTGCTTCTCTGGCCTCGTCTCTTGCTGTGTCCTTCTTGCACCTTATATCCTGGTAACGCCAATGCCAAACTGAGCTTTTATAATGTTCTTTCCCCTTTCCTCCTTTGCCTTGCTGGAAAACTCCTTATTTATCTCTCAAAATCCAGCTTAAGTATTACTCCAGCAGATGGCATGAAGCTCTCCCACCTCTGCCCTCCACTGAACCTGGAACACGTGTCCTTGCCCCCCACTTCCTGCCCCTCATGGGTAATGGCGTCCTTGCCTGTCAGGCCATCACAGGCCACGACCCCTCGAGAACAGGTGGTTGGAGGCAGTGGAGAGGGTGCCAGTTACCCTGAGATGTCTAAGACCTCCCAGTCCTTGCCCTGGCTCCAGCTCTCCATGTGTTTGGGGGCGAGTCCCTGGTTCCCTATTGTCCTGGGTGACATAGAGGAGGGATGACAGCAGATGCTTTATGATGATCAAGGGCCCTTCCAGTAATTAGGATGCAGGATTCTCT
Organism: Cheirogaleus medius; assembly: GCA_008086735.1. Classification (NCBI taxonomy): domain Eukaryota; kingdom Metazoa; phylum Chordata; class Mammalia; order Primates; family Cheirogaleidae; genus Cheirogaleus; species Cheirogaleus medius. The sequence goes on along the minus strand of VBSM01003200.1, from coordinate 1,448,053 downwards.
GCTCCACACACACTTTTCCAAACCATCTCTGGCTTCTCCTTTGTATAGCCATTGCCTGACCAGCGCCCTATTGACCCTGAAGCAGTGGTGTGCAGCAGCCGGTTTGTACTGGCTTATCAAAGCCAGTGGTTCGGTTTATTTTCAGGAATTTTGCAAGCCAGCTTTGCCAGCCCTTCAAATTGGCCACGTGGAAAGTATTTATACCCTGGAGATGAACAACACAAATCAGAGCTTGCTCCCATCTTCCCCTAAAGCCACTCTACCTCTGGCTGAGTGTCTCGTGCCCACCCGTGGGCCTTTGCCTCTGCGGTCCCTACTTGAGAGGCCTCCACTCTGTCCCTTGCTACCTGTTATTTCTCACCCAGGTTTCAGGCTCCAACTCCACATGACCCACTCAGAGTCAAGTGCTCCTCGCTTCACCATACAGTGGTCCTCACTGTCTCGAATGCTCATTTTTCGTGGCAACACAGTTCGACTGGGGAAGAGTACACGCTCTGGAGCAGAGAGATCTGCGTGGAAATCCCGGCCTGCTCCACGCGTGCAAGGTCGTCTCCGCATCAGCATGGCTCCTGCTCAGCCGTTACCTTCCTACAGAGGACTTCTCTGGCCACCCCAAGTCACCTGGCACCCCACCCCACCCCGCCTTGCCCCTGACACCACTACATCTTTTCACCCTGCTCTGTCTGTCTTCTGGGCTCTTATCACTTCCTGGCATTTACATTTATTTGTTAACTCATCCAGTGCCCAATTTTCTGTCTAGAATGTGATCTCTGTGAGGGTAGGGGTCTTTTCTGTCCTGTTTGCTGCTACATCCTCCTCTCCTAGAGCAAAGTAGGTACTCAGTCATTTCACTGAGCAAATGATTGTGTGATCTTGGGCAAGTCATGCCACCTCCCTGAATTTCAGCTTCCTCAACACCCAACCTGGAAGAATTAGTGTGAGGTACATATTCCTGACCTGAGCTGCCTTAGAGGAGAGCCCAGGACTGGGATTCTAGTCCCAGCTCTGCCCCTAACTCACTGTGTCACCTTGGGCTAGTCACCCCTCCCCCTGGCCTTGGTTTTTCCTACCTCTCAGGGGACAGGTGAGATGACAAGCCAGAGTGAGGTGTCATTTCAATCTTAGGACCCCATCTGCTGTTTTCTCCCACTCCATCCCCACCTCATTCATTCATTCATTCATTCAACAAATATTTAATGAGTATCTACTATGTGCCAAGCACTGAGGCTATATCACCGAACATGGGAATGCCCTTATGGACATACATCCCAGTTGGGGAAGACAATAAACGAGATAAATTAGTAAAATAAAAAGAATGTCCTGGTGATCATGCTAAAGAGAAATTAAATGCAGGGAAGGAGCACAGGAAAGTTGAAGAGGGGCTGTCAGTTTCAGGAAGGGGGGTCAGGAAAGTGTCTCACTGCGAAGCTGCTATGTGAAGACAGACACAAAGGAGGTGGCTCTCTAGGGTGGAGGGCGAATAGCAAGTACAGAAGCCAGAAAAGCAAGGGTGGGCCTGGTGTGTCCGCAGCCCAGTGAGCTGGGGCCGGTGACAGGGGAAGCATATGATGACAGTTCTCTGCCACCCTCCCTCCTGCCCTCATTAGGAAGATGGTCCCAAAGTCCTTGACACAGGAGTCTCTGGAAAGGAGCAGAGGGAGTCCCCTGTGCTTCCTGTCTCCCTCCCAGCCTCCCTGCTGGGGCCACTCCTGAGCGGGGAGCCCGGCTGGTAGCGGGTGTTGGCAGCTTTCGGATCAGTAATTTATCTCCCGGTGCCACGAGTTTCCTGGAGCCGGGCACTTCCTCCCCGCTCAGCCCGCTCCCCTGAGCGGCAGAGACAGGTGTGAGGAATTAGCTGTGGGGACTAATGCCGTGACAGGAACCAGCACAAAAGAAGGGGACAGAGTGTAATGTTTATTACGTTTGAAGCAAAGCAAACATGCGGCCTATTTATGTATCTATAGAGAATTAATTGGCGAGCGGCAGCAAGAAGCAGATTATAAATTAGAATCATTTTCGCCAACTGAAACCCATTCATCTTGCTTCAGAATGGGCCTGTCACCTCCTCCTGACTAATTCCTTTTAAATTCGTTGCTTTTTCCTCACTGGCCCCCCGCAGCTTTCACCTTGAGACCTGAACCCCAGGAGGTTGACAACGCCTCAGGGAAAGGCCACGTTCAAGGGCTGTGCTTTTCGGGGCCCACTCTCTTCTTCCCCTTCCTGCCCCCTGGAACTCGCCCCATCCCCCACAACCCGTCCTGGGTCTCAGCGCCTGCTGCCCTGGCCGTGCCCTGTTGTCCCTTCTCCCTCTGTGGCCCAGAGCCTCCCGCAGCCCTCTCTAGCTCTGGCCTGTCCCTGAGAATCTGGCAAGAGGCCCTCCTCACCCCACGCAGAGGCTCAGGCCAGGCAGGGGAGGGTGTGGAGGGGCAGGGCAGCATGAGGCTGCCACTCTGGGGACTCTGGGGCACTGGCCGCTGCTGCCCGTGTTTGATTCGGGCTCAGAGCAGGCAGTCTCAACGGGGATCAAAGGGAACCACGCTGCTGGGTCCCCAGTGGGCCTGGATCTGCCTTCTCTCACCTGGAGCCTGCAGAGATGAAAGGCCAGGGCAGGTGCCAGAGGCTGCCAGGCCTAAGAGCAGTGCCATGCGTGCCCTGGGCTGTGGCCCAGTTAACCCTTCCCTTCCCCCTGCGGGAGCTGCTGCCAGCTCTTTGAATCTGGAGGCTGCAGCAGGGAAGCCTTGTCGGAGGCCTTAGGGGGGAAGAGAAAGCTGCCAGAACGTGAGTCCCCGGGGCTGGGACAAGGTAGCTAAACATTAGTGGCCTAATGATCAAAGGTTTGGGCCCTGGAGTGAGCCCAACCTAGGTCTGAATTCAGGGAGCACCTCCCAAGTAGTGGTGGCACCTCTCTGAGCCTCAGTTTCCTTGACTGTAACATGAAAATGATAATATTACCTATGACCTGAACTGGCATTCAGCTAGGCTTGTTAATGTGTTGCAACATTTCCATACTCAGGTACACAGCCCACGGAGCAAATGCTCCTCCCTGCTACTACCCTAGGCCCCTGGAAACACCTCTCCTCTCCCATGATCCAAAAACAAAAGGTCAACTCCTCCGGGGCCTTGAGGCCCTCCCTGCTCCAGCTTTAACAGTGAATGTTCTCATTGATGCACACACGCTGTACCGAGTGTTAAATGTTTTGTTTATCTGTCCTGCCTGCGTCCCACAGATGTCATGAAGATTAAATAAGATGACAGGAGTATGGTGCCTGGCATTCAGTAGGTGCTTAATGCATGTAGGTATTACTTGACACCCACAGATGTCATGAAGATTAAATAAGATGATAAAAGTATGGTGCCTGGCATTCACTAGGTGTTTAATGCATGTAGGTATTAGTTGACACTATGATTAATTTGGATCAGGTCTGTAAGCCTGGAGTCCTGCTCTTCTGGGTCCTCACTCTTTCCTGACCCGCATCTTTTGAAAAGATTTTCCAGTAACTTCCAGTCTCCCCCAGGAATACCCCACCCCCACCCCAACTGCTGGGCCAGTGGGTCTCTCTGTGCTGAGCTCTCCGGGAAGCCCACCTGGGACGGGAGAACCTTTGCCTTTGGGAATGCTGAGCTCAGAGGCAGACCCACAGCCCTTGGAGGCTGGACCTTAGCCGATTGACCTCTGTGTCCCCTTCTCCCCACAGCCTGGGGGGTCTACAAAGGGCCTGTCATTGAGACAGAGACAGACTTGGGCCCCATCCCTGGTGAGCTCAGTACTGCATGTAGTTTTCAAGCAGTTGTCAAGAGGCTATAGAAAGTTCTAATGTGAAAGGCAAAAAACAGAGAAAAGATTAGCTTTGAAATACAAAAAGAAAACAGCAAAATCGAAATTAATGAGGGTTTAATTAAATGTCTACAAAACCTAGCATTGTGCCAACTAGTCAATGGCAATTCAACTTACCTCTCCTATACTCATGCATAAAAGATGCCCGAGGCGAGGGTGGCGCATTTTCCTGCCTGCAGTGCAGTGTGGGGTGGGGTGGGGACCCTCAAAGCAGGAGAGCTCTGGGGCCTACTTTGGTCTTCAAACTCTTGGGTCACAGCTCTGCTCGTCACTCACTGTGGGAACTTGGACACATCACTCTTACTCTCTGGGCCTCAGTTTCTTCATCTGTCAAATGAGGAGCCTCAGCTCCTAGCTCTCAGGTGGCCCTGAGGATTACACAGGCGTGTCTCGGGAAGGCACAGCAAACCCTCCAGTGTCCATCTCGTGTTGTGGGGACCCAGCGAGGGGAGGGGGCTTGCCAAAGACTGGCTGAGGAGCCCTTGAACCTTAACCAACAAGCCCCACTCTGGCTCATTCCCCTGCACATAGTTGTGGGCATGGACGATATTCAAAATATGTAACAGGTGGCAATGGCCATTGGAGGGGACCCTGGAGGGCCTGCTGGGCCATGTGTAACCCTTTAGTTGCTGGATCCTGGGAAGAGTCAGGGGAGAGACAGGGAAGCAACTATTTCCCACCGGAATGGAAAGATGTCAGCATCTGAACAGCTGGCACAGCCCTGCTGGTGCGTGACGGTTCTACACGGCCTGTTATGGTCACCCCCAAGATGGGCTTGGACACCTTTGCGGGTGACATGGCATTTAGAGATCATTATTAATACGCTAACCCTACGACCCTGAGATTCTGCTCCTGGATTTAAATATCAGTGAAGTTCTCAGCATGCCCATGGGGACAAGTCTGAGGGTACTCATCCCGACACTGGGTGGGGGCAGTCGCAGGCAACCCTGGTCCCCTCTGTGGGGGAGCGGACAGGAAGACTTGGGTGACACACACTGTGGAGGTCCTGGCAGCTGTTTGTTAGAGCAACAGATGAAACAAGCACACAGCGACAGTCATGGTGGATCTTTAGAACACGAAATGAAAGGCGCGAGAAATCGCTGGGGATCCACAGCACAATACCATTTATGCGAACTGAAAGCGCATTCAGACAGTGGGTACCTGAATCTATACATGAGCTGAAATTTATAGAGTTGTACACCAAGAAAAGAGTCAATGTAACTGTACAATAATTAAAATGAGATAAAATAAGACAAGAGACCACTTGCAGAGGACTCGGAGTCTAGAAGGGGAGACACATTATAAAAATGCATTTACACAAAACCATGCCGTTTGCAAGACACATGCAGACCAAGGATCTCTTGCCTCTCCAGAAACGCCCGGGCCAATGCAGACGACAGACTGAAAAAAACTTCACTCCAGGGTCGTCAGGGCTGTACACACACGCCAGGTACTCTGGGACCACAGGGGAGGGAACAATGTATTCTGCCAGGGGAAACTCTAGAGAGCTGTCCTTGAAAAGAGATGATATGTAATTTGAGTCTTAGTGCCTAGAAGAGTTCATGGCAGAATCCGATCTCCCCACCAGAGAACAGGCAGTGCTTAACCCAGGGGAATGAACTGGAATGGTGGGGCTGCAGGTGCCAAGGGAGGAGATGTGGTTGGCCAGGGGCCTTTCAGGCGTGGGCACTTCTTGCCTTATCAGGTACTGGCGGCTGGGCCTCAGCAGCCCAAGCTGGGTTTGTGTCTTCAGGCTGTGTCCCCATCCCGAGAGGCCTGGCCTGGTTCCCCTGTGCCCTCCTCCCATCTGCCTGGGAGCTTGCGGGATCTCCTGTCCTGGACCCCTCCCTTTCACCCATCCTACCTCCACTCCCCATCCACTGCCTGGCCTGCCTCCTTTACCTGCAAATCACTTACTGAATTTGCCTTCTCCTTAGCAGCACACGGGCTGAGCCCAATCCCCAGCCAGCCCTTCCCTGGCCTATCACCGGCCTGCAGTGTCTCTCCCCCTCCACAGTCCCCTTCATCCTGAAACCAGAGGAAGCTTCCTGAAGTTGGGTCTTCTCTGCTGCCCTCCTTGCATAGCTCCCTGCGGCCCTCAGCGGGGACCCAGCTCCTCCTCTGGGCCCCTCGGCTTGGTCTCTCTCAGTTCCCACCATACTCCTCACCCTCCAACAGCACTGGACCTCCTGAGCTCTGCCCTTCCTACCTCTGTGCTTTGCTCGCGATGCTGCATCTTTTGGGATTCCTTTCTACCTCCCTTCCTATTTCCTCCAGCTAACTCCTCTGCACCCCTCAAGACCCAGACCTCACCACCTCCTGGAAGCCTCACTGACCCAAGACTGTGTGAAGTGCTTCCTTGGTGCTCAAACAGCCCCCAAACACCCCTTATTCTAGCATGGCTCACGTTGAATTAAAACTGTCTCTTTCCTTTTCTGATTGCAGGTTTGTGGTTAAAATAGGTGAGCTTTAGATCCAGGCTGCCTGAGTTCACATCCTGGTCCCACCTTATTGTGCCCTTGGACAAGTTATTTGATCTTTCTTTGCCTTTGGTTTCTCATCTGTAAAATAGAAATAAAAGGAGTAACTACCAGAAAAATAAAAACAATCAAAAAGCCCCAAACCAAGAAAGTACCTGCCTCATGGGGTGGTTGGGGGAAATCAATGGAGTAGTGTGCCTAAGGTCTTGGCACAGTGCCCGGCACATAGTACATGCTCAATAAATGTTGGCTGTACTTGTCCATCTTCCCACCAGTCTATGAGTTCCTGGAGATCAAGACAGAGTTTGACGTGTTTTCGGGAGCCCAGCACCTCCCTGAGGTCTGCCTGCTGAGTGGGCATCTGCCGGAAAGCCAGCTACTGGTATGCTACGAGATTCACCTAGGTGCCCACCATTAACCATTTTTGAGCCCCTGGTCTCTGAATTGACTCTCAGAATGGAGTTGATCCGCTTTTGACCTGGGGCCTGGAGGAGCCAATGGTGGTGGCGAAGGGGCCACCACTAGCCAGGTCTCTTTCCCTGGCCTCCTGGTTGGGCTCCAGCCCCCAACTCAAGCCATCACCTCTGGGAGATAGCACACGGGGCAGGGGACAGGGTCTCCCACACTAGGAGCTGTCCCTGGCCAGACTGCCCTCGGTCCCACAGAGTGGCCCTCTTTGGTGCCATGCCCCATGCCGGGCTCCTAGACGAGCTTCAGCTTTTCCCAATGTGCCCAACTAGGCCGTCCTGCCTGGGCGGGCCTTGGCCTCATTAAGAAAGCAGTTTTCCTTGGCAGCTTCCCTGATCGGCAGGGAAAGACGATTGGTGACATTAACAGACTCAAAACATTTATGCTGTGCGCTCCTTGCTGGTCTGTGGGGGTGCCCTGGACAGAGGCTGGCGGGAGCCTTGGGGAGAGCGGAAGGCGCGGTGAGAGGGAGCCGTGGGAACGGCAGAGAGACAGCGGGAGAAGGAGGGGGAGCTGGTGAGAAAAAGCGAAATTTAAAGTGGATGAATTATTTACTGCAGGAAACAATCCCGGACTCACTCGCTCTCACTCAGAACATCCCAAACTGTAATCTGTGGCATTTTTCACATCTCCCCAGCGTGCTGAGTGATTTTCTTTACGAGTGGAAACCAGAGGCCAGGGTAATCTTGTAGGAGATTGGCTTAGTATTGATCATGTGCGTCTTCCCGGGCTCCAGGCTTCCGCCCACGCTTGGCACAGGCTCCCCGGCATGGACGATGCCCCAAGGCCGGCCTGGGCTGGGGTCAGCCCCAGGGGGGAGCGGACGAGGGAGTCATGACCCTGGTGAGCACCGGCGCCACCAGGATGGGCCCCTTGCCCGAGAATGAGCTGAATGCCCCTTTCTCAGAGTCACCTCGCCCCTGTGTGGTCACTAAATGAGCCCTGCTATTTTGCCACATGGTTTAGATGCATCATGTCACTATCTCTTGCAAGAATCCTAAGGTAGGTGGTATTACTCCCATTTTTCAGACAACAATAGTAGCTACTCGTTATTGAGTTCTCCCTAAATCCGGGGTACTGTGCTAATACCTTTAATTTATTATCTGATTGTTTCCTTACAACAGCCCTGGGGACTGAGAGGCTCAGAGAGGTGACATGGCTTGCCTGGAGTAACACAGTAAGTGGCAGAATGGACCCCAAACCCTGATCCCCTCACTGCGGTCTTGGGCCCATCCTGACCCCCGCTGGGAGCAGTGGAAGAGGAGTGGAAAGGAAAAGCATGTGACGCCCCTGCTGGTGACTTCCCCACCAGGGCAACGCTGTGCCCGAAGGCCGCATCTCTAGCAGCAGGTGGAGCGTGGCGCTGCTCACTCGGGGCCAGGGCTGTCTTCAAAGCAGAGGTGAGGGTGTCTGGCTGGCTGGGGGCCCTGCTAGGCTGGCAAGATGCTCCTGAGGCAAGGTGCTCCCGGCCCTGACGGAGAGGGGTCTCCACGGGGCCAAGAGGAGGACAGGAGGCTCAGAGCGCAGGCGAGGAGGCAGAGAAAGCTTCCCGGCAGCTGCAAACTATGGGCTCTGGGTCTGTCTCTGGCCTCTTTGCTTCCCTCCCAGGGAGGAAGAGGAGTCCGGAGCCCCAGGCTCTAGTCCTGATGGGGCCCGGCAACTTTAAGTGAGAGTCTGCTCTTCTCTGGGCTTTTGACTTTCATCTGTAAAGTGAGATCCTTGTCCTAGGTCACTTAAAAGGGCTCCGTGAGTTCCAGGCCATTAGAACAGCAGCTGCCCTTCTGTGTAGAGGTGAGTGTAGGGCAGGTGGCAGGTGCCAGATCTCTTCCCACCACCGCTCCCACCCCAGAAGGTTGGTTAGCTCGTCAGTGTTGGAGTGACCCCTGAGATCATTCATGCCAACCCACCCATTTTACAGATGAGAGAACTGAGGTCCAGAGATGGGGTGGAGGTCACATAGCCAGTCAGTGGCAGGGCCGGTATCTGAGTCCAGGCATTCTGACTCCCTGGCCAAACTCCTCCATCATTGGCCTCATCCAGGCTGCAGGGGCAATTTGGCTCGAAGGCCACTTAGAGGGACCACAGGCATGGGGCTTGGGAAGAGGACAAGAAGTGGGTCCCATGACAATGGTTCTGGCATTTGGCCACTTTCCTCTATGATGGTAACTGTAAATAAGGCATCTGGGAGGACTCCCAGAGCTTTAATGGGTTTAACAAGCAATAATGTATGACCCACAGTACAAATGGATTTTTAAATAATGAATAAGCATTTATTTAACAAGTAATAACAGTTTTACCACCCTTGGGATCCTCAGGAGTCCACAGCTCTGGCATTAACTCCTGAGACCGGTATCTTCTGCTTATATCTTTTGTCCATTTTTTTTGGTTGTTTGTCTTTCTCTTATTGATTGATAAAAGCTCTTTGTATATTAAGGCTATTAACCTTTTACCTACTATATACAAATATTTTCTCCTAAGTCTGTATACTTATTTTTTTCTTAGGTTGTACAGAAGTTTAAATATTTTATAGGTAAAATCTGTTCCTTTTTTTTTTTGTACTTTAAGACTTCTGAGTTTTGAGAATTGCTTATGAGCCTGAGGAATCCTCCGGCTCTCTTGGGGGAATGTTCAGCAGAGTTCAGACACTGAGCCCTGGGCCTGGAGTACAACCTTTGGAGAGTGCCTGTCTCTCTGGGGGCCTCAGTGGCCCCATCCATGTGGTGATGTGTTGAAACAGACAACCTCTCAGCTGCCGCTCAGCATCAGTGCCCCGGGAAGATGCTGCAGGCACTCTTGAGGGGTCCCAGTCATACTGTCTTTCACGGCTCTATCTCCTCCCCCAGGCCCCCAGCCCCTTTGACAATGGGAACTGCATGTTTTTAGGGTGGTGTCCTTAGCATCTGCAGGAACCTGCCCCATAGTAAGCCCCCAGGAGACATTCACCAACTGAACTGTTGATCGTACCTAGAGGTGAGTCCTGGCTCCACTTCGCGCCCCTGCCGAGAGCGGGTAGGATGGGGTGGGTAAGATGCTGTGCTGCCGGAGTTTGGATGTGACTTTTTTCTTTGGTGGCTGTGTGACCTGAGCATGTTTCTTCACCTGTAACACTGGGACAAGCCCCCCAGAGCTGTCTTGCAGCTTGGATAACAAATTGACCTGGAAGCAAGAAACACATGGTCCCTGCCACAGAGTAGGTGCTCAATAAATGCCAGGCCTCTTGCGGCGTCTCCATTGCCTACTGGAGTGCATTCCCTCTTGAGGGCTAGGAAACGCTTGGTGCGGGTCTTAGTTTGGGCTCCTGCGGAAGCAGTCCCTGAGGAAAGGATTCAAGGGCAAGTGGTTTCTTGGGAGGCGACTCCAGGGAGCAGCGAGGGGCGGTGGGGCAGACAGACAGGAGGGGGAACAGCCTTTTCAAGCCTGCACACTGTGGGCGGCTGGAGCTTGACTCCGCTGGGGACCTCAGGGAGGCAGTGTAGACCCCACGCCTGAGAGTTGTCCACCCGACTCCCCCCCAAAGGGTGAGGGAGCTGGGGTGCTTATACTCCAGCTCCAAAGAGTCATTAATTAAGAGCCGGACATTAATTTCCTGGCTCTTCCAGTCTGCCACCTGGGCAGCCAAGTGGCTCCAGAGGCGTGAGGAAGTCTCGGGAGAAGAGGTGCAGGTGCTGGCAGTCGGCACTCAGCCAGGTGTGCACCGACATGCTGAGGGCGATGCTAAGGGTGGGGTCCCCATACTTTGATGGAAGGGCAAGTGAAGCAGTCATCTCCATTGACTGTCCCCCCGGGGCTTAAGGGGAGGATGGGGTGGCCAACGGGGCGTCCACAGGCCTGGTTCTTCATTGCTCTCCACTCTGGTCGTTGCCTGAAATTGATAGCTGGTACCAAAGGGCAGAAGTGTCACCTCTCAATAAGATGAAATCTACGTCTGGAGCGGATGGAGACGACAGGAAGATTTATCAAGGCCCTGGCAAAATTAACATTTGGACGGGGCACTCAGCGACAGCAGCCTCCAGAGGGGGTCTCTTTGCATTTGTTCCGGCTGGTCCCTGCCAGTGGCGGGACTGAAAAGGGCTGCTGGGGTCAGCCATCCAGCTGGCCTCGGAGGGAGGCCTGGACAGCCAGATGCGGACACTCAGGGCAAAAGGAGACTGGGAGGAGAACTGTCACCCTGGCTGGAACAGGGAGGTCACCGAGAGACTGAGGCCCTGCCACTCACATGTTGTGATCCTGGGCCTCAGTTTCCCCCATCTGAAGGGCGAGGGCCTTGCACTTGATGCTTCCAGCTCTGACAATTTCTGAGACCACGATGCAGAACTCCCCGAGCTACCCCGGCTGGCTGGGGAGGCTGGTGTGACGGCCGGCGTTGCCTGAGCACCTGCTACGTGGCAGCACTGGGGTAGGTGCCGCGTTTACACGTCCTGTAATACTCACGACGGCCCTGAGAAGCAGGCACTGTTATGATATTATCCCCCTTTGCCCTGGAGCTCAGAGAAGTCAAGTAACTCGCCCAGAACCACACAGTGAGTTTGGGGCGAGCAGCGATCTAAACCTAGATCCCCGGTCCCCCGTCCAGGGCTCTTTCCACTGCAGTCACCTTCTCGGGCCCTGCCTCCCGGCCCTGCCTCCGGCCCTCTGATACTGGAACTTCGGAATCTCAGCTTCTCTCTCGCTCAGGGGAGTGCGCTGTTAAGAGCTCAGGTTCTCGACCCAGACACACCTGGGTTTGGATCCAGCTCAATCAGGCCCTTGCTGCATGAAGCCCTTCACGGGAGCCTCAGTTCCTTTGTCTGCAAAATGGGCGTTTGAGCTGCACCGACTGTGGGTCTATCATGAAGATGACCTGAGGCAACACGTGCAAAGGGCCTGGCTCCAGGGTCCCGGGGAGCAGGCTGCCGTAGACCGTCTCCTTCCTCTCTGTCCTTCGCTCCGGACCTGCAGAGGTGCGAGCGGCACCTGGGGTTTCTCTGCTAAGGAGGTGAGGCCCTCCCTGCAGCTCAGGAGTGTGGGACCAGGGCCCCCAGCAGGCCTGGAGGACGCTAGGATGGAGGCCTCAGCCCAGGGAAGGAGAGAGGCGGGGCAAGGTAGGTGCTGGGAGCAAGGTCCCTTGCCCCGCCTCGACACTCGCACCGAATGCACCGTCTGAAACCCCAGGCTTCGACCCTGGAGTGGGAGGGTAGGAAGGGAGCCCTTGGTGGGAGTGTCAGAACCCTAAAGCTAAAATCATCTCTGGTCCAGACCTCAGTTTTCCCACATGCGAAACGGGCACAGGGAGCCCCACCCCCAACTCCAGGGCTTGTTCAAGTGTAACTGGGTTTTCAAAATTGGGACTCCAGGCACCTCACAAATTTGAAAGTTTCCCTGTGGGATCTATCTAGACCCTGAGCAACTTACTTAACCCTCTGTGCCTCAGTTTACTCACCCACACAATGGGACACAATAGCACTTACTGCACTGGGCTGTCGTTAGGATTGGAGGATTGAGGGGTGCTGTCCTGCACTTAGAACAGTGCCTGGTGTCTGGGAAATGCTATGGAAGTGATGGGTATTGTTATTATTGTTAATATCATCATCATCATCATCATCTCAGATGAGGAATGCGGGGTCCAGAGAGGGGCAGAGGCTCACCAAAGGCCACGTGGCAGCCAGGACTGTGTCCCAGGAGTCTGGCCTTGGGGACTGCAGTCCCAGCCCTGTCCCTGAGCATCCCCTCCCCCCAGGGCTGCCACCCTCCCATGGGGAGTGAGGCCCAAATCCAATTAGCCTGGGAGCCGACTGCAGAGCATCGCCCCTTTAATATTGCTGGAGAAGCTGCAGAGATAAGTGGGAAATTAGAATTCTGCTGGGGTCCCAGAGACCCGCCTGCCGGCCCGCCCTGAGCCGGCTGCGGCAATTCTCCTCGGCACCAAGGAAGCTGTCTGAGCCCCTGAGGAGGGGCTGCCCACGGGAAGCCCTGGCCCACCGCCCCCCTTCTCCTTGGCCTGCAGCCTCTCACACCAGGCCCCCCGACCAGCCCCCTTCCCCAC
>VBSM01003200.1:1378265-1432755 GCA_008086735.1 Cheirogaleus medius | reverse complement strand
CTGGCGGCTGCGCAGGGCCGTGGGTGGTGGCGAGTGGGGACTTGCCGTAGCAGGCAAGCTAATCTCATTTGGTTGCCGCAGCCTGCACAACCAGGGCTGCATGCTAAGTGGCTGGAGGCAGCAGCAGGGCTCAGGACAGACCCAGGAGAGGGGACGGGGCCTGTGTGCATTCAGGAGGGCCCAGAGGCAGCCCCCACAAGGATGAGGAGCCTTGCTGGGCAGTGGTGGCGGAGGCAAGGAGGGAGGGTGCGTCCTGTGGGGTCAGAGGTTACTCCCTGGGGGGGACTTGACAGGAGATGAGGCACCAGGGGCAGCCAGCTCCTCTCCACCCTCTGACCTCTCTCCATCCAGCCCTCCTCCTTGGGGTCCCGGAGATCCGTGAGAACATGTCACCGCCAGGAGACATGTGGAGAGCCGCTTCCTCTCCTCGCCGGGGGAATTGTGATTGGAGGGCGGGGCCGCTGTGGTCACAGTCTGGGTGTGAGGGAGAGAAGGAGCCAGTGGGGGAGGCAGAGGGAAGGTGCTGGAAGAGAGAAGGGGAAGAAGCCTGGGGAGAGGCCATGTGCCTTGAGGCCCTGCTGTCAGCCCCTTGCTCATTTGGAGGGAGGACAGGGAGGTCCAGGAAGCACCCTGGCTACGAAAAGATGACCAAGGTTGGAACTCCTGTGAAACGGTCTGGAAATATCTTTAGCTCAGAGGGGGAGGGATGGGAGTGCCAGGGATCCTGACTGCCACTTACACTCCCTACTGGCCACCACCCCTTGGGGCAGCCAGTCCCCCCCAGCTCCCGGGAGAAACTTGGAATCACACCACAGGTAGCTCTGGCCTTTGGGCAAAGGCCTGTGGCTCCTAGCAGGGGTGGAGGTGGGGGTTGGGGGTGGCCCAAACTTTGGCGTTCAAGGCAGAGCATGCAAATGAGTCCAGGTGGCCCCGGCTGCCATACAGGTCCTTTCTGGTACTTGCTGGGCCCCTGTGGGCAGCTGAATTTGCAACCCCTTTAAAAGCTCCTTATCTCAGGTCTTGCTGATGAAGACAAATGTTGACAATCACAGGTGCCTTGAACCACTCTGTGACTCAGTTTCCCCATCTACACCCAAGGGGCTGAGGATGAAATGAAATGATACGCAGCAAGTATTTGGCCCAGCGTCCAATGTAAAGGAAGCCCTGTTTTCATTTTGTAGCAACACAGCACAATGTGGGCACCCAAAAGTCACCCCAAAATACTCAAAGCCCCTCAACATTCCCTCACTAGAGTCTGGTGGGCCTTTAGGAAATGGCTCTGCCCTCACTTGCTGTGTGACTGTGGGCAAATATCTCTGCCTCCCTGAACCTCAGATTCCTCAACTGTAAAGTGGGAACAATAATACTTTACAGGAGCCAGTGAGAAACTAAATAAGAATTTAAACGAACATGAATAGGACAATAAATACAAATATAGAGCAGTATCCGGTATGCCATAGGTGCTCAATAAGTATCTGTTCCCTCCTGTGGAAGCTGCCTGTCCACACTTTAACTCTCGGGGTACACTGAGGTCAAGGGAGGGGTGAAGGGCTCAGCCAGGCCCCAGGGCTGGATCAAAGGTCTCCTGGCCCCTGTCAGAGAACAAGGGAGAGGAAAGTTCTGGCCCTCAGTTTTGCCATCTGTAGACGGAGAGGGCGGGACTGATCTGTGGTTTCCGGCTTGGATCTGGGTTCTCGGGGGCCAGGCTGGGGTCAGTGCCAAGCCCATGGCGCTCCAGGACCGTCCGTCTAGTTCGCCGGGCCCGCCTGTCTCAGGGCACACAGGAGACGGTTTGAGCACAGGTCCCAGCTGCCAGCCTCAAACGTGGGGGAACTCCTAACTTGTTTATTTCCGGGGGTCCTGGCAGTGCAGACCATCTGGGACGGGGACCCCTCCCCAAAGCCCTGTCCACGCAGACCCTCACAGCCCCGCCTGGGTCAGGGTTGGCTCAGCTGCCAGGCAGGGGTCGAGGGGGCGAGAAGAGTGACTCTACCCTGTCCCCAGCCAGCTGGAGCCGGGGCCTGGGATGCTGGTTCCACTGGCAGTTAAAGTCCCCCTGGTTGTCTAATTTAATCACAGCTGTGTGCACGGTGACTCTATAAATAATTTTTAGTGCGACATAACCATTATTTCACTAATTGCTTCACGCGCACCCCTGGCCTGTGAGATAAATTAAAGTTTGCTGAGTCAGCACCTTTGGCTGGTACGGCTTTGGGGCTTGGGAAGCGCAGCCCCACAACAGGGCTGTTCCCACACCAGCCTCCGCCCGGCACCCTGAGGGGAGGGCGCCCCTCACATGAAGGGGCCGAGGGCAGAAGGAGTGCGGAGAAAGGAGGAGAAAGGGGCTAATAAGGGTCGCCACGTACAGTTGTACAGGTTGTAGTCTGTGCAGGGGTGCTTAGCCAAGGGGCCATACTACATTTCATCAATCCATGTGCCCTGACATGGGGTTTTGTTGGTCCAGAGGAAGGTGGTGTCTTTTTGTAATTGGCACAAACACTCGGTATGAAGTAGCAGCCCCAGAACTAACACCCACAGAGCAGGTAGTCGGGACCACTCAGCATATGCCGTAGGGACACTTCTTACCCATCCACAGCGCAGAGACCTGCGTTCTAGGTCTGATGCTGAGTGACCTTGAGCAAGTCACCTCCCGCCTCTGGGTTATAATGTCTCAATGGTCTATGGCCTTGAACCTAGACGCTGTGTTCTTTCCTGTGCCTGGCAGATTCCAGAGGTAGTAGGGGTGGCTTGAAAAGAAGGTTCAGCTGGCCGAGGAAGTCCGGGAAGCATGGAATGTTCTTCACGCAGGGCTCTGCAGAGAGTCTGTATTTGCTCAAGAGCAGCGTGGATCTCACAGAGGCCAGAGGTGGTGTAGCTTTTCTGAACGCATCTGGCCGTGGCATCCTTTGTTTACGGACTTGTATTCATGCTGGGATCCTAGTATCTGGGGTTATTAATGAGTGGATTTCATCCCCAAGGACAGAGAATGCTTCTATTCCTGACCATGACTCTGGACTCAGGGCACGTCTTGATCTGTCACCCATGAGCAAATGTGGACTTCCTTCCAGTCAGTGAAGCGTGGGAGGAATTCTCCGTGTCCTGAGCCCACCCGACTCTAAGTTCCTTGAGGGCAGGCGCTATGTCTGCCTTATTTACGGCCATTTCTCCAGGGCTAAGCCCAGGGACTATCTGCTGGGTGAAGAGATGAGATACCTGGCTTCATATCCTGCCCTAGGCCATCCTGAAGAGCTGAAGTGACGCTCTGAAGCAGTGACGGATGTGAACGCGTGCTTCCTAAAGCGGGGAATCTCGGCAGATGCGAGGGGTCATTATATGCTCTCTAGCCCCCTAGCTCCCTGTGCACGGCTGGGCTGTGGTCGGGAGTTCACGGCCACTGCAGACATGGGCCTTGCATGCATCTAGGACACTCTTGTCCTCACAGCACTATGAGAAGGGATTATCCTTGTTTTGTGAATGAGAAAAGTGAGTTCAGAGAGGTCATGCGGCTTACCCAAGGCCGAACAGCTGTAATCTGCAGAGCCGGGATTTGAACCCAGATCTATCTGACTCCAAGACATGTATGTCTTTTCACTCCACTCCCAACTTATTGGCTCCTATGTTACCACCCCGTTCTCCTCCCGCCCCTTTCTGGGCAGGGTGGCAAGGTGGATTATGCAGGGATGCTAGCGTTAGCGGGACTGTTGGCCCCACAGTCAAGTCCTTTTGCTGTGTTCACAGTGACAAGGGTGCCCGTTTGCTGAGTGACTGCCACGCACCTGGCATTGAGCTGGCTGTGGTATAACAGTGGATGTTTCCCCCATTGACTCACTCAGAACCTGCGGTATAGGAAGGACCACCTTCATTTTAGAGACTGAGACTGAGGTCTGGAGCAGTTACGTGACCTGCTCAACCGCATGCGATTAAGAAACAAGTGGCCAAGCTGGAATTCCACCCAACTGGGTCTGATCCCAGAAGCTGGCTAAGTCCCCGGGCTCTCAGGTAGCTGTGAAATCCATGGCCTCGAACATCCTGCCCAGTCTGGGAGGGGTGACCTGTCTCTTCCTTGGCTCCAGGGTTGGACGCACCAGGTCCCTCTGCAATAACTGCCATTGAGATGTTCCCACAGTGCGTCATGGCCTTTGGGCCTCTCCTTCCCTGATGCAGGGACCTGTTTATGTCTGTTCTCCCTCCGGAAGGCGGTCACAGCCAGTCTGCTTCACGCCCCATCACCCCACCTGTTAGCGTGGCTGCCCTGGGGACAGTGACCTCTCCCTGGGCTGGTGTTCCTTCCCAGGATGAGTCATCACCACCGGTCACAGCCAAGCTTCTGAGTGTGGCCTTCAAGGCCCCTTGCATCTGCCTCCAGCCTCCCTGCCTTTCCAACCTCGTCTCTTGCTTGTTCATTTATTTAAAATAATATTTGTTGATCACCTACATGCCTGGCAGGTGTTCTAGGTACTGAAGATACAGCAGAGAACAGAGCAGATAAAATCTCTGCTCTCCTGGGAGCAACTGACAGTGAGCCAGTTAACAAATAAATGTATGATGCCAGGCGGTGAAAGGGACTTAAAAGAAAAAAAAAAAGCAGACCCCCCTGACCCCCTGCAGGGGATCTATAGATAGAATTTAGGGGGTCAGTGTGGTTAGATGGGGGAAAAAAATACATGTAGTGAGATGAGAAAAACCTGTAACTGAAATATAGCATTTCTCTTCAATTATCCATGTTGGCAACATCCCACAGTAGTATTAGCAGTGCCTGTGACTTTGTCACCAACAGAAATCAGATATTTCCTATCACATTACAGTCGCTGCATACATTTCAAAATATCATTGACACTCATCACTGCTTCAAAACCGTGGTAGTTAATAGAACCGCCGCTGGATCTTGTTGTTTAATGCGTTAATAAACAGGCACACATAGTACCATATCACACATTGGTTTTGTAAATATTTTGAACACTATTTCAACGTAATTGGCTGCCTTTGTAAATCTATGTATTTTCTTCGATGCGTTTAAAGTCATTATTTTGAGAAGGGCTCCTTAAGCTTCGCCAGATGCCAAGGGGTCCGTGGCCCCAAATGCATTAACTCCCGGAGTGCGGCGCTGGGAGGAGGGCGGCTTTGCAGGTGGGATGGACAGGGAAGCCTCTCTGGGGAAGTGGTATTTGATCAGCAACCGGAAGGAGGCAAAGGAGCCGCCACGTGAAGATCTGGAGTCCAGTTCATTGCAGGCAGAGGGAACAGCAAGTCACAGGGCACTGGCCGGGGAAGGAGCGGCCGGGTGGCTGGGGAGACCAGGGCAGAGTGACCAGCAGGGGAAGGACAGAGGAGCAGGGACCGCAGTGGCATGACGTAAGGCCTTGCAGGCTTGGGTAAGGACTCGGGAGTGTGTACCCAGCGAGGTGGGGGCTCCTGGAGGGTCTGAGCTGGGGGCAGTGCGTGCAGATTTATCGATGGGGACGGTCACTTTGGCTGTGGGGCAGAGCGTGGGACGCTGAGCAGTGGGTAGGAGGGTAAGTGGGCAGACCAGACACGAAGCGGCTGCAGCCATCGGCGAAAGAGGACAGAGGCTTGGACCAGGGTGGGAGCAGGAGATGTGGCCCCATTTGGGACGCATCTTGAGGCAGAGCCAACAGGACGAGTGGGGGACTGGTGGAGCCACGGGCTGCCACCCTCCTGGCTGTGGCTCACGCTGGTGCCTGCGGCACACTGCCCTGCATCCACCCTGCGTCTTCACCATGTGGCGGAGCTGCCAGCTGCATCCTCTCTATCCCTTTCCCTCCGTCACGGAGGGTCCCGGTGTTATCTGGGGGAATGTGCCCAGCTCAGAGGCCCGTATCTCAGCCCCCCTGCAGCTCGCCGTTGCCTCGGAGACAGAATCACAGGGTGGGCTTCCAGGAACTGGCTTTCCATGGGAGGTTGATGTCTCCGATTGCCCCTCTTCTTCCTCCCTGGAACGTGGACATGATGGTTGAAGCCCCCACCCCCAGAAGCATTTGGGGACCATGAGGGAAAGGTTAAGGGAATCCCAGTGATCTTGACCCTGACATTCCTGACTTCGGGAGGGGCTGAACCTCCACGTGGGCTTCTCATCATGAGAGCAGCATGTATGAGTCCCAGCCACTGTAGTTGGGTCTTGTTAGTAGCGGTAGAGTAAAATTCCCACCCAGTACGACTACAAATCCAACTGCTTTTTGGAATCTGCATCTGAGTAACAGCCCCTCAGACGCGGCATGTCTAACGCTGGCTCTGTCATCTTTCTCAGGGAACTCCTTGCCGGGGAATCCGGACATCTGTGAGAAAAGAGAAGTAGCAGCAGGAAAGCTGCACCTACGTACCCATCTGTCCGTCCTTCATCCGTCTCCACATCCATCTGTGCACCCGTCCATCCCGCCACCGGACAAGCTTTTACTGAGCACCTGCTATGTGCTGGGCCCTGTGCAATTCACAGGGGCTGGAGGTGTGAATAACATATCCAGTTGGATGCCCGCTTGTGCCTGTATGGACTGAATATCTCTGGAGGGAGACACTGGAAGCTGGGAACCATGACTGTCCCCGTGGAGGGAAACTGGGCACCCAGAGACATGGGTATTTATTCCTTTTGAATGTTTTGAATTCTGTGTCGTGTGTGTGCTTACTAGCTAAATGATTTTTAATTAAAAATATATGTACATCTCATTTGGATTTCGAGCATTTGTCTTGTTCCTGAAAGGATTTGAGGCGGCTTATGAGAACACACAGACGAGCAGACGCGGCCGTGCTGTCAAGGAGCTGACAGTCTCGCAGGGAAGAGAGATGAATAAACAATCCCAACGCGGCGCCGCAGGAGAGGCAGGGCTGCGGGTACAGGCCACCTGACATGGTCTCCAGTGATCCTGGCGCTGCACTCGGCCACTGCCCCTGAGTAATGAGCCGGCCCGGTCACCTTCTTCTCACCCCCGTCTGGGCTTGAAAACCAACACGCCCACATCTGGAGCAGATCTGGTCAAGGTACTCTGCCCCCAAGTTCAAGCACTCTTGTTGAGCTGACCCCTAGGTCACTGAGCCACCACGGTGCCCTTGTGCCCACATGCCCAGGTCAGGGGTGGCTGGGAAGGCAGCCAGGGCCTGGGGTGGCACAGCGCGTTGTCTGCGTGTGTACCCCGGGTCAGTCCCGCTGGGCCCCGGGTGAACGCGCAGCGTGCAGGAGGGAAGCTGTCTCCAGCACCCTGGTGTCCAGCACAGCCATGACCTGCCACAGCCTCGGGCCGGGCAGTGAGGAGGGGGCTGAGGGCGGGCAGGAGCCGGGATTGCAGCGTGGGGACGGCAGAGAGGACCAGCCGGCTGCTTGGAGAATGTGGTCTTTTCAGAGCAGCCCTTTGAAATCGAGCAAGAATAACTTTAAACAATAAGATGCTTCTCTCGCCCCCTCCGCTGTTGCCCAGGCAACGCCAGAGTGCTCAACAACTGTTTAGTTTTTTAAGAAACCAAATCTCCCTCCCTTTGGTCAGCTACCGCCAGGAAGATGAAGAGGCGGCACAGGTGCCCCGTGCGGCCCATTGTGTGGGACCCGGGTCAGCGCCTGCAGCAGTGACATTTAAATCTGACGCTGCGTATTATATATGAACCCCGCGCTGCACTCCTTCACGACTCGCGCTCCCTACCCGGGAAGGCTTCACTCTCCCGCCCCAGAATCCCTGCCCGTGCGCGGCTCTGGCTGTGGGGGGGGTCACAGCCGAGAGGCTGGCCTGTGCCTGCAAAGCCACTGGTGGCTGGCGTGGGTCTAGGGCGGCGATCTGTCTCCACCCCTCTGCATGTCAGACCAGGAGAACCCTCAACAGGCCAGGGGTCACCTCACCCGCCCAGGTAGTATTTAACCCCAGAAGCTCTGCCAAAAGCCCTGCCTTTGAGGGGCCCGACCAACCGAGCACACACGCAGCTCACCTGGTTTACATTTTCCTGCTTGTAAAAGGCAGGTTGGTGGCCATTACCCCTGTGGGGTCTCGGACAGTGAGGCCGGTGCTTTGTTATCCCCGGGGCACATATAAAGGAACCCAGGAGCAGAGCATTCCAAAAGCAGGCTACTGGACGTCAGGCACTTTCAAAGGGAAATCCTTATGACCGTCCAAGGAGGTAGGTGCTATCATGAGCCCATTTTCCAGAAGTGGAAACTAAGGCTCCAGGAGTTAAAGTGATAGCTAGTGGGTGTGGCAGGATTTGAACCTGGGCCAGCCCAACCGCACAGCCTTGCGTCTCATCCCACACCTTGTTGGTGAGGCTCTGCAACCTGGGGACAGATGGGCAGAACTTCCTGACTACTGGGGCTTGGCCAGTCTTCTCTCCTGGTGCAGGGATCGGCTTCCCACTTTGCCGCCATGGAGGGAAAATGATGAGCTTTGGCAAATGAAATCTTGAGTTGTGTGTCCTTAGGCAAATCAAACAACATATTTAAAACCTCACTTTGCTTATCTGTAAAATGGGGACAATAGGCAGCCGGCAGCACGGTTGGGAAGAAGCTAATAGCAACAGCTGCCACTTAGAGAGCACGCACGTGTTTTGAGCAGTGTCTAGGTACAGCATTTAATGATCACAATGACTCCACACACGGGTACCATTTTCAGATGAAGAATCGCACACCCAGGGAGATGGAGCCACACGGCTAGAAATTAAAGCTAATGAATATAAACCATGGAGACAGGGCCTGGCACATAGTAGGTTCAAAGCAGACGCTGGCTGGCTTCTCCCAGGAAGATAAATGGAGGAGCTTCTGTCTCCTGGGAAACAAAACATGGGGGACAGTTAAATTTAGAAAAGCCGAACCAGGTTAGAGCAAGCCCCTTATCCAGCTCAGCAGCAGAATCAGGACGGGAAATTGGCTTCAGACGCAACAAAACCCTAGAAGGGGAAATCTCAACACATGTGAAATGAGAACGGTGGCAGGTGGGGGTGGCAGGGCCCTGGGCTGAGGAGGGGACTCCTGGGGTCCTCTCGTCTCCACCTGGGGTCTCTGTGTGTGTGAGGGGGAGGGGGAGGGCGCCAGCAGCAGCTGGGGCAGCTCTAGGCCCAAGACTGGACCAAGTGGGGGAGTCCCACTCCTGAGACAGGTGGCCTTGCCCTGTCTGGGATCCCTGGAGGCTGTGCTGAGCCCCCAGCAGTGACAGTGAGCACGGGCAGATGACAAGCTGCCAAGGTGCAGGAATAACATTTGCTAGCTGACACTTCTGCCCCTCTCCTCGGGCCCTTTCTCTCTGAGGAAACCGGTGGACGTTTATTCCCCAGTGCCCACCTCCCCCGGCAGAAGGTCCCTGTCCCCGCACTGCAGGCCCCAGCACATCTCGTTTAGCAGCGCTAAATGGCACGCCCCGAGGTACAGCCACGGAAGGGGCCGGGGTAATGAACTCCCATTGGCTTCCTTCACCAGATCACTGCCTTAATTTACGAGGCCTGAGTGAGTCTCATTTCCCCAGTGCGCATTGAGCAATTAACTATTAATAAAAGCATTACTGAGTTAACCACGGGGGCATGTTTAATTCATGGGGCAGCCCAGGAACAGGATGGGAGGCTGGGGCTCAGTGGGGGATTTCTCCCAGAGCAAAATATTGCCAGCAGGATGCCTCCAGACCCTGGCACCTGCACGGGCCATTCTTTCTATCCCTAACCAGAGGGGCCTAATCGCAGGAGGGTAGCAAGACTGCCGCCCCAACCACAGGGCCACTGAGAGAAGAAGTGGAGAGAGCAGAGCTCTGAGAGGTGTGAGCCCCGGGTGGGCGGAAGGGCCCCTTGCTTGGTGGCTAATGAGGTGAGTGACCTTAGACAAGTCACTTAGCCTCTCTGCACTCTCATCTGGGAAGTGGGGAAGTCGGCTGCTAAGAACAACGACCTCCCAGCTAGGACTGCAGGAGGACAGGAACCAAGGAGGGGGAAGGTAAAGGACCCACTGCTCTTCACGTGTATAGAGTTATCAATAGGACCTCCCCCCCCCCCCAGAGTCACAGGCCATTGTTGTCCTTGTTGAGTCCTGGTGGATACCTGCTTGTTCAAGAGAACTGGTGGAACAATCCCCAACAGGATACCTCCTGGGTGGGGACTTGTGGGCTTTTTGAAGTGAATCAGTAGCCCCCTATCCTTCCTCGATCCCCAGGGGCACCTCTGGCCACCATGGCAAGCTGATTCTTACAGTGCCCAAGCACATCACCCTCCAGCTCACTCACACCTCTGTGCCTTTGCTTCTGCTCTCCCCTCCATGGTATACCTTTCCTCTCTTATCTGCTTGGTAAACTTCTATCTAGTCTTCAAGACTCAATTTAAAAAGGTCAGCTCTTCCTGGAAGTCTTTGCTCTCCTAACACAGAATTGGTTGCTCCCTTTTCAGTAGCTCTCATACATTTGTCTCTTATGGCATCCATCCATCCACCCACCCATCCATCCACCCACCCACCCACCCATCTCCCTACCTTCTATCCACCCATCCATCCATCCACGCATCCACCCATCCACCCACCCATCTACCTACTCATCCATCCACCCAGCCATCCTTTCATATTTATTGAACACCTACAGTGTGCACCTCTGATCACATTGTTTTGAAGTTACGGATGAGTCTGGCCTTACATAGGCCAGCAGTTCTTAATCTTTTAGGGGTCAAGGACACTCTCTCCCAGAAAAACGCACATATGTACATACATGTCAGATACTGCTTTCCTCTTCAAGGATCGCTTGTGGTCACTGAAGCTGGGCTGTGGACCCTGGGTGTGGTAGGTGTCTCGATGCTCAGATTCCCTTTGGGAATGAAGGACTTACTCCCCCAGCTGCTGGGAGCATGGCTGGAAGACAGTCCTCAGCTGTTAGTCCTTTTTGGGGATTGTCTTGATTTAAAGAAAACTGCCTCACCCAAAATCACACCTCTTTCCAGGGGCAGGCCCACTTCCAATGGCAGGTCAACATTATGTATAAAGGCCCTAACCTCTCACCCCAACTCGGGACAACTCTGAGAGGCCATCTCAGCTCTAGAGCCCGGTGGGGTTGGCTGAAGGCTGCGTTGGGACTGCCTCGAAGCTTAGCTTCCCCCTCTGCCAAAACCCGCGTCTTCACCTCCCTTCCACAGGTGTTTTTCCCAAGACCACCTTCTAATAAGCAGCCTGCCCTCTAATCTCCATCTCTGCATCTGCTTCCCAGGGAACCCACTGGATTTAAAAGCCCTGCAGAAGTTCCTTGAGGACAGGGGCAGAGTTTTAATGACTTCTATAACTTCAGCTGGGCAGGGCACGTGGCAGACGCTCCAGAAACATTCACTGAATTCATTTCAATGCATTTTCTTTTGGTTCTATCTTCTGTTCCTCTGTTGTCCCCAACAGAATTCTCATCAGACATCCAGGAGGAAGGATGACCCCACCAGCAAGATGCCAGTGGGACTGAGGGCTGCGGACCTGTTTCTGGGAAATGTACTAGTTGCCAACAAAATTTTAAGTAACCATGGGACAAGTATCAAGCTAGTCGGTTCCTACAAAGCGGGGTAGAAGGGGCCTGGCTGATGGCAGGGCCGTGCAGGTAGGGTGAAGCTCCTCGGGCTGGCGGCTGGCGGGAATGGGTGGTGGTGGCAGGGAGGAGCCTCTTCTCGCAGGGCAGATCGTTTTGTTTCCACTGTTGGAAATTCTTCACAAAACAAACATCTACTAAGCGCCTCCCCTGCACCGGGCATTGCCGCAAGGACGGGGCAACAGGAGGCCCCAACACTGGCTCCTCCTCTCACTTGCTTTGTCATCGGGCAAGTCGTGTGACATCCTCATCGCTGGCCTTTACTGAGTGGTAATGACTATGTGATGTGCCCAGCGCTGTGCACACTGCGTCACTCTCATCACCTTCTTTCATCTTTATAGTAGCTTCATCGGGAGGTTTGTGTTATTATTCCTTCCTCATAGACAAGGAAACAAACGGGCTCAGAGCCGACCGGCAGCACGCCCAAGATCACACTGCTAATCACTGGGCAGAGAGGAGACGCGTCACTCAGCCTAGGCACCCCGAGGCTGTGTTCTCAGCCACTATTATGCTCCGACGCTGTGAGCTGAGTTTCCACAGCTATGAAATAGGTACAGTCGATCCCCACTGGAATGTTATGAATTAAATCACCTACGTGGAGGGCCTAGAAGCTGCCCACTGCACAGTTTACTCTGTTCTTTTTTCCCAGTCCCCACCCTCCTGCCCCAACATTTCCCTGGGCTGGAAGGATGGCTCCAAGGACAAATGTCTCTGTCCCCAAGTCCAGCAGTGTCTGCTTTGTGGCCAGCACTCACTGAATGCTGTGACCTAAATGGATGAACTGGGAGTCCCTCCCCTCGGTCCTCTAGACTACAAATCGGGGACTCAACTCAGTTCATCGCTATTCCATGATGCAGAAAGCTTTGGCAAGCACCATGAAGAGAATTCTCCTGGCGCCATGTAATTCTACTCTCAAGCCACTGGGATTTTCAGGTTTTTCACAGCAGAATGGAGCAGAAACAGATGGAGACGATCCCTTGAGCCCTCAAGGCAGAGAGGGTACCAGAATGAAGATGAAGGTATGCCAGGTCCTGCCTGGTGGCTCGGGTCTCTCCCACAGGCAAACTCCAGCCCATCCTCATCCCCACCACCAACCACAGTGGGCCTCGCATATTGGGGGCATTAACCTTCCTTCCACTGCAGGCTCCTGGGAGAGGTGGTGGCCATGTAAGCACTTAAAACTCGAGCCTGCAGGTCAGCCCTCCTCTCCTCCCCCTTCTGCAGAAGCCTTGGAGCTGGAGGCTGTGTGGGGACAAACACCACAGCCTTGAAGAGACAAGTCATATCCTCAGCTTCCCTCAACCTGTGCGATCACCGAGTTGCCATGGCGACGCTGCAGCCCTGAGATGCAATGGCTGCAAACAGCATGGGTGGTTCTAGGGCTCAAAGCCGAGGGTGGACGCTGTCTGGCCTGGGAGGCCAGGCGATTGGGTAGGCCGGGTGGGGGAGGAGAGGGAGCCCTCCTCCAGGCCTGGCTGGTAATTGCCACTAAATGAAGGGCTGTCATTGAACCCAACATGCGGGAGGTAAGGGCCCCCACTCTGCACCCTGTAATTACTGCACCAGACAGCAGCGCTTGCTCCCTGTGCCGGGGAGGGGCGGTGGGGGAGCAACAGGAAGCTCTCATCCACCTGAGCCAGCGGGGCTCTGGCAGGCTCTCCCTGCCGCCCAAGCAGCCTCTCAGACAGAGGCGGCCACTCTCCCCACGTCATCTGGCAGAGCAGGAGCTTCCTTTAATCCTGGCCTCTGGGCTGGCAGAACCCAAGGGGGGCAGAGGTGCAGGAGCCAGATAAGGCACTGCTTTGGAGCAGCCCTGGCGCTACCGCTCCACATGCCGGGTCTGTGCTGGGAATCTGAATTAGAGGCAGATATTGGTTCCAACTCCTCCGGAACACAGAGGATCTGAAGGCCTTGGGCTAGTCACTGCCCCCTCCTGGGCCTGTCTCTCTAGCTGTAAAACTGGGAGTTGCACTCAGTAATTCTTAGGGATTCGTCTACAGCAGGGGTTGGCAAACTACAGCTGGCAAGTCGAATCCTACTTTTGTAAACAAGGTTTCCCTGGAATATAGCCACGCCCTTTTGTTTCTGTATCGTCTATGGCTGATTTCATGCTACAACGGCAGAGTAGTTGCGACAGATGCCATATGGTCCTCAAACCAAAAATATTTACTATCTGGCCCTTTACAGAAAGTTTGCAGACCCGTTTCTAAAATATTTACATTCTCCTAGGCTTAACCAAGTGAGCTTT
The DNA here is from genome assembly GCA_008086735.1 of Cheirogaleus medius. Taxonomy (NCBI): domain Eukaryota; kingdom Metazoa; phylum Chordata; class Mammalia; order Primates; family Cheirogaleidae; genus Cheirogaleus; species Cheirogaleus medius. Next base: position 1,418,994 of record VBSM01003200.1, on the reverse strand, counting down.
AGTGACTCCAATCTCATTAGAATAATTTTATAACAAGCCCCATCCTGGTCCCCACCATGGACACCCAGTGTGCTCTTCCAAGGACCCTTTTTCTCCTGGATTTGGATAGTGGGGGTAGGTCGGACTGGGCTCTGGGGCTGTAGTGTGGTGCAATGGCGCCACCTGCTGTGAGTGGCTAACAGCACTTCTGCCCGGAACGCCTTGGCCCCCCACGTCAGGGCACCCAGTCCTCAGGAGCAGGCCGGGCAGGGTCTGAAGCACAGCCCGTCAGAACCAGGTCTTGTCCGCTCCCCATTTCAGAGGGAGGACTGCAGTCTAAAGAAGAGTCCAAGGGAGGTGAGTGGAAGACCCAGGTCCCAGGGGCCCGTAAACCCTTCCAGGAGACGGCTGGAGCAGTGATGCAGGGACAGGGACATACGGAGGCGCACAGGCCTGGATGTGAACCCCAGCCTGACCACTCATTTTAAGAAGATCTTCACCTTTTCTAGGCTGTGGTCTCTTGGTTGTTAAAAGGATTAAAACAAACACTTATATAACTGTTACCAATACTGACTCGATTTTCTGAATAACTTTGAGACAGACATTATCCCCATTTCACAGACCATGTAAAGTCTCCAGAATACAGTGCTCAGTAAATTTTCATTTATTTCCTGCCTGCAGGTGTGGAGGGCCTCAAGGAGGGGGCACTCACACTGAACAGGAGGCCTGGCTTACGACCAGTCATTCGAGGAAAGCCCTGGGCGGGGAAAGGAGGGGAGAGGCCGGGCCCACACTGCCCCCTCCATGGTCCCACACCTCCAGCAACACAAGGCAGCCAATGAACCGTGAACCATTTATTTCAAAACTATAAATAAATCAGCTGAGAAAAGCTGCCCGCAGGTGATGAGGCCCTGACCTCTCCAGGTCCCCTTCCCAGTTGCTCTGCAGGCCAAACTCAGCCCTCTTGAAAAGCCACTATGCCTCTGAAACCAGTCTCGGCTGCCAGAGCCCAGCAAATGGTTGGGAAGAACCAGCCCACTCCCTTCTCCTGCTGCAATTCTAGCACAGCATGGTCCAAGCTCCCGCCTGGTCCCGGACTGGCCTGGTGCTCACTGCCTGTTTGGCCAAGCTCCAAAGGGCAAGATAGGAGCCACAAGCCTCTGACCTAGCCCCACCACACGGTCAAACCCGGGTGACTTCTTGGCCACTGCTGCCGTGAAGAGCCACTGGGGCCCTGAGCTGCTGGCAAGTGGTGGCAGCGGGATGGGATGGGGAGGGGTCTGCTTAAAAGCTGCTCCCCCTGGCTGGTCACAGCTGCCCCTGGGCCACAAAGTACTCGTCCTCCTCATTGTCATCTTCCTCCTGCTGGCTGCTCCGGAGCAGCAGCTCCAGGTCAGGGCTGGAGCCCAGCCCCTTCAAGGGCTTAGGGCCACCATCGCCTTGAGATAGAGAGAGACCACAGTTATGAACCCAACAATGGCTTTCTTGGTTTGCCCTGATTTGCATGTGTGCTGATTCAGGTGCCCACCCACTCTCTGGAGATGACCCCTACATATTCCCAGGAGTGGCGGTAGCAGAGCCACCAGGCACTTCCTGAATTAGAGCGACAGCCGACGCAGAGGCAGCTGAACCGTGGAAACAGCCACCAGACTGGAACTGCCTTGGGGAGGGCAGGAGCCACCTGGCTCTTCCTGGCAGGGCTGGGGCTGGGTCAAGGGGAAATCAGAAGTGCTAAGAGTCATGGGGGGAATGACATCAGAAAACAGGCTCCTGGAAGGGGCTCCGGGTTACCTCTGGAGTGCAGGGCTTTGAGGGCAACATGCAGGGATATTCCCGAGAGGCAGAGGGCAAAGCCCAGCCAGTTCAGGAGGCTGATCTGATCGCCCAGAAGATGAGCTGCCAACAGCAAAGTGCAGACTTCCTGGGGGCAGAGAGGCAGGAAGGCGAAGGGATCAGCAGGAGGATGTGGCTCCTGCGCATGGATGGTGCAGTGCGGGGGCCCCTGGGCACATTGGTGAGACCCATCCGGCCCCACCCGAACCCCCGGGCCCAGGCAGGGCAGGAGGGCCAGGGTCGAAGGCCAGCCCGTGACACTCCCCTGCCGGCCTCTCTTTATGTCATTGAGATGCAACTAAAGAGGAGCTCCTCACAGAATTCTGTCAGGAATAAAGAGGCCAGATCCAGGGCTGGGGACGCAGGTGCCGCCCCACGCCACACCCACAGGAGCAGAGGAGAGCTGCCCTCCAGAAGGCCCTACAGATGGGGAGCCCCCGCTTCCACGTGAGAATGCAGTGCGACACTGGGCTGAGGACACACACTGGTCCCAGGGTCCTTGGTAAACAGTGACTGCAAACGGGACTGCCGAGGCAACGCACTCTGAGCACAGCTGGGCCTCACTGTTCCACGGGCAGCCAGAGCCCCTCGGGGAGGCCTGTGTTCCCGGGTTAGGCTCATGTTCGGGTATCAGTGTCTGTTTAGTCAAAGAGAAAACCCCCTCCGTGGCCTGAGCAGGGAGGAGTTGAGACGCGGTGGGGGAGGGGAAGGGAGAACTGAGAGGAGGGAGCAGGGGGGATGGGGAAGAGAACTGCCAGGTGGCAGCAAAGCAAAACTGACTACCCGTGGCACTCGTGATGTAACTGTCCCTGGCTATTCCGAGGCAGACACTGCCAATCAATCGTGGCTCTCTGCTGAGGAGTGTGGATGAGGGCTTCTCAGCCTATGGCTCCAGGCCCCTGCCAATGACCAGAGTCGGCATTCAAGGCAAAAGGTAAATGTGCCCCAGCCCTAGCTGGGCTTCCCCACGGGAGGGGCGTGATCACGCCCACTCACAGGCCTGTGGTGACGGGGAGCGGGAGAGAGGAGCACAGCACTCAGCATGGTGCTGGCACCTAACGGGGCACTTCTGGGCCCTCCCCACGGCCCTGGTGCAAGTGCAGGGATGGACGCTGCTGCTGAGAAACCCTTAGGGGGCTCCCCTCTAAGACAAGACAGGGTACCCCCAAGTCTGTACCTTAAAAATGCCAGCAATGGAGAGAGTGAGGCTGGAGGTTCTGGAGACCAGGAGGAACTCAGAGAAGCCCAAACCAAAGGCGAGAATCCCGCCAAGGAAGAGGCTCCCAAGTACCCGCAGGAGCAGCCCTGTGTCCTGGAAACGGAAGATTTTCTCAGATGTGGACAAATGGAGACCTGAAAGCAACGGGGAGAGAGAGCGGGAGGCCGGGTCCTGGGCTGCCTCGCCCGGCCCTGTCAGCCGGATGAGCTCTGCTGCCGTCACTGTGAGTTCCCACGGAGCACCTGCTGACTGTCTTGAGGCCGGGAGAAAGGATGGGAGGTACAAAAGGCTCCCAGGAGATGGCCCGAGACTTGGAGAAACCAGGGAAGCCTGTGATGATCCGTCTGAGCCTCTGGGCTGAAGTAGAGGGGGCAGCCCCACACAGAAAGTCACGGATGGAAGTGCCCTGCTCCTGCAGACAGTTTTTACCTACTGCTCTTTGGGAGGAGTTGGTAATTTCACATGGCCTTTGCAGCTGGGACAACCAATGGGACAAACAGAGGCAGGGCAGCCCATCGAGTTGAGGACTGACAATGGCCTGGTCCACTGGGGAAGTTCCTTGGTCTAAATTTCAGCTGGGCCACCTAAAACAGGGATGGAATTCTGTCCCTACAAACCTCCATTTTAATCTAGGTGGGTTAAAATTGCTATTACAAAGCTGTGGGACTTGGGCTGAGATATGTCCCCTTTCTGGACCTCAGTTTCCCTTCTGATAAAATGAGAGGGCTGGGACCAGACTGGTGTTTCTCAAACAAGTAGTGTAATTTGATGAACATTTCCCCCAAAGGAAACACACAAACATATAAATAGGTGATGGAAGACACGGCTCCTGGCTCTAAAAACATACACACATGCACACAGTCCCCAAATTTGCTTAGACTTTCAGAGGAGTCACAGCCCCTCCAACAGTGTCCAGCTGACAGCATGACTCCCCGGGTCCCTCCCACAGGAAAGGCCCCATGGTGGACCAGCAGAGGCAAGGGAAGCCCCCAACTGGGCACAGCAGAGATACCGGTGGTAGCTAGAAGCTGGATGAGTGCTTTGAGATTTGTGGAGGGAAGGACCAAAGAAATGCAGAGTGACAGTCCTCCCACTCCAGGCAAAACAGCCTCACAACGCAGGACATCTTGTTTGGTGCTGGGCTCAGCAGTACTGCAAAGGTATCGGCAAATTGAAGGGAATTTGGGGAAAAGCAACGTAAGTAATGAAGGTGCTTGGGGGATTAATTTACCAGAAAAGATTAAAGGAGCTAAATCCATACAGCTTTGCTAAGTGACGGCTACCATGGGCTTTCGGATGAGGTTCTGCAGAGATGGGGCACAGTGTAAATACCCAGGAAAGGAGGGAGAGTGTGGCGTCTGGTGAGGGGGTACAAATGAGAAATGGGGAGATTTGAAAAAGGAAAAAAAAAAACCAAACCAAAAGCCAGGCCCTGAATGGAAATTTCCTGGACAACAGACTGCGGAATAATTTTCTCAGGGAGGTTGGAGACGCTTCACTGCTTGAAACTTAAATGGATGTGGGACAGAATTTTCTGTAACAACCCTGAGGGCAGATGGGATTCTGGGAGGAAGAATAAACAGACAGGGAACAAAGACCAATCCCAAAACATCAGAGAGAGGAAGGTGGCACCACACCCCCAGCCTGCACAATTCTCCCTGCCTCTCCTCGCCTCTGGAACGTGGCGGGGGAGCAGTTCTGTGGAGGGGACTGCTCCCGTCCGCAGGCTCCTGCGTGCTGCCCTGGCCTCCGGCCCCTGGAAGGCCACACTCGGCCCGCACTCCCTGAACATACAGCCCGACGTTATGTGCCTGGACACAGCGAAACTCCTGTTCCACTTCCTGTCGACATGCCTCCCTCCGACTGCCAAAATCCCACTCCTCCAAAATATGTCATCTGGGAAGCCTTTCTGACTTGCCTCACTACTCTACTATCCTGAAACAATTCATGACAATTCTTAGAGCCAGTGTGCACAGCAGCTACGAGCAGGGCTGAACCACTCGGAGCTAGGCCACTGGCTCCCAATCCTGGCTCGTTTATGAGCTGTGGGACCTTGGGCATGTTATCCTCTCTGTGCCTTCCACCTGCAAAATGGGGATAATAATAGCACTGTCACACAGGGCAATGGTCCCCGACCTTTTTGGCACCAGACACTGGTTTCATGGAAGATAATGTTGCCTCCAATTGGGGCAGGGGGCGCAGGTGTGTGCTGTGGGTCATGCACAGCCCATTTCCTAACAGGCCACAGACTGGTACCGGGGCTTGAGGACCACAGACAGGATTCTTGGGAGGATTAAATGAGTTACTCTGTTTAAAATTATTAGAATAGTCCTGGTGTTCTTTGGGGCTCTGTACACATTCACTGTCATTACCGCTCCCTGGGGTTTATACATGCTTTCTATGTAACATTTACCATGCTGGATTCTAGCCATTTTGTTTACATGTCTGTCCAGTCCCCAAACCGTGTGCTGTCGGGAGGACGGATCTCAGTAACCTCTGCAGCTTCCACCGTGCTGGGCTCAGAGCAAGGATTTGGGACCTGCTATATACTGAGATACCCACGAGGTGGATGGCCCAACATACCTTCAAAGACAGCAAAGAGAGGGAAGAGTCCTAGGAACATGAGTGGTTGCAGGTGGAACATGGTGTCGATGGGGTTCTGGAGGCCTGCAGGGTGGGCGCAGGGGGTCAGTCAGATCTGGCTGCCCCTGCCCTGCCTCCACCCTGCCCATGCCCACGCCCCTCTCTCTGGGGAGTGGGTGGCCTGTGCTCACCAAGTTCAGCCTTCTGCAGGAGCATCTGGGTGAGGGTCCAGCGAATGCCACCAATGAACGAGGCCCCCAGCACCAAGGCGAAGCCCTCCATGTTGAACTGTGTGGACTTGTAGGTGAACATGAAGAGACCCCCAGCGATGAGGAGGACCACCAGGACCAGTGCTGCGCGCTAGTAGGATGGGAGCAGTGGCAGCTAGCTCAGGGGTCTTGAAGATCAAGAGTTCATCACACCTGGAGTTTGGGGTCAGCAGCCATCTTGGCTGTCCCTGGGCAGGAAACCCTCTACCCCTCGGCCCCACCCCGAGGGTCCCAGACAGTGCTAGCCCACGCTGTGTGCAGGGTTGACATTCAGCTGATATATACCCAACGTCCCTACTGGTTCTCAATACTGAAGTCCTTTCTGTCGGCTGTCCTTGGCCCCCAAGTGGCCCTCCCCCATCCCTGGACCTGCCAAACAGGGTCACTGCCTTGAACAACAGGGAGCCCCCAGCCCCTGCTGTGCCCAGGCCCTCAAATGTGGGTGCTTTCTCCCTCAGTAATTACCCCACCACACCAGTTTCTAAGTTTTCTGAATACTGCCCCTGCATCTAGGTCCCTCTTCAGAAAAGGGAGCTACTGCCAGCCAGGCTGGGCCCGTCCCCTGTCACACAGCGTGACAGGCCACTGCTCAGACTCCCTCTTTTATTCTTAGCATCTGTGGGGGCAGGAGGGACAAAAGAGAAGCTGGGGCCTCACCAGCTCCTCCAGCTTGAAGATCAGAGAGAAGATCAAGATGAAGAGGACGGCTGAGGATTTGGTCATTGTGTACCTGGAAGGGAAAATTGCCCACAATGCACTGCTGGAGCACACCACCGAGAAAGGAGCCCAGAGCACAAATCAGTGGGCTGGAAAAGGGGCCACTCCCTGACTTCCCTGAGGGCACTCTGGGTACAAAGACCAAAAGGAGCCGGCCCAAGACGTCTGGGCTGATAAGTGACCTTTAATCAGAAGAAATCTCTGACTAGGCGGCCTCTGATCACCACCAGGGAGAAGAGAATGCAGCTCTAATGTCGAGCGAGCTGAGTTCTGTCTTTTACCTCCCCCTCAGCGGAGACCAGGACAGGGAAGGGAGGGTGGGAGAAGAGGGCAGGAAGGGGAGGCAGGGACTGTGTCTCTGAAGCAAAACATCAGCGAGAATGACCTCGTGCCCACATGAGGCTCCGCTGCGGCCCAGCCACCCCCCACCTGCTGCTCTGCTGCTTGCTCTCCCTGCCTAGACTGCTGGGGCTCCGCGTGAGCGCCCCGGCTCCCCCAGGCAGCCAGGCACAGCAGCCCCTCTGTGCTGGGCTTACGGAAGAGGCTGGCGACTTCCTGGAGAGCTGCTGGGTGCAGGGAGGAGCTGAGAAAGCAAAGGCTGGTCCCACAGTGGAGAGTGGCTGGCCCATCGGCCGGGCGTGCAGACAGCCAGCTGGACAGACAGAGAGCTTGAGCCTGAAGGGAGGTGGCAGGGTGTGGCCGGTACTCACAGAGAGACGGTGATGTAGAGGAAGCTCCAGTTGGACAAGCCCACGTCAAGTGCTGTCGCCAATGCTGTGGAGACAAGGGGCCCCAGCAGACAGTGTGGGCAGTCAGCACTCAGCCAGAGGGGACCAGTGCCGAGGCACTTGAGTGTCCCACACTTTTGTACCTCCCTGGCTCTCCTCTGGGGCCCTCAGGCCTTTTCCACCCAGCGACTAAAAGGTTAATACCTGGCCAAAAAGGCAGAAGACTGCTGCAGCGTTAGGGCTGAAGTCCATTCTGATCGGCTGGGGCCTGTCATTCTCATTTGTTAAATACTTTGATTATCCCCGATGAGGGGTATTAATCCGATCCTGTCAATTACTCACTGCAAACCCTTTCCCTCAGGAGGAAACACAAACGCAACAGGAGACCTGGGCCTCCAGGACCCGACCCCTGCGGACCCTCTCGTTTCTCATTTCTCCCACCTCCTCCCATCGACTTCTCAGCATCCTCAGACACTTCAGTTTCCCCTCTGACTCCACGAGCTGCACTAAACCTCCCTGGGCCATGAGTACCCCTCCTCGGAGGACTGGCTAGCTGCAGTGGGGGCGTGTGGTAGGGTCTCTCTCATGCCCGGCCTCTGCTTCCCCAGCAGCCCCCTCCTGCCCTGCCCCCTGCAGAGGCCCTGCGCCCGCACGTACCTGTGGGAGCCACCCTTCTGAGGTAGTCGGCCCAGCTCAGCACCACACGGGCCCTGTGGCTGGAGCACTGAACCAGCGCCCTGGACAGGGCAGAGAAGAGGAAGATCACGGCCAGGTGCAGCATCGTCATGAAGAGGGGGAAATGGAAGCTCTGTACGGAGCCCAAAGCAGACACCCCAGGCTTGGTTTCGATGGCCTGCCCCACACCCGGCTCCCTCCCACAGAGCCGCGGTGGGCCAACAGCTGCATCCGTGATTAAAGTATTGCAACACTTCTAGGTGAAACAGCTGTTGCCTTGGCCCCCAAGTTTCCCCAACTCATCCCTCAGCACACCCCCCCGCCTCTGATTTTCCCCGATCCAAACGTTTAATGGAACCCCTGGCACAGCAGGTTTGGAGGGCCCTGTTCCACCACCAAGTATGAATGGCCTCTAGTTTGGCTAGTCAAAGCCTGTGTCCTCCTGCTATTAAACATTAGGGGAATCCCAGCCATGGCTCCAGCCACCTTCGTCCCAGCCCCCTGCACCGGCAAGGCCTCCAGTTACCTTCGTCAGCCATTTGTTGTAGAAGGTGATGCCGATGGAGAAGCAGTAGTAGAGAAGGACCAGGCCCAGAGTCAGCACTGCCTTCCACACAAAGGCCACGTCCAGGGCCCACCTCCCCATCCGTGGAAGCTGCAACACCCTAGCTCCTGGGTCAGCGGGGTGGGCACCTCTCTTGAAGACAGACTGTGGGAAGAGCCCGCTGAGATGGACCAGGACTTTCAACAAGAACGTCTCCTGGCTAGAGGAGTTCTCTTCGCCTCCATGATTCAGAATGGTCAACAGAGCCCTAGGCAGAGTCCTCACCTAAGGGGCTGGTGGCCTGAGCTGACCCTTTCCATGGTTAACTGGATGCAAGGCCCACAGGCTCCAGGTCTGCTGCTAGAAAAAAGAAAATTCAGCTCTGGAGGCTCACACAAGAGACATACCCCTCGCAGTCACAGGCGCCAGCGAAGGCCACGTGACTCCAGGCTCCTGGGGGTCTGCCTCCAGCCGTCCCCAGCCCACGCACGGGGAGCAGGTTGAAGGAGACTGGGCAGCAAGGAGCCCACGCCCAGCACAGGCACTCACAGATCCCCATGCCATGTCCACTCTTGTCACCTTAAGCTGTTCTCCATGAACTGCCACTAAAAGTGACCTTTTAAAAACATAAATCTGTTCATGTCAGACCACTGCTTAAAACGCTTTGGCGCTTCCAGAACTTTTCTGATAAAGACCCAAACTCTTCCTGGGGCTCTCGTGCCCCTACTTGGCCCCTACCAGTCTCTCCAGCCTCAGCTCCAGGCTCTCTGGGCCCTGACCCCAACAGCCACCTCTCAGTTCCCCAAACACACCAGGTTCTTTCCTGTCGCCTGAAGGAACAGAAAAAATGCTAAGCCCACCCTTCGGTCTTTGCTCATTGACCCTACTCATCGTCAGCTTCAAGGTCGCTCCCTTGGGCTCCCCACCCCACCTTGATCAGTCCCCAGAAAGATACAGGTGGCTCTCGCAGCTCCCTTACTTCTTCGTAGCACTCGTGCAGGGCCTGATCTATGTCTGTCCCCTGCGAGGCTATGAGCTCCAAAAAGACAGGGACCAGGGTGCCCACATGCCTATGCACACTGGGCATATTGTACATTCTCCATTTGGTTCAATGCTCAGGGACAGAGCATGCACATAACGTTCAGGGCACTGATCTGGACTTTATGGCTTAAAAATGGACCAGTTTTGCTCTAACTCTAACAACTATCCCACAGAGGCAGTGCCTGCCTTAGAGTCTTGTGAAACTAAGCCACTCCCAGCCTCTCTACCAACCCAGCCAACCCTAACGAGTGCCCAGAGCATGCCAGGCTTGGAGAGACTGGGCAGACCACCTGTGCCTAGAAGGGCACTGGGGCCAGCATTACACACCTCCTGCAGCTGCATCCCCTCCTCCCCATCTCCCTCTTTGAGATGTTACCATTCTGTTGAAATGCCACCTCCTTGAAGCCTTCCTAGAACCATCTGATCAGAGACCCCTCCTCCTTCCCCACCGCCAGTCCTTTCTTCGGGGAGTGATTGCATCCTGCTCTGTACCCTGGAACACAAGTTATCACCTCCCGTCCCCCAGAGTTGACAGGGAGCTGGCATAAGGCTTTGCCCAAAGGTCTCCCTAGGGCTACAGTTCTCTTCAGAGGAGCTGTGGAAACCTGTGGTGGTGTTTTGGGGGATGCTCTTGCCATTTAGTGAGCAGGGACAATGAAGGGGCAGTCCATATGACTAAGAATCATTCTGTATCCTGCATGACTTTGATATTACAAAGGCGAAAGACCAGCTTATAATCACCTGAACTCTAAGTGTCATTTCAGGATAATAAAGGCAGTTGCTACAAAATATTTGTAATAAAAAGAGGGTGTTGGATCCAATGGGTTGAAAGTCACTGTCCTACCTGACCTAATGCAGTCTCACTCCTTGAGGTGCCTTCTGTAAGCTGACGTGTTCTTACTGTGTACCCAGCTCTGATTCCTCATGAACCCCAGAAGAATATCCAACTGCCAGCCTGACCGCTTCCCATGGATGTCTAATACCAGGCATCTCACACCCAGAGTGTCTGAAACTGACTCCCGTTTTCCACACCCGCCCTCCATCCGACCTGCTCCTCTTCACACTTCCCACTCCAGCAAACAGCACCCCCACTCACCTAGGTGTTCAGGGAAAAAAACCTGTTCTCCATCCTTGATTCCTCTCTTTCCCTCAGCCCACATTCAATCAACAAACACTGTCACCTCTACCTTCAAGAGTAGCCCAAATACGACCACATCTCCCAACCTCCACTACTATCATGGTGGAGCCACCAACCTCTCCCCACACTACTGCATAGTGTCCTACGTGGTTCTTTCTGCTTCTCCTGCAACTCCCGCAGTCAGACTCCTGCTCACACGGCTAGAGAGCGGGGCACATGGGCACAGATCTCAAGACCCACATTCCTTCCTCTACACCAGGGCTCCTCAACCTTGGCATTACTGATATTTGGGGCCAGATAATTCTTTGTGGGCAGAAGACCTGCCCTATGCATTGTAAGATGTTTAGCAGCATCCCTGGCCTCCACCAACTAGATGCCTGTCGTATCCTTTCCCCTCACCCCAAGCTGTGACAACCAAGAATGTCTCCAGATGTTGACAAATGTCACCTGGGGACCGAAACTCTTCCCTGTTGAGAACCACTGCTACCCTACACAGGTAATCACAGGGCATGCTGGCACTAAGAGAGATTTCTTCTTAGCACGCTCCCCCCATGGGTCCTTCCTGTGGCTTCCAAGCTAGGGCAGTCTGTTTGCCCTTCTGTGAATCAACTTCCTGCACTTTCTGCTTCTGCTGCGGTTCCTGCTCCAAAGCTGCAATGCCCCCCTCCATTGTTCAACTCCTGACCTTCCTTCACAGACGTAGCCCAGGTCCCCTACCTCCAAGAAGTCCCCATGACTTCCCTAGCCACAAGGAGCACTGTTTCAAAGTTAACTCATTTTCTTATCAGCATTCAGAAGGTCACCTATCCACAAACATTAAAGCCAAACTTCAGCCAGAAGGGCCCTTGGAAATAATTTAGTCATGTACTCAATGTGCATTTATTAAGTACTCCGTATGACTAGCACTGGAGGTACAGACATGAAACTGATAATGTCCCCATCCTTATTTTATGATAAGGGAAACCAGGCTTAAAGGATAAATGCTCTTCTTGAAATCTCACTTGCCCAGGAAAAGAATTCCATATTCCACCTCACTTTCCCCCAGGGAGCAGCTTAGCTAAGAGCAACAGCCTGATGGGTAAGGCTGGTGCATAGCTGTAGCACATGCTCCCCTCAGTCTCAACTGTAACATGGGCAGTGTGGCTTAGTGCTTAAAATTGTGGACTTTGGAATTAGAAACCTGGGATCAAGTCCTGGTGCCTCCACTTACTACTGTGCCGCTGCCATAAGTTACCTGATCTTTGGATTCAGTTTCTCCGACTGTAAAGATGAAATCATCCGCTTCCTGGGAAGGGGAGTCAGAGGCATCAGGTAGAGCACTGAGTGTTGGCTCAAGGTAGGGAATTATTCCCCTCCTGGTCGCCTGATAGCAAAACTTCCCCAGAGGACCCTGCACTGCCAGCCCCACTCTCTCACCTCCTGTCCTTGCTTCAGCCTGTCTCCCCTGCTCCAGTGAGTCACCACACCCTCCTCCCCATTGCCCCTTTAAGGGTCAGGTTTCTGTTCTCATCTTATACAACCGACCACTTCCTCATCCTGGAACAACCTTCTCTTGGATGCCATGACACCATGCTCTCCTGGCTTCTGCTTTTCTGGATTCCTTGGTCGTCTTAGCTGGCACCGCCTTTTCAACTCAACTTTTAAAAACTGGGTGCCTGAGGCCTGGACCCTGGTTTCTCTTCTCTGTCTTAATTCTTACCCTAAGTAACCTCATCCCACCCAATCAACTTGCCAATGATAAATTCTTCACGCTAGCCCTAACCTTCTCTGTGAGTGCCAAACTAGTATATCTAACAGCCTATTTGGTAGCTCCACTGAAGATATCTAAAACTTAAAATGTTCTAAGATTTTTAAATTATTCCTCATGCTCCCAACCCAAAGTCATTTATTAAATGTCACCAAAATACAGCCAGTTACTTAAGCCAAACCCAAAAATCAATGATTAAGTCATCTTTGACCACCCTCTTTCCCTCATTCCTCAAATCCTGCCCTGTCAGTTCCACCTTCAATATACTTCACCCATCTACTTCTCTTCACCTCCACTCCCACCACCACAGCCTGAGCCACAATAATCTTTCACCTGCTGACTGCAACTGGTCTCTTAATTGGCCTCCCTGTTTCCTTTCCTCCCTACAACTTGTAATCCACAAAGCAGCCAGAGAGATGGCTTAAACACACAAAGTAGCACATCACCTCCTCCACAAAGCCCACAAGGAAGTCCTTCCACGATCTAGCCTCTGCCCATCTCTGCAACCTCATTCGCCTACCACTGCCCCCAGCACCTGCCACGGAGGCCTCCTGCTATCTGTCCAACACATCAAGTCTGTGTCCTTTGTACTTGCTGTTCTCTCGGCCTACAGCACCCTTCCGCATACCTTAGCTTGGCTGAAAACTATCCCCCCCACCATCCTCGTGGCGCTTCCCACCATCTGACGTTTCCTTGTTTGCTCACGTGTTTACTGCCCGACCCACCCCCACCGCGGGATGCGGCCTCTGAGGGCAGGGCCGCGTCAGATTCTCGCCTGGGTCCAGGGCCCGGCACGTCGCAGGTGCTCAGTAAATACCAGACGAACGGGTGCGGGGCACGCGCCCCGCAGGAGGGAGCTTGGAGACCCCTGTCCCGCCCACAGACCGGGAGACAGAGGGCTGGGGAGCGGCAGGCGCATGGACGTGCCCCACGCCGCAGTGCGCAGGGACCAGGCGGCGACCCCGCCTCCCGGCTCCAGCCCCACACCAACCACCCGGCCCCAGCCTCAGGGAGCGCACGGGGAGTCCAGCCGCGAGACCACTCACCTCCACCTGGGGCGCTCCCGGCAGGGACCTTCCCGCCGGAAGTGCGAGGCCGGACGCAGCCTCCACGCCATGAGAGGGGAGGTAACTTCCGCCGGAAGCTACTGAGGGGCGGGGGCGGAGCTGTGGCTGGGCGGGGCGGAGCTGGGCCGGGGGCGGGGCCGGGGCGGGGCGGAGCTGGGGCGGGGCCGAGGCGGGTGTTTCTCCCGGTCTCCGCTGAGACCTTGCGCGGCTCCTTCCTAGGGAGCCCCGCTAGCGCTGAGCACAGCCCTGTGTTGTAATTGTGTCTCCTCGGCTCAAGCAGGGATTTGCTCTGGAGCCCTGGTTCCTACTAGCGTTCTGCATCCAAAAATTGGCCACCTGTTTATTTTTCCTGGATGAATCGTTTTTCTCATGCCCAGTCCATTGCTGGGCAACCATGGAAAGAACCACGAAGATAAGCATCTCCTCGGCTTTTTCTTCTGGGAGCTCAAGCCAGCTGGAGAGTGATGTCAGAAGCACTAAACTTTAAGACTTAAGAGATCCAGAAGTAAAAATAAATATTTGTGAAATATTTTCTGTATGCCTGAAACTTTATAAGAATTATCCCAATTTCAATAGTGTGAATAAGAGGACAGCACCTCAGGTAGAGGAATGGAAGAATCCTAACAGAGGGGGTAAGAAGGATCCAGCCTTCCTTGGAGCCCAGGTTGTTAGAAGTTAAAGTAGCCAAGAGGCAGGTTGTAGTGGCCCCAAAATGCCAGCTAGGGAGTTCAGATTTTCTTTATCTTGGAGGATGGATTAAAAAGGGCAGCATTTATGGACAAGGAGACCATTAGGCAAGGGCAAGCTAGGGTTGCACATTCGGGCCCAGTTTTGTGCTGTTTGTCTTCCTTCTCCAGCCTCCCCCTGGGCTCTCTGGCACTAAGATGGCCTGCAAACGTGGATCCTTGCAAATAATTCAGCTGGGCTCCCTGGCCCCTCTGAACAGAAGGCTCAAGGCCAGAGTGTAAGCAGCGCTTTATGCAAACTGCTGCTGTCACTGCCGCCAGCTGGCATCATACAGGCATTAATTCATTCAGTGCTTCCCAAGCACCTACAATGGTACCCATCACTGCCCAAGGTCTTGGCTTTATTCAGTCCTCGAGGCCTGTATTGCATGCACTTTCTATGCCTTTTGAAAGAGCTTGTCCTTACCCCCTTCTCTCTCAGAGGCAAGAGAAAGTATCTATTTTCATCACTGCCCTTATTCAAGCCTCCCAGCTACCAAGGCCAAGGTTTGGAGCAACAGCCTAAAACACCAGCTGGAAGGCTGGGCACTAAGCACAGGCAACACACAGGGTGAAGACCGTGTCTTCTTTGTAAGGCACAAGTACTCGAGCTGTTCCCTGGCTGTGTCCCTGGCAGGGAGAAGAGGGAGGACGTGTTCATGGGGGTTTACAGTATGCTGTACCCTGCTGTACCCAGCAGGGCCGAGCAGAAAACACTTTGTCCCAGTGCAACAATCTGTGAGCATCCTTAACCAGCAGGTGTGTGTCTGTGTGTAGGGGGGTGTGTTGGGGGGAGGGTGAATGATGAGGAGGAAGACTCTTGGAAGGTGGCTAAGGGCTCCAGCTGGAGCTCTCCACTCTCCCAGACATGCTGAAAATGGCTTGCCAAGGTGAAATCTTCACCCTTGGGCAGAGAGGAAGTACATAGAAACAGCTGCTAATAGGAACTACAGGTTGTACATGAAAGAGTATTTATTGAAAACATGGTTACTGACAGGAAGCTCCTGGCTGCTCTCTGGTTACAATCTTGGCTCACAACTGGAAGTATTACATTTTTTCCCCCCTACAATTCTATTTTCCAACATTCCATCCTAGGATAGGTAGATCTTATATAAATATATATACAAGTCTGTATAAGTATGGCCTATAGTAAAGAAAATATATAGTACAATCTTCATTGGGTAGTACCTACCATGCCAGGCTACCCGTCCTGTATGCCACTGTGTTAACGTACATCCAAGGAGAGAGGCTGTGTGTGTGGTTTACAAGTGCTGCAGCACCAGGGAAGCCCCATTGGCACAGCTGTGGCCTCAGCCAGCTCCCTGAAATCATGGCCAATGGCAGAAACCACAGCACTAAAAAGGACAGGAAGGGAAGGCAAACTTCCTGGGGTATGGAAGGCCAAAGGAAAGCAAACTGGAGGGTTAGGTGGGAGATTTCTCCCCGAGGAAGGAAAAGATATAAATGTTGGGGGAAGGGAGTAGAATCTAGTGACCTTACCACAGTCTAGCCCAGGCCTCAGCTGGGTTTTCCCTGCAGACTAACAGGGCAGGACTCAACCTGGAGGTCCTTAACTTGCCAGGCAGAGACTGAAAGCTTGTAGGGAGAAATTTCCATCTGCCCTGATATCTGCAAGGGCAAGAGATATGGTGGCTCTAGAAACTAGAGATGTTAGAGCCAAACCTCAGAAGCAGCAGCATCTTGGCACCATATGAGGCTGGAGTGAGCCCTCATGAAAAAGACAAAAGCAAAGGCCCAAGGTATCCACTATGCCAAGGCCCAAGGCCTGTACTTAGATCTGAGACATAGGCATGGGTCACCCAAAGGCAGTCAGTCACTCCAAGCCTCTCAACACGCCCAGCACATGTGTCCTCTGCAGGCAGCCTTTCCTGGGCCAGCACTTGCTCACATGGGAATCCAGCTAACCAGAGAGCAGGCTTAGGAAGAAAAGGTAAGTGGCTGTTGTTAAGTCCATTTCAAGAAGCAGTTTCTTGGGCTGGAAGGCAAGGGCATCTGCTGTTCATTCCTCATGGCCCAATCCCAGGCCTGACGGTGATGGGAGGAGGGCAGAGCACCCTGCCTTCATGACTCTTAGTGGACAGGGACCAAGAGGAAACTCTGGGTGGTCCGAGGTGGGTTTGAGCAATGGCTGGCATTTACTGGCCACCACAATCACTACGGATTTTATACAAGCAAAAGACAAGGCACCAGACTGTGAGTGTTTCTCCTGGGCCCCAAATCCCTTCTCCTGGGTACCAGTGTCTCCGGCTCCAGGCTCAGCCATAGTGATAGACAAAGTCATAGCTACTGGGCTCCTTGGGGACTGGCGGTGGGGCTTCAGGAATCTGGATATTCTCCAGGTCCAGGAGCCGCAGCTTCATCTCCATGCTCAGCAGGGTGTCCAGGTCACTCTTGGTCAGCTCGCTGGACATGTCCTTCCCCAGAAGGGCACTGAGGCCGTCAATCCAGATGCAGTACTGTGGGGAGCAAGTTGCAAAATGTCACATGGTGGCTCCTGGTCAGCAGGAGATCCTGCCAAGTTCCCTTTTTTTAAAATCCAGATTCCATTTTATTTGTTTTATCAAGTTTACCAAGGTATAATTTATAGATATATTAAATGCATAGATTTTATGCACAAGGTCTCCTTTCTGGTGGGACTCCCAACAGTCCCTTTTGGAACTATTCAGTATAGGCAAAACTGATGTGGAATAATAACAAAGACAAATTAGGAGGTGATCGTTTGCTTTTTCAAGAGATCTGGTTTTTATGAGGGAGGCTACATTAAAACTTCTTATAATAATATGAAATATGACCTAAAATGCAATTAATGAATAGAGCAAAATGAGATCTGAGTACTGGGGTATCAACCACCTGAAGTTGCCCCCAAAATAGGAAATGGGAGGGGGGAACTAAATATATTAGGTGAAAAAAGCAGGGCACAAATCAGAATCCCTGTGAGATCTCAATTTTGTTTCAAAAAAAAAAAAAAGTAAATTTAAAAAAACCCAGTCAATTAATGTTTTTAAGTTAAGTACTAAAGAAACTGATGGGGAGGGTCTCATGCTAAGAGGTAATAACAGAGAAGTCTTTTCAACCCATCCGTCCCTAAGTCCTGTCCCCTCTGCTGCTGGTTTCCTTGTTCCATGACTATGCTCACCTGGTTCCCCTCCTGCTTGTTCTTCATTTCCTCCGACAAAACTCCACTAGCAACTCCACTAGCTCAGGCCCCGCCCAAGTGTCTCCTATTTCAGAAGCCCCACCTCCAGTTCCCACTGATGGCTCTCAGAGCTCACTGGGCACACAGGGTCTCAACTGCAGGTACTCAGTTAATATTTAATATCTTCCAGGGCTGCAGAGGGACCCATAAGCCCCTTGTCAGAAGAACTGGATCCATCTGGCTTCAAAACCCAGCCTGAATCGACTATAACATGTGACCAGGAGCCCCAAGGAAGGAAGATCTGTCAAGTTCAATTGGGGTAGGTAGCCACAGAGAAAATGCAAAGAAGAGAATTTTCCTTATCCCAAGCAAATACGTCATCCCTAGTGGAGCGTATCTTTCTAATGACAATCTATGGCTGCTGCTGGAAGAGCAGCGTGGAGAGCCCAGCTCGGGGCTGAAGGGCCGCATCACGTGGCAGATCCTCAGCATCCCACAAGCTTCATGATATGCTGTGGTCACCTGCCTTGACTGGGACATTCTTGTTCTGCCCACACCTCCCCTCCAGGTGGAGAGTCACTCTGCCGTCTGTGCCATAGTGCTCACCTCATATTTATTAGGTGCAATGAAGTTTAAGGTCTCATCAGGGTCATACAGGATAGAGAAGGCCAATTCTAGCACTTCCTGAAGGAGAAAGGGTTTCAGTTACTTAGAGCAGTGGAACAACCTGGGCTCTGCACACCAAGATTCTGGCCAAAGTCCTGGTAACTTGGCATCATTATCAAATGTGTTGATTGAGATATGATGTCATCCAGGCCCCTAGGCATGCACACAGGTGTGGCTGGAGACGAGGCCCCGCGATAACCAACCTTAACTTACCCACTCTCCCCGCCCAAGTCATACGTAAGACGTGGTGATATTTCAAGATGGGGAAAAAGATCGTTTTCAACACTCAGAACCCTTGAATGTCTGAGTTAGTCATGGTAAGTTATCCCAGAAGTTTTTATTTTATGTTACCAAGATGACTGATTCTTCTTTTTATCAAGCTGTAATTGGCATAGAAATGTCTTAACAGTTTACAAAACCGCAACAAAAACAAATTGCAGACAAAGATGGGACAATTTGAGCATCAACAAAATATGTGACTGTAATGGACTTGAAACAAATACAATTTGCTTAAACCCTTGAGTTCATAAAAATAAAAAACAAACAAAACAAATACAAAATTGGTCATATTGAATGATACTGGGGAACTAAAGGTAGGTACATAAAGGAAAAATCAGCATTTATCCTCTTTTCTTATATTAACTGCACCACTGGGAAACCAACAGCAGATAAGGGCAAGTTTCTCTTCAGAGAAGTAGTTCAGCTAACAAACGAAAAGGAACCGCTGCATTAAAATATCACTAGTTTGCAAACCTCAGTTTACTAATGGAACGAGGCATTGAGCATCGACGGTCTGCTAACATGACAAGAAGAGAGACAGCCAGACATTATGTGCCCCTCGATAGAACGTAACACCATCTATGACACAGTCTTGCCAGAAAGATGTCAAAGCTGAACTGGATCAAATCTCTCTGCCAATTTATAGATCTAGGACAGAGGAACAAGTTAAACTGCACTACAGGGAGACAATCAGCAAAATTCAGACTCTGGGAAACTACCAAACAAGCAACCTGGTTTCTTCAACTAATAAACTGCAAAGAAAAAAAAAGATGGAAAAGTTGGAGGGGAACTTATGAATTAACAATCTTAAAAGACTAATCATAATGTGTAGATCTTATTTGGATTCTAGTTTAAACAAGATGGGTATGATTGTGTGTGTATGTACATATAAATGTTTGTATATTTTTATATAGACATTTTTAAGACAATTGGTGGAAATTCAATTGGTAGAAATTCAATGTAATATTTAATATTAAAATAACTACTTTTTATTTCGTGTTAAGTATGATAATGGTATTGTGGTTATGTTAAAAGAGTCCCTATATTTTAGAGATATATACTAAATATTTACAGATGAAACGATACGAAATTTGGGATTTTCTTCAAAGTAATCGGGAGAGGAACGAGTAGATAGGCAGACGTTGCCATAGTTGCTGAGGGTAGGTGATGCATACACCAGGGTTCTATCTATTTTTGTGTATGTTTAAGATTCTTAATAAAACATTCAGGAATAATTTAAAGAGAGGGGAGAGAGCAAGCATGCACCGAAAAAGCCCAGCACCAACTGTATTCTGCAGGTATCACTATGGCAACCACTCAAACTCTCCTCTCCACTCACCTTGTTCTGTTTCAGAGCACTTTTCTCCTTCATGTGGGGACAATCTTTCCCAGTGACAATGGCCTTAATGTCTGCAACAGGAACTGATAAATGATGGACATTAGTCTCTGGAAGCTCATGCGCAAGTTGGTCAGTGCTTGCGGCAGTGCTGGAAGGGAGGCCCTGGGCCCACAGACTCAAAGGGCTGTATCAGCTCAGGCAGGGTGAGGGTGTAAGGTGGCTCTGGACTTGTTCCCTCCTCCCTAGTCACTTCCTGTAGACCACGGCCTGGTGAGGCTGTGTCAAAGCTAACTAGGGGTCGCTTCAGGGCTCTTGAATTTATCCCCCCAAGGAATGGGGCCGTGGACACTCACCTCACTTCCCCTTCACAATAATGGAGATGAAAATGCCACTGTAGCAAACAGCAGTGGCCGCTGCTGACAGTTATGCTTACTACCTGCCAGCCACAACATGCCAGTCATACAACCCTCTCAAGAGGAGGGAAGTGGGGCCATTATGCCCGTTTTATAGGAGAAGAAACCAAGGCAGAGGGGAGAACTATCTTGCAATTAATTAGAATTCACAACTAATTTGGGGCAAAGCCAGGATTTGAATTCCGCCAGTCTGGCTTCAGAGCTTCTGCTCTTAACTACTGCCTTTCAACTTGGTCCCGAACCACCCCTTACGATCTCCACACCACACTCACATCTGTGATCTCATTAATTCTCCCAACAACCCTGTGAGGTAGGCCAGGAAGAGATGATCTCTGGCAGATAAGGAAACAGGTCCCGAGAGATAACGAGCACAAGCCCAGATAATCAGTTTGAAACAGCAGGACCAGAACCAGGTCTCCAGATGACCCAGCCACCATGACACATCAGCAGAGAAATGAACCTACTTTTCTCCTGCAGGGATTCAAATGTCACCTCCCCTTGAGGGTTGTCGTCTAAGTCACCGTAGTGCAGGACCTTGTGGTTCAGTGCCAAGCGGCAGTACCAGAACCGCTCTGGAACACAAGGGAGGCCAAGCAGGTGAGCAGGGACAGTACTGGCAAAGGTCAGGGCACACAAAGGGCAAAAGGGCCACCTGTGGCCTGCTTCCTCCCTGCAGGGCCACCCAAGCAGCTCCTCTGGGAACCAGGAAGTGTGGTCAGCGAGGACCAGCCCCTGCCCCACGCCTCCTCTCACCTTGCCTCCGGCGGTTCCCGATCTTCCGGAAGCTGCTACCCTCACAGAGCCGGTTCAGGCGCTGCTGCTTGATCAGCTCGAGGATCTCAGGCTGGATCTTCTCCCTCAGCTCCCTGGAGCGGACATGCACCGGGGTCAGAGGAGGTCATGGGGACAGTGGCGCTCTGCAAGGGAGGCAGAGCTGGTGGCTGCCTCTGGGATGGCACTTACACAATTGGCGGGGACTGGAAGTCATCCTGACTCATCCTCTCTGACTGGCGCAGTCGCAGAATCTCAGAGTAGCTCAGGCTACGCAGTTTGCTCTTGAACTGATCCAAAGAGTTGGGTTTGGAGGGCAAAGCTCGGGTGATTTGCTCTCGGACTACTTGCATAACCTAACAGGAAAAGAAGGCAACCAACTCACACCACTGTTCTGATCAATGGACAGGCCAATTCTGGAACACCAAGCTCTCTCCTACCCCAGTGTCTTAAGCAGACAGGCACCACAGACATCTGCTGGGTGGATAAGGTATACCTTCTCAGGTGGTTATTCAGATCAAATGACTGACAAAGACAGATGCCTTATTTCTCATATATTTCAATTAGTCAACAGTGTCTGGAAATGAGCCTGGGTTTTTGGAGTCAGAGAGAAATGGGTTCAGATCTTGACTCTGTCCCTTAATCTGTTCCTTGAGCAAATCACTTAATATCCTCAGGCCTCTATCTGTTTCTCTTTAAAGTGAGAGAAAGAAAGACACATCTTCTGATATGTGCTGCCATAAAGAATATGAGATGCAGCACGGAAGGCAAGCACAGTGCCTGGCACACTGTGGTGTGTTAAAAAGTGTTAGCTCCCCTAAAACAATAACTGTTAAAAAAAAAAAAAAAAAAAGGATACCTCACTGCATGTGCAGTATGATCTCACTAATGTAGGAAAAATCCAGAGGGAAAAAAGACTAGAGGAAAATACAAAAATAATTGTCACTGAGTGGTGGAATTATAGGTGACTTTTTCTTCTTTATATTTTCCAAATTTTTTATAATGAGATCATCAACTTCAAAACACTCAACCCCTAGATTATCAGCTTTTGTGGGCCTGGTGCAGTGCTCCGCATAGACTGGGTACTCAGAAAGCACAGAGGGACAACTGTCAATTAAGCACCCATGGTGTGCACGCCCTGCCAGTCCACTGCCACCCCGTAACATTCCCCATTCGCAGAACTACGGCAGTGCCTGCACACAGGGAGTGCTCGATCAACCACAGCTACTCTCGCTATGCTCTCTCCTGTCCCCTAAGAAGGACAGAAGGGGCAGGTGCTGGCTTCAGTGGGCAAATGAGGGCCTAGGGTACCAAAGAGAAGACACCTGCTCAAGGTTACAAGGGAGTAACAAGCAGATGGGACTGAGATCTCCAATGCCTCAGTCTTGTGACTCAGCACTGCAGATCAAGCTGCTTTTCCAGCTCAGGGATTCTCCAGGCGCTGGCCAGCTGTCAAGAGACTGCTGTGTGACAGTCTCCTTCCATAGGCCTCAGAGCAGCTCAGTGACACTGACCTTGTTGAAGTCCTCTGCTGTTGCCCTCATCTCCTTCCAGGTCTTGTTCAACAGCTGGATGCAGATTCCAAAGAGCTCTTCAAATGCTCGGTCATGGGTAAAGAACATCGGGTGGTAGTCGTTGCGTCCTTCATTTGCTGTGGAAGTAAACAAGGAAAGGGTGAAGCCTCTGCCTGTGTCCAGAAACTGGATTCTCTGCACCACAGTCCTGAGGAACAAAAGCAGACCAAGGACTGTGGCAAAAAGGAATGTGGGACAGGCCTTTCTCCCACTTCCTTAGCCTTCTTCTCCAGGGTGCTTTTTCTTGGTCCCCTCTCTACTCTGTTACAGACTCAGCAAGCCCTTATCCATAGAAGTGGGGAAGCTTCTGAACACAGCTCAAGTTGCCAGCTCAAAGCAACAGCCATGATTCCTATAAACAAGGATAAGATGAATTACAGGGCCAGGCTCACTCCTGTAATTCTAGCACTTTGGGAGGCCAAGGTAGGAGGATCGCTTGAGCCCAGGAGTTCAAGGCTGCAGTGAGCTATGATTAGGCCACTGCACTCCAGCCTGGGCAACAGAGCAAGACCCTACCTCTTAAAACAAAACTAACAAAAACAAAACAAAATAAAAAGGTGAATTATCAGTTCATGCAGTGATTTTTCAAAAAAGCCAAAAAACCCCACATAAGGTTGTCCAGTCCCATTGACATCTGACTGTTTATAATCTCAAGTGTCACTAGGAGGAGAGGGAGTTGCAGAGACTTACGTAGTTCCCCAACCTGCAGGATTTCACAGAGCATTTTGGTGAGCTCGATGGCACTGCGGCCAAAGGGGCATTCATGTTTGTCTTCTCGGCTACTGTTCTCCAAGACGATCTGTGGGGAGAAGAGGAAAGGAAGGATCAGGGAGATGAGGGAGGAAAGCAAGGGATGTGGCACTGGGACTGAGAAGGCCAGCCCCCCGCCTTTACCCGGATGTAGGTGTCCTGGTGGAATTTAGCCAAGTATAGCATGTTGTCCAAGGCCAGCATTCCTGGAGGAGTTTGGGTGAAGTCCATGGCCGGGTTGATGTGGTTCTGGAGAAACACAGTTTGAGACTGAGTAGTATCCCCATGTGCAATGTGACATGAGGGGAGGCCCTCTCATCCCTACTCTCTAAGCCACTAGCACGTGGTGCCCACCTCTGTCCCAGCTCTTTCCACACGCCTATTTCTACTACTGGACTGTGAGCCCCCGGAGCACTGGACCGTGGCTGCTCATGGCACATCCCAGCGCCTACCATGCGGCCGGGCACTGAGGAGGTGTGCAATAAATACTCAACCAAATTAACCCCATCTACAAGCCATGCTCTATTACAAAATATTCACAGTAACTTTTCAAAGAACCTAGCTGTTTTGGTGAGAGGACAGGTTCCCTCTCTACCCACCTTGGCTGACCTCACTGGCCCTCCTACAGATGGATTTGTTTCATGGGGCCAAAGGCTGCACATAAACTCGCAAACTCGCCACCACCAAAGCAAACCAAGCATCAGGGTCACTCAAGCTTCTTACCGTCATCTATTCCAGGGCCACCATTAAGAACGAAGGGCTGTCAGGGCTCCATCTGGGTGGGCCCTCTGACTTCCCGTCAGGGGAGAAGGCCTACCACCATCTACACTGTGGGGTACTTACAGTAAATCCCAGCATTTTGTAGTCCTTTGTGTACATGGCTTTGCGTTTTTCGGTCCCACTCCCAGGGACATTGCTAGGGTCAGACTCTGCGTCAAATGCAATCCTCCTCAGTTCAAATATAATGTCTCTTTGAGCCTGAGAGGTAAAACAAACAGTCAGCAGGTGAATCAGCTAGCTAAGGGAAGAAAGGAAAAGAACAGTAGGTCAGGCTTTTCTGGCCCAATCAATACGTTAGGAGGCATCACCTCTACCATAGCAGGACAGAAATGGCCTTGGCCCTTATAGTCACTCCACAGGTATAAATCATGCTAGATTTTCCAGGGCAGATACAACCACTTCTGCAAAGACCAAGCACAGTGCCTGGCACATAGACTAAGGGGGGACTGTACCACAACCAGGAGAAAACAGCACACAATGTCAGCCAGGAAAGCTCTGCCCCATTTAGCACCTACCTGGTCGTTGGGGTCCATCTTGGTCATCATCCTTTCTTCCAGAAGGTTAAAGGTCAGGACTTGAAGGACATACAGCTGATGGGCCATCTCAGTTTTGATTGGGCGGTTCCCTCGGATCACATGCTAGAAAAAGCAAAGGCAGAGCAGGGAACTGAACTGACTGTCCCTTTGACTTAAGAGCCACATCAGTGCTAGTGAAAAAGGAAGTGTGCCAGGCAGGGAACAGAGCTCTCCTCCCACACAAGGGGACTTCATGTTCTAGAAGGGATGAAGCATGAACGGGCTTGGGTCAGGCAGAGATAATTCACTGCATGCCCAAACGGCACCAACCTCCTCTGCGCTCCCCTGGGCAGGGCAAGTGGGATGAAGAGCAGGGCTGCACCGGCCACTCTGCCAAGGCTGTGGCAGGGAACATCGGCAGCTGGGCCCTACTCCAATCAGCCACCCCACAGGACTGCTAAACCCAAGACAATGGGTAGTGTGTATGGAGGAAGAGTCATTTTTCCCTTAGAAAAATAAAATATTTTGGATGGCTTCACCCTGTGGAGGGGCTTTAGAAAAGGTCATTTTCTTTAAATGATACTGAGACACCTACACAAAGGAGAAACATCTAATTCTCCCACCCGGCCCCTCACACCTCCCTCTCCCCACTCCTCTCCAATACCCATCCCTCTCTTCTCCCCACTCCCTGCACCCCCCACACCATGTCCCTCTCCCTCCCCTGACTCTGTCCTCCCCATTCTCTGTGCCCCTACCTCCCCCTGTCGGTTCATCACCCCCCTTTTGTCCTTTGATGCCCACCCCTACTTTCGGCCCCTCATTCTCTCTCATGTTCCATCTGTCCTGGTTGGTCGACACTTGATTATGCTCTTATCTCTCACTGTCCTGTTCTCATTCCCAGCACATCCTGCTTTCCTTCTCGCTCTCTTGTTCTTCTCGTCCGCGCTGTCTCACCCACCATCATGAATCCTGCCCCTCTTGGTTCCTTCTTGCCCAAGTGAGACCCTTGCCTAGTTTCCCACAAGTGCCACCTTTGTGTCCTTCACGTTCTCTTACTCTGTAGCTCTCTGTCTCTGGAGCTGTGCTGTCCAGTATGGTAGTCACTAGCCAGATGTGGTTATTTGCATTTCAATCAGTTAAAACTAATTGAAGTTAAAAATTTGGTACCTCAGTCACATCAGCCACATTTTTTTTCACAAGATTATACTACTTCCTGACTCATCAGCCACATTTTAAGCACTAAAGAGTCACATGTGGCTAGTGGCTACTGCACTGCATAGTGCAGAGACAGAACATTTCTATTAGCACCCAAAGTTCTACCGAATAGTACTGCTCTAGAGCTAACTCTAGAAGACTATCTTTTTAAAGCTTCCTCTAACTTTAAGATCAGCTCACTCTCGAGCTTCCTCTGGCTCTAGATCAATCTCTTTAGACCCACACAATCCAGTTTAGTAGTCACTAGGCCCGTAAAATGTGGTTAGTCCAAACCGAGATGTGTTTTGAGTATAAATGCACACTGGATCTTGAAGCCTTAGTGTGAAAAAAGAAAATCGGAAATATATCATTAATAATGTTTTATATTATTACATAGTGAAATGATAATGTTTTGGATATCTTGGGTTAAATAAAATATATTATTGAACTTGATTTTTTTTAATGTTGCTACTAGAGAATTTAAAATCACGCAAAGGGCTTGCATTGTATTTCCACTGGACAGCCCTATTCTAGACCTCTTTGCCAGTTGTGTGACTCCAGAGCTCTCTCCCTTCTCTGTCTCTTTCTTTCTCTAGATCTGCATTGCCCAATACAGTAGTCAAAAACCACATATGTATATTTAAATTTAAACTGAAATTAAAATCACAAATTCAGTTCCCCAATCACACCAGACTCATTTCAAGTGCTCAAGAGCCACACATGGCTAGTGGCTACCATTTTGGGCAGAGAGTAGTGTGTCCAAACTAGAGTGCAGTGTGTGCTAATGCACTCAAGCCAGCACTCCTCCTTCTGAGCTGGTGACTGTGCCCAGCCCTCCAGCTCCTGCTTGTCTCTCAAGCATGAGATCTCTCATCTTAGCTCAGTTCCAGGGTTCAACTCCCCACGTTTACTTTCTCGCTCTCTGCTCTGCGCCTGCCCCCCCTGAAGTTTCCCTTCCCTCCATCTTCCCCTGGTCTCTCTCCTGGAGCAAGGTCTCTTCCTTGCCACTGCCACTGCTTCCCCTCCACACCCCTCCTTCTGCCTCACTCTGAGCCCTTCTTCTCTCCTGCTCCCTCTCTCCACCGCCCTGGTTTCTCCCTACCTGTCTATCCCTATTCTTTCCTCCTCACTGCCCTCCATAATTTATAAATAGCTTTGCACAGAAGTGGAAGCTGATGTGATCTTGGTTTTTGTTCACTTTAATCTCCTTTCTAAACTTAAGAGACATCATAGCAGGAAGGTAATTAATTACTGTAGCCATCAATGCCTTAAAGAAGTACAGCTCCAGTCTGATGCGTCATAGTTCCAGGGTTTTTACCTGTAGTCATACTTGGCTGCCAAGCATCTCAGGGCCTAAGCTCTCGGGCTTGGCTCAGTGAAATCCCTGGACTTCAGTGACCATGCATTCACCATTTCCTGCCAGACCATGTAAGTCCTGAGTCCTGATGCTGAATTGCCTTCTACTGTGGAATCTTTATTTGTTCACAAGGTTTGTCCAGAAATTAAGTTGAACTTCTAACCCCACTGAGGTCAGTAATAACTCTCAAACATAATTAAATTTCCCTCAGAAGGGCACCCTCACCCCCACACGTGCAGAGGAGAGTGCCCGGGACAGCTGCTCGGGAGTGTGGAAAGCATGCGTGGGAACCTGGGCACTCCCCTCCCCACTTGTAGGCAATGTTCTAGCATTTGCTTGGGGCCCCTCCTGCCAGGCTGGTAGCTGGGTGTAACTGGTGAACCGGCCAGCAGAGAGTTAGTTCTGCACGGGGAAGTCTGTGGACTCTGCGTGTTTAGAGCATAGCTGACTGCTCAACCTCACAAGTGCTCAGAGCTTACTTCGATTTAACACCTTGGCATCCTGTTCTGCCAATACAAGGAGAGTGCTTACCAAAGCGCCAGACACCCTGCTGAGCACTCTATATACATCAGTTCGTTTATTCCTCACATCCAAATGAGCAAATTAAAGCCCAGAGGAGTTAAGTGAATTGATCAAGATCAAAGATTGGAAAATGGCAGTACAGGGAGGCTGGCTGACTCCAAAGTCCACGTTCAGAATCAAGTCTTTTACACTTGACTTCTAGATTCCATTTTATTCCCTTCACTGTGGTCTCCCAGTTTTCCCCTGTTTTTGACAACTGATAAAATCACTTCCTTTTAATCTAGATCCTTGTCTCTCTTCCCTAGCTCCCACCTCAGCCCTCTTCCACCCCGTATCACCACTGGGTGACAGGGAATTAGACCTCCTTCCAGAACCCTCCACCACTACCAGCAACTCCTACTCTACTCTCCCCACCTCAGACACCCCTCAGAGCACTCTTTCTCAAGTGCAAATCTGGTTATTTCACTATCCTAATTAAATCCCCTCAGTTGTCCTTAGGAGTTAGACTAAGGCCTTACTTGATCCAGTGTTTTCTACCTCTCCAGCCTCATCACAAATCTGCTCCTTGCCCCACCCTGTACCCAATCACACACTCCTAGGTTCCAGCCACCCTCTGCCTGGAATTCCTGTTCTTCCCGGTAAGCCTGCTTACCCTGCGCAGCTCACCTGAAGATATTCCTCTCAAAGTTTCCCGACACCCTCTCCGTCAGGGCAGGACTCACTGCTCCCCAGACCACAAACACTGCCCACACTGTGCTATGATCACTAGTCTTTCCTACTTGACCAGAAGGTCTTTGAGAACAAATACACTGTCTTTATTTATCTCTGTCAGTGCCCTACACAGTTCAGATTTATGATCAGTATTAGCTAAATTACTTTCCTCTTTTGTGCCGATTTTGACATATTTTCACTGGATAAAAATTTTGGAGCAGCAGGGCAACAAACAGTATAACTGGCCTTGTGCTCCCTGGAGGCACTACAATTCCTGGCGGGATGACTTCCTAAAGACAATTCTGTTCACAGAGGATTACAAGAAAAAGTTTTCCAGCTTAAGAAGTGTTTGGTACCTATTGCTAAGTTCTCTCTGTGTGCCCTCAGCACAACAGTAATTTTAATAATAATAATACAATAACTATAATAATAGTAATAATTGCTATTAACAGCAACAACATAGTAACAAAATACAGTGTGTCCCAGGAACTTACATTCAGGATTATAGACCGAAGGTGCTTCTGTGCAAATGCATTGGCCATATCCTATGGAGAAAAATAAGTACATGTAAGGGAAGGTGGCAGGCACACACCTGTAACAACTATCAAGAAGACGGTAATATCATACCTCTGGGGCTTTTTCTCTTTCTTAAATTCTTTTCCTTTCAAATGAAAAGTGGGTAAATGAAAGAAAATCTACCATCAATTGTATTTTATACTCTGAAAAATTTCTTTACTCTTTTTTGAGAGTGCAAATTAGTTCAAGTAGGCTTTCCCTTCTTAATGGCATAATCAACCGCATCATCTTCAAAGACAGATGTGGACTGCTTGAGGATGAGACACTTGCGTCACAAGGATGCCGGTAATGGACATTGCACGTGGAGCACAGAGCAGTGTGATGGATTACAAGCCACATGCACCGTTCTACACAGACCCCGCCGCCAAGGCTGGAAGGGGCTCTAATGGAGCCCTGGTCCCAGCTCCTCTCCCAGCCCCCAGAGGACGGGACGCTCTAGGTCAGTACGTAGTCTGTGATTCACTTCTGAC
Organism: Cheirogaleus medius; assembly: GCA_008086735.1. Classification (NCBI taxonomy): domain Eukaryota; kingdom Metazoa; phylum Chordata; class Mammalia; order Primates; family Cheirogaleidae; genus Cheirogaleus; species Cheirogaleus medius. The sequence continues at coordinate 1,389,655 of VBSM01003200.1, read as the reverse complement.
TGGCTGAGGGAGAGCAATGTGTTGGGTGCTTTTGGGTAGTTTTTCATAATAGATTCACCTTTTTAATTCTATTTGATTCAGACTTTGACAGTAATGCTTTATTTATTCGGCAGATCTAGGAAATAAAATATCCCACATAAATGAATCTTCTAGGGAGTGAAGCTTTAAGGGTTCTCTCAGAACCATTATTTTGACCATTCTTATGTAAATTTTAAAAATATATTATATACACTTCTTTATTTCTGAAGCAACTACAATGATTATAATTTAATCACTGCCAAGGACTTGGCTTCATCAGAAAGAACATCAGTTATTATTCTGTGTTGTGACACTGTAATACCCTGAGGAGCTATTGAAATGTGAAGCTATTTTCCCCTAAACAAAATGGTCCCAGATTACAATGCTTTTAATTTTTCTGACAGCTTTTCATAATTCTTCTGTCTCCTCCTTCCAATGTCAGCCATCACTTCTTACTAATGTTAATTAGTATGACTTCACTTTCTAAACTGCTGCCTTCATTTAATTTTATAGATAATTCTAAATCAATGGGCCTAAGGGAGCTGTCACACCTCTCCTATGGAGTAATATCCATGAGGTCTGTCATTTTTCTTGGAGCTAAAAGGCCTTTCTCTCTCACTTCCAGATTTCTAGCCATATTCCAAATGGCTGACACTGCCAGGAACATTAAGTTTTATTTTGCATTCCCTGGGCACACACTAGCTGGCAGAGGAGGAAGGTGGCCTAGAAACTTCTCTGCTAGCTATAGGCGGTCAGTTGAGATTAAATCTTGCTGTGGACGACTCACAAAGTGAGTAATTGACAGTGGTCTACAGCTCAAATATAAAGGTCTTAGACCAAAAGCTTCTCCGTGGTGCCGGGGGGAGGCACTTATCCTCTTTCACATCCTCGCAAAGCTGACCTCTCCAAAGCTCCCTCTAACCAAGAAATGAGCATCCAAACTCCCTTTTGTCAACTGTCTAACCTTGTCAAAGTCCTACAGTCTAGTAAGAGTCCAAAAAAGGCATGGATTTACCTTTACTCTTTTGCTAAGGCAAGTTGGTCGGCGACGCATCTGTGGTATTGTCTAGATGAAAGTCACAAGCTGTTTCTGAATCTGATCTTCCCTAGTTGAACCACAGACCCATGCAAAGGAAAATTACAAAGGAAAGCTTGGGCCACACGCCCCGGGACAGCTACCCCTTAATCCTTTCTGTGACTCTAATCTGCAGTACTTCCCTAAGAGTCCTGACAAAGGAGATTCACAACACACGACCTTTCCTTGGGTCTTGACGTGCCCTGAACATCTAGATCAGACTGTGAGAGTCTGGCCCAGCTTTGACCTCCCCACCTGGAAGGCCCAGGGCCCTCTCCACACAGTGGTGCTACTTACAGTGACAGGCAGGTCTAGAGGATTAAGGTGCTTGTCCTGCCGGCAGGAAGCAAAAAGCACAGAGAGAAGCAGACGGAATGAGCTTTCAGCTTACATCCAAACAAGGACTGGGAAGGAAGACATTAACAGAGCCAAGCCATCCAGAAAGACAAGGACAGACAGAACCACAGAAGCTCCCGGTCTTCCCTCTAGAATCTGCCAAGAGCTTGGTACATGATCCCACTTGGATGTCATCTTACTGAGCCCATGATATTGACACAGAATTAAGTCTTACTTTTGCACATATCATTAAGGTTTTTCTCAGAGAAATCTAGAATTTTAGTGTTGGAAGGGTCCTCAGAGATCATTTAATCTAGCCCTTTCATTTTACAGAAAGAGAAACTGAGACCCACAGAGGTTAAAATGACTAGTCCAGCCAGCAACAAGGGAAGTACTTAGTCCCAGGCCCCTCAAATCTTAGGTCAGTGCTTGTTCCGCCACCCAGGTGATTTCGTTTCCTCCTGGGTAAAATAGGGTCCTTGCTTTTTCTCATGACATTCTTGTGAGGTAAATGGGGCAGATGTTGTTGTTCCCACATTACAGGTAAGGAAACTGAGGTTCAAAAAGGCAGAACTCTCTGCATGTTATACAGCTAACGGAGAGGGGAAGAAGGATGTTTAGAATCTGGATCAGAGGACCTTTATACATGAAACTCAGTGCAAAGTCTCATTCATTTTGGACCCCTGGGACTCCATGGTGCCACAGGGTCTCCTCTTCCTTATTCTTGATCCTCTAACACAGGAGTTAGCAAACTATGGCCATATTAGGCTTGTTAGCCTGTTTGTGTAAATAAGGTTTTATTGGGAGACAGCCATACCCGCTCATTCACCTATCGTCTAAGGCTACTTTTGCTCCAACAGCAAGGTTGAGTAGCTGCCACATGAACCATGTGGCCCATGAAGTAGAGAATATTTACTCTCTTGCCCTTTAGAGGAAAGAGTTTGAAGGCCCCTGCTCTGACCTAAGACCCGGCTGGTTTCCCCACCTAGTTGTCTCCTGAGTCTTCCCCAGCAAAGCCACCCTGCTGGGCTCTGGCCACAAGGGCTAAGAGAAGGGACTCTTGGGAAAATGGCTGGATTTCTGCTTTCTACACAGCAAAGAGTGGGTGGGGTCAGCATTATTCTCTTAGAAAAGCCCAGGTGAAAAGTGTGTAAAGGCAGCCACAGACCTGTCGCTTGTCTTCAGGAGCCTTCAGAAAAAGTGCGTTAATCAGTGCAATGGCGTAGGTCTGAATCTCCTGGTTGGAGCTGTGTCAATGGAGAAAGAAGGCAGAGGGAGATTAGAAGACTGAACAGCAAGATGATGCTTTGAGACGGTTTAAAACAACCACTAACAGATTGTAATCAAATCGTAATCTGAGGCTGATCTCAAAAGCATTAACGGTGGGCATGCTCTTGACCCGGCAATTCTGCTAATAGGAATGTATCCTGAGACAGTAATCAGAATGCTGTGCAAGATTTATTGACTAGGTGTTTTATTAAAGTGCTATTTAAAAAGGACAGCATGGTAAGTGATCCAAATGTTCACCTTAGCAACTCTGTTTATACATATGAGAATCCTAGTAATTATTCAAAATCATGTTGTAGGGTAAAGATTCTTAACCTGGGATTCAGGGATGGACTTAGGGTATCTGTGAACTCCAGATATGATACAGAAATTATTCTATGCAATCAACTATGTGATATTTTTTCCAAAGAGGTGAGAGTTCATAGCTGTTAAAGGATTTTCAAAGGTGTCTGGGATGCAAGAAAGGTTTAGAACTACCCTTTTAGAAGAATCTTTGACATGGAGCAATGTTCAAGATATTATTCAGCTAAAAAAAATCATGGTACACATAGTATGTATAGTAAGATCCCAATTTTGTACTGGAGGGACATTCAATTTAATGTTTACCAGTGTGTATATCTGGAGGGGGCATAATGGGAAAATAATTTACTTTTCATGCTTTTCTGTATTTTCTAAGTCTTTGAATACAAACCTATCTTACTTTATTTTAAACAAACAAAATAACTACAATCATTCTCTGGAATCTTATAATCCCGGCACTTGACAAGATGTCCCCACCTGCCATGTTGTGGGTGCCTTCTGTGGCTCTTTCCAGAGGGGCTGATGGGCTTTTGGGTCCTGGTCAGGCAGGGGGCACCTAGGAGTCTAATAGAAGGCACTAAGTGTCCCTCAGCCCAAACAGCAGAGCACATAAGTGCTGGCGACAGCTGTGGACTTAAAGTATTCACCAGTAACCCTTAAGAAATGCCATGTTCCTCTATCATCCTTAGGAAGGCAACTGAGGTCATTTTCAATTCTGAGACAAAAAGTAAAAAAAAAAAACAAAAAAACCCCAGAGAAGTTCAATGCTGTGTGCAGAAACTTGTAAAAGAACAACAGAAAGATAGGTGTGAGGTCACAGGAAAAGTAGAACTCTATCTAGAGTTTATCATGGCCCTCTCACTCTAATCAACCTGTTGGCTCTTTGGATATGAAAGCTCAGGCTAAAGAATTCTTTAAAAGTGACAGCAAGAAATCAGAGCTGCAAGGAAATCATTGTGCTTTCTTTTTATTTGGATTAGTGGAGAAAAACAGGGTGGAAGCACAGTTAGTGAGGACAGGGGCTGCCATCAACTCTCAAATCCCTGGAACTGGCAGGGGATTCTGGCAGCACTCTGGCAATATCCAATATGACAGAAGTAAGCGTGAGTCAGAAAGGAATCAACAATATTACCACCCTTGTTTTGGGAAGTCCAGTTCCCTTAAATTGTATAGACCAGTTGAAAGTGAAGTAAAAAGAATGGAGAAGAGAGAAATGGTACTCCAATTGGTTCATTTGTCATCTGTTTTTTTAATCTGGTAAAATGTTTTAGAATGTGATAAGCTTCTTAAAAAACAAGCAAAAAAAAAAAACCCTGAATTTATTAAATATCTAATGTGTGCTAGCTACTCTACTATACCGATTTTTTAATCTTCTTTGATCCTAACAGTCTGAGAAGTGATTAACCCAGTCTACAGATGAGGAAATTGAGCCCAGAAAAGACTAGGTAACTTGCTAAAGGCAGAGACCTTGTATGTGGTAGAGCCTGGATTTGAACTGATATCCTAAACTCATGCCCTACATAATACTTATTATACTATTCTCCACAGTGCACTGTTAGTTCAGTCAAGCATTCATTCAGCAAATACTAATTGAGCTTCTACTTAAAGCAAGGGATACAAAAATGGTTGGTCCCTGTTCTCAGGAAATTCAAAGTTTAAAATGGGCAACAGATAATAAAAATATGGTATTTTATATAATTATTATAGGTACAGATAGACAACATTTGGCCCATAGGGGAGAAAGCATCTAATTTGTCTGGTAGCAGGGTGGTATAGGAAGATTGGGAAAACCTTCACTTTAGCCTAAGGGGCAAGGGGAGTTACAGAGGACTTTAGGCAGGAGCATGACATGATCAGGTCTCAATTATGGGAGGAATTCTGGCAGTAGTGTGGAAGAGGTGATGAATGAATGAACAAGCAGACCAGTAGCTTGAAATATAAGCAAAGCAGAGGTAGGATTGGAAGACTTAAACAAAATAAGAGGAGAAAAGAGAACAGACAAGTGAAGGGAGTGGGTAGGGTCTCTTACTCACACCTGGAGGTGTGAGATGAGCTGGCCCACGGTGATTTCCTCTGCTATCTTCTGGTACAGACTCTGGCTGTTCAAGACCATGCTCTCCAGGATGGCCAGGGACCTCTGAAGGATTGACACGTCCACCATGGGCTGGCTCACGTACCCTGCAATCTGGACCAGAGAGAGGTAAATCAGCCAGGAAGCTCAGGGTCCAAGAAAGCTGGACAGCGTAGGTATCCAATGCTAGCCCTTAAAGGTCTTTCCTTTAGGCATGATGACCACATTTGGGCAGTTGTTGCTAGGCAGACAGTGGTATCTGGGTTATGGCTACCCTAGCCAATGTGCCAAGAATCCCCTAGGCATGGGTAACTCAATTGCAGAGTACAGTATCCACTCAGTTGTGTTTCATCAAAATCTAAAAGCTTAATCCTTTTTTTTTTTTCCAAAATAAGGGTTCAGGGCATGAGAAAGCAGAGTATAGAAAGCAAAGGATATTACCAATAGTGGGATCTCATTTTATCTCCATGTATTCTTTTTCTAACATATACTTTCTCCCTATGCACACTTACAATATCATAGACTTTGAGAGGCAGAAAAGACCTAGGATTCTTTTAATCTAATCCCTCTTCTCAATTCCCATTATAATATTACTGACACATGGTAATTTCACTTTTGCCCGAATATCTCCAGTGTTGGCATGTCCCCAATGTCCTAAGCCAATGAGGGGTGAAATTCTAGGTTAGCAGATATAATATTCATTGGTTTTAGTTCAGTTTTCTGAATTGACACTGCCCCCTCTTACAGAAGAAAGGAGGGCTAAAGCAGAAGTGTCCCCTCCTACCTACTGAGTTCAGTCTGATAATTCAAACAGGCTACCTTGCAGATTTGTAAACAGAAGGCAGATTTGCAAATGGAGGACACATTTTTTATCCAAAGAAGGGAGAGCTCAGGAAGTCAGTCAGAAGACTCATGGATAGTACTGGTTGACTGGCTGGTTGTATCCCAAGTGTCACTGACAATCCAATTCTACTTTGACCATATTCAGTTCTGAGAACCCAGTTCCATCTCCTCAGTGCAGGCCCTGAGAGTGTAACAAAGCGTAAATCTTTCAGGAGCCACAAGAAGACCAAAGCTCATGGATGAAAAATCTGGCCCGGGGAATAGAGCTGACTCTCCCCAGAATGGCCGTCTTGCCCATGTCTCCCCTTAAGCCCAGAGAACAACTGGCAAGCGAGAGAGGAGAGAAAGACAGATTGTTGGAGGCCTCACCTGCTTAATAAAGGTGATTGAAACCATGTCCCAGGAGACAATGCCATGGTCCATGAGCTCTAAGAAGGCAGTCAGGGTGAATGCCAGCATCTCACTGTAGCTGAGACATGTGCAACACACACACAAAATACAGAGATTCAGATCCGGGGAACACAGGTATGAAGGCAGCCATGAAAGGAATGGATCTCAATGTAAATACCCCTTGGGAAATCAGTCACTACAACCGCAAGTGCCTGCGTGCACACCTAGCCAGATGTAGAACAGATTCAGCCAAGTATCTGTCATTGAAAAAACAGGCTGTTGAATGATTAGCTTTCCTTCTTCATATTGCTTCATCTTAGGGAAGTGGAGTCACTTATCTATTTCCCAGGACCTAAGAAGACATCAGGCCTTTGTCAAACTCCAACACTTGCTGGAGGAGCCTAAGGGAACTTAAGACCCATGTTAATGTTTAGGCCAAAAGGCAGCAGAGTGCAGGAGAGAGTACAAAGTGTGGACGTGGGTTCAATTCCTATTCGACCTTTTACTAACCAAGCAAATTTTATCTTTTCAAACTTCAATTTCTTCCTCTGTAAAATCGAGTTAGTCTCACGGCATTAACCTCACAGGGCTGTGGTGAGGGCAAGATGATGATATATGCACAGCCCAGACTGGTCAAGAATAAGGATTAAAACGTTTTCTCTCTTTTGTCTCTCCTCCTTATATATTTAATCCTTTATACATCTGTGCGGTGCTCCAGAATTAACAAACAATATTCCCATTTATGAAGCATGTTCAGATGCATTCTCATTATCAATAATCCTTACAACAATACTGCCAGGTAGGCATTATTATCCCTAAGTTAAAGAGGAGGAAATTAAGGGCAATCTAACCCTGCACTCTTGGGAAACTGCAGAACTCCTGGGTCAGTGCTGATGGCAGCCAAAGGCTTCAGGACTTCACTACAGCTGGAAGGGCCAAGACTTAAAACAAATACCTATGATTAGTTGCTCAATTTGGCTGAAAATTTTAATAGCTGATCCATCAGCTAAGAGAAGATTTCTGACTCCCTCTCTGCCAACTTAGGCTCCACAGGCTTAGATGAGAACCCAAGCATCTGTTTATTCACTGCTGATCACAAGGCATAGCTTCCCACCACATTCATCCTAACTTTGGAGTATTATAAAGATCCCATGGTATATCACCAAGTTCTGGATCTCCTCCTCTCTGTGCAAATGTGTGGCAGGGAGATGGCGAATGGGTGGGGTAACCTGTGGTGAACACAAAGGCAGGTGTGTGTGTGTGCGTGTGCATGCATGTGCATGGGAAGGAAGGGGCCTGGAGAGGGAGGGAGCAGGGGAGGTTAGGAAGAGACAGGCACCTGTTCTGGGACATGATGGGCAGTCTGTGCATAACCCTCAGGAGACCAAGCATTTTCCATAAAGTAGCAGGTCTGGACTCACCTCTTTCTTCCTGACTTCCATATGCTCTATTTTTACTACTCACTTGGCACAGTATTGTTTCGTACTGTTACTTAATTTGTGAGAGCCCAACTACACAAGGTTTAGGACCACAATAGTGAATCAGACCTCTCTGTATGGACTCTAGTGCTTGGCACACTGCTCTGTATACAGGTGGTGTTCAATACATCCCTTATTTGGACCCAGTGGAAATGAGACTAGGATGCCCTGCCGAGTGCAGTAAATCTTTGAAGTCCCTTGGGACAAGACCTCAGTAATACTCACTGGGATAAGAGCTTGGTTCCACTTTCCACGAGCCTTGTCAGCACAATGATGCCATCCATGTTGATGAACTCAGTGGCAAAAGTCACGTCAGCGGAGAGCTTGGCCAGCTCTTTCATGGCATCCAGCCGGGTCTCCATACTGGATGACTGGGTCCTCTCCATCAGCTGGCGTGCAGCCCGGGACTGTGAGACCAGGGACAAGCTTTGTGCCATCTGCTCCTTGCAGCAGGTGACTACTCTGTGGATAGCTCACAGGAGCCTTTCTGTAGACATCCAGACCTGAGGCAGAACTCGTTTTTCACACCACTTAGGAGTTGCTACATAAATGTTTACTGGATCAATCAGGGAGTTACCAGTATGCCAAGACCAATGTGTAGTTATCAGTATCTTTTCTGTACTACTCTGGTCTATGGATTAAAAAAAATTCCTACCAAGGGAATACAAGAGAGATCTGGGAGACTCACTAACTATAGCAAGTCACAGAGAAACAGATAGTGGTTTAATAGAGGAAAAACTTCTATTAATTAACACTGTCAGACAGTGGAAGAGGTTTCTCTTGAGTTATTGAGCTCCCTGTCACTGGAAGCAATGAAGGAGAGTCTGGACAACCACCTGTCAAAGATGCTATAGAAGGGATTCTTGCATTAGGTGGAGAATTTAACCTGATGACCTTTAAGATCTTTTTTAATCCTAAAATGTGATAAACCTGACAATTTTTAAAAATTTTCTCTCAAAGTTCATATCATTGTCCTCCAAGTGATAGTCCTGGGGAAACTTTAGAAATATCAAGAGCCAGAAATAGTTAATTTCAAAATAGTTTCATGAAAATGACGGCTGGTGGAGACAAAACTTTCGCCCAGCACATGAACTTTGCCTTGCAGGAAGCTTGCCTCCTTTTCTGCAAGCCATGGCTAACAACTCTCTTCTGTGTTCACTGGTCTTTCCTTTTGCTGAACTTATTAACTTCATAGTCAATACCTCACTATTTACCATTTCATCATTCTGTATTTTAACATTCAGTGTTAACTTAATGTTCTCTGCTTGAAAGGAAGAGCCTTAAGAGCAAAAACGCTCCTGTTGTCTTTCCCTTTTCTCACAGTACTAAGCAAGTGACCGGAGCCCAGTTCCTGCTGCCGGCTGAGGAGTCAGGCCTGCGGGCCCTCTCCCCTTTTCCCATTACAGAGACGGCCCTTCACAGCACACTGCTCTCTGGGATTCAGAAATCCCCCACCATCTTTACGGTGGAGGAAATGTGCACCACGAGAAAAGGTCACAGGATAGAACAATTTGAAGAGCACTGGTCTGCATCCCACTTAGAAACTTCCAACTCCAAATGTCAATTTTACTCCTGAGACAGCATTTCTGGGCTGCTGCCTTCCGCTCCAGAGAGACGTGCTTCTGGGAAAGCCAACTGTGCCGTGCAAGAGGTCTATAAATGCTTCAGCACTTCCATAAAAGCGACTAACTCCTAGACTGTCATATTAAATTATCAGAGCTTAGGAGGTATGAAGTCCTTAAGGTGAGAAGTACAGGAGAAGAGAGGGAGGCAGAAGAGCAGGATGGTAAGAATACAGGCCTAGCGTCAGACACACCTGGTTTTGAGAGCCGACTTGGTCACTTTTTAGCTGTGTGACAAGTGGCAAGTTAATTGATCTCTCTAAGTCTCTGTTTCCTTGTCTGCAAAATTGGACTATCAGAGTACTTATCTCATTGAGTGTTTGTAAGGATTAGATGATACAATATACACAAAAGTATTTACCAAAATACAGGCGTTCAGTAAATGCTAGCTGCTACCACTCCATCCCGCCCTCCTCTCAGATGCACCAGTCTCGCTGCACCAAGAAAACAGGTGCCATCATGCCCTGAATTTTCTGGCTTTTCTTCTACAAATGTAACCAAAGCTGCACTCACGTTGATCGTCTTCCTTGTGGGCCAAGCAGTCACCACAATTCCCTCCACCTGGGCTTTGGGTCCATCCCATCCTGACCCAGTAGGGTTCCATTCCATTGATTACCCCATTTTCTGCACCTTCCACCTTCCTCTCTCTTCCATCTTAACACGTTCGCAAGGACACACACAAAAAATTGCAACGGAGGTCAACAACTGAGAAGGGTTGGAGAGGTGGGTGACTGGGAAGATGAGGGCAGCAGTGGGGTGAGACTTTTCACTGCATCTTTATCAAACTTTCTGATTTGTGAAACACATTGCTATTTTACATATTTTTAAAAAGCACATCTTTTTAACTCCATAACCCTCCTGAGTTACCACTTTCTCTGTGTGCTTCCTTTTAAAACCAAGCTTCTTGATATCATGGTACACTCAAGTTTCTCACTTTATTACTGTTCTTCTATTCAACCCACTGCAATCTGGCCGTGCGGCTGGCCCACCAAAACTGTTTTGGTAAAGATAACCAGTGGCCTCTGACCTCCCAGGTCAGTAGACAGCTTTTCCGTTCTCAGTTTACTAAGTCTCTCTGCTCATTAAAAATTGCAGACCATATATCCCTCCATCCCGACTCACTCCCTGCCCTCAGCTCCTGAGTCACTTCACACTACCGGTGTTCCTTCTGCCCTTTGATTGATTCCTTAGTGACCTGTAAGGCCTGCTCTTACAGAAATCAGGGGGTCAGCCTCAATTCTCCCCTTTTTTTCCACATTCAGCATATTACATATTCATCAATGTCACCTCCTAAATACTTTTCATGTACATCCTTTTATCTCTACAGCCATCTGCCTTCACTGGGCTGTTAACATTCCTCATTAGCCTCTTAAAGGTTCCTCCTACCATCAACCTTCCTTCTTTTAGCCCATCTTCCACATTGCCACTAAAGTGATCTTTCCAAAACTTAAATCTAGACATAATATACCTTCTGCTTAAAATCTTTCAACATCTCCAATTTCCTTCTGGAGAAAGTTCAAACCCATGAGCAGGCCATCTGGTAACCTTCAATATCTGGCTTCTCAATGACCGCTACAGGCCTTTGGCCACCCAGCACTCCTGCCTTCCCCAAACACAGCACACCTCTGTGCCTTTGCACATGCTGGTTTTTCTGCTTGGAATACTTTTCATTTTCTTCTTTCTCTGGCTAATTCTTGCTTATCCTTTAACATCTGAGCTAAGCATCCCCTTTTCTGGGTAGACTTTCTAGAAATCCCCAGGCTGAGTTAGTCCCTTTTCTGAGTTCCCACAACTCCCTAAGCAACTTTCTCTCAAGATCCCTGTATTTGTTTTTTTACTCCCAGCTAGGCTGTGAGAGCCGAGACTGACTTTTTAATCTCCGTAGTCCTAGTTTCTACAACACAGCTTGGCCCATGGTAGGTGCTCATATATGTTTGTTAAATGAATAAACTCCTAAAGAAGGAAGAATA
>VBSM01003200.1:1365460-1378165 GCA_008086735.1 Cheirogaleus medius | reverse complement strand
AAAAAAAAAGAAGGAAGAATACCTACCGGAGAGATAGCCAGTTGTAAGATTGTCCCATTCTTAATGTCACTGCGAGTCTGGGTAGCAAAAAACAAAAAACAACTAAGATAAAATATTAAAATAGTATAAGCGAGTTCAATGAAGAAGAACTTTTGTCACTTCAAAAGTAGTTCTAACTTAGGCTTTTCAGTCAGGCTCTTTGTCCCTCAGCAAAGGCCTTCTAAGATCCTCTTCAAGCACCCTGGGCTCTCAGGAAAAAGCCACTAGAGGAGGACAAGGGCTGGCACGCCCCAATCTGCCCAGGGAGCAGCTCTTCACCCAACAAATGGAAGCTACCTGGATGCTAAATAAGATAAATACTTGTGTGGTTCACTTCAAGCAAGGCCCGTCATGATTTTGCCTCTCCCCGTACCAACCTGTTCGGTGATGTAGAGCTGGGGACCATCTGCATAACGGAGGGTATAATACTCTGGGTTTGGCAATGACCACCTGTGTAAGAGAAAAACCGTACATCCCATTTGGCCATTCCTCTGAGCCTGTCCAGAAGCTGTAAATAAATGATTTTCAGTAGAGCTGCTCAAGGCCTGTTTGAAGTATAGAAGAAAAAAACTAAAGCTTTAGGTTGAGATGTTGAAAAAAATCACCTGCTCAGCATTTTGTAAAGATTTGTACCACAAAAGGAGTTGCATATGATTGAGGGTGGCCTCAGATCCCACCAGGACCTCAAATAGAACATTCCCGAACTAAAAAGAAAAAAAATTAAGATTTATAGGAGGTCTTAGGGGCATTCTTATCAACTGTGTTTCCTTCGTAAGACAGTGATCGACAAGAGCCCCACACTGGGGTCCTGCCTAACTGGAAATCCTTCACAGAATTTCCTTCAAGGTCTGGTAGTGCTCCTTCTGTCTGAGCTGCCATTGTCGAGAACGAGGTCTTTCAACCTACCCATCACAAACTTCCTTGATGATGGATGCCAGGGGCCGTTTCTGAAAGACAAACAGAGAATCTTTACTAGCAACTACATCCTGCTCACGCCTGGGTTCTGCCAAGCGGGATCGAGAGATGGGGCATGAGAATAGACCTCTTTTATGATAGCTTTTGTTGAAGAGGAACCCTCTCCCAAACCATGCTGACTGACCTTCCCTACGGTGGTCCAGGCTCAAAGCTCAGCCTTCCTGTTGCTTGTTCTTCCTCTCAATGCCAAGGATCCCCAACCCTCCAGACCCTGCCATGCAGTCCCCAGCCCCCACTCCTCTTATCACTGCTTCTCATTTCAGGAGCGTACCTGGTCGATTTCAAGGAGCTGGGCATTAGCACCTGGCCACTCAATGGCCACTTTGACAATGTCTGATGGTGGTGGCATCGTTCCCAACGGGCCAAACTTCTCCAAGACACACACACACAGACACAGCTGCCTGGGGACACAGAATCAGAATAAAGAAAAAAGCTGCAGAGTATGCCTTCATTTTTCATTCTTGTTATATGTTTTGGAGGGTCTGAAGACAGATACTGTCTAAAGTAACATGGAACTACAGTTGACCCTTAAACAACATGGGTTTGAACTGTGCGGGTCCACTGACTCACAGATTTTTTTTCAACCAAAAGTGGATCAAAAATATAGTATTTGCAGGGTGTGAAACCCACATACATGGAGGGCCAACTTTTCCTATGCACAGATTTTGGTATGAATGGGGGTCCTGAACCAAGCCCCCTTGTATACCAAGGGATGACCATATACTTGGTTTGAATTTTTCTAGATCATACTGAACCTCTTCTTGGGCTTTTGTCTCTTGAGATTAAATCAGCAAGTAGAAATAGGACAAACCTATCTATCATCTACAGATCAGCCAGTAGCAAGATCTGCCACTGTGACACTTCCTTTTAAAGGTCAAGAGGTCTTGATGGTAGATGAGCATATTCACTGCAAATTCTCGTCTGAAGGCCTCAGGAGGGGAGAAGCATATGCTCTGAGACAGATAAGAATAGACAGGCTTTGCATGGTTGAGTGGATAGCTGAAGGAGCCAGGCTACTTCTGTTCTGTGGGAAGATCCCAGTGTCAGCAGGGCCTAGCTATGCTCTCTTGCCTCCTCTCTCTACTCGCTGCTGCCACTCCTTTCCCCTCAAAGGATACAATGCCGAGCCTCCTCTGTGTGGGATGATGTTCAGAAAATGGGGAAGAGAACTGGGACAGGAAATGCTATTTCAGTCCCTATTGCCAAGGGCAAGGGCTGCTGAGGGCTCAAGAGTAGGGAGGTAAGGATATCCTCAAACAAAGGCTCCTCTATAGGAGAACAAGGCTTTGCAAGTACCTCTGACCCCCTCCCCCACCTCTCTCCAAAATAAAGGAAAATAAATCATTTTGAGCAAGTCTGGAAGATGGGCCCATGTGACTGGTATCCTAGGCAACTCTTGATAGCTTAGTGGTATTCCAAGCAGTAGCTAAAGGATTCTCCCTCCAAGGTCTGACAAAGAAAAGTCACCCGACTGATGGATTATTTCAATGTATATTTACACTCCTTGCCTGCAGGTTCAGGAGAGGCCTCTCTCTTAATGAAAAAAGACCTTTCTGCATCCTCCAGGTTTAACCACTCACCCGCAATCCATGCCTCGCTAATGGGGACCACCTGCCTCTCCTGGCATAGCAGCATAGCTGTTGCTAAGCTGTTATTCATGTACGCTATCAATTTTTCAGCCCAAACACAGATGTCAGTTCTCACAGCCTGGTACGTACAAATCTCTTTGGTGAAAAGTCCCATCCTCTACAGAACCACAGGCCTCAGAAAGATGGAAGCTTTCATGACCATTTCTTAATCAGGGTAGGCTGCTTCAGAAGTTGACTGTCAAAAATATCACGTCAGAACATGACAATGTAAAAGAAATGGTTTTCAAGTTGCTTTCACTTATTTTGTTGAGTCCTCCCAGCTGCCCTATGAAGCCAGCAGAATAGGATTATCACATCCATTTGAAGATGATAAAACTAAAGCTCCATGTTTTATTAAGTGTCCAAGTTCACCCACCTAGCAAGTAGTAAAGGGGGAACCGAATTTGGAGCTGTCTTTGGCCAGTGGTCTACCCTGAGCTAGCCTGAATTTCTACCCGTTGTAACTAAATCAAGCCCAAAGGGCTTGAAGTGGGCTGGCCTGATGGCCCCTAAAGCTTCCACAACTTCTGCAGCTCCAGGCAGAATGTACCTTTTTATGTGCCTAGACACACAACAAACCTCTGAAAAGAAACTGGCCCCATCGTGGATGCAGAGAGATAGGAACACTCATACACTGCTGGCGGGATTGCAAACTAGTACAACCTCTATGGAAAGCAATATGGAGATACCTCAAAGAACTAAAAGTAGAACTATCATTTGATCCAGCAATCCCACTACTAGGTATTTACTCTAAGGAAAAAAAGACATTCTATAAAAAAGACATCTGCATTCGAATGTTTATAGCAGCACAATTCACAATTGCAAAGACGTGGAAATAACCCAAGTACTCATAAATACATGAGTGGATTAATAAAATGTGGTATATGTATACCATGGAGTACTACTCTGTCATAAAAAAATGGTGAACTACATCTCCTGTAATTACCACCCATGTATTATCCTAGATGGAGCTGGAGCCCATTCTTCTAAGTGAAGTATCACAAGAATGGAAAAACAAACACCACATGTACTCACCATTAAATTGGTACTAAAGGATCAAAACTTATGCGCACGTACGGAAGTCACAATCATCAGGTGTCGGGCAGGTGAGAGGGAGGAGAAGGGGATAGGTAAACTTGCACCTAAGAGGTGCAGTGAGTACCGTCTGAGGTCCTCAAACTTTTTAAACAGGGGGCCAGTTCACTGTCCCTCAGACCGTTGGAGGGCCAGACTATAGTTTAAAAAAAACTATGAACAAATTCCTATGCAAACTGCACATATCTTATTTTGAAGTAAAAAAACAAACGGATAAAAACACCTGCATGTGGCCCGCGGGCCGTAGTTTGAGGACACCTGGCTAGGGGATGGGCATGCTTGTAGCTCTGACTTGGGCAGTGCAAAGCAATTTATGTAACCAAAGCATCTGTTCTCCTGTAATACTCTGGAAAAAAATAAAATAAAATAATAAATAAAAACAAAAGAAGAATATCAGGGTCTGCTTCAACGAAACTTTGTAAAGTGCACAGTATGTGGCATTTACTTAATAGTGTCCTAAAAGTTGGGCTTAAAAAAACAAAAAACTGGCCCCATTAGCATAACTTCTGCCCTGTTCCAATGACAGAGCAATGGAGTTCTCATTCCAGGGGTGGCACAATGAATCTCTGGATGCCTAGGACAGGCATCCTTATCCTCACTGGCAAATCTGCTGTACCTAGGAGGTATAACTGCACAGTTGTGAGATCATTTTTCAAATTGAGATATAATTTACATATGATAAAATGCATAGAGCCTAAGTGTACATATGTGTGTATATATAAATGTAAATACACACACATCTCCCTGTAATTACCACCCAAACAAGACACTGAACCTTTTCATCACCCCAGAAAATTCCCTCATGCCTCCTTCCAGTCAATCCCCCACCTCCCAGTCCCAAAGGCAACTTCTGTCTTCTATCACCATCAGTGAGTGTTGCCTGGTTTTGTACGTCATATAAATGGAATTGTATAGTATGGCTTTTTAGACCGTTTGTTATTTAGTTTGGTTTCTTCTTATTTTTAAAACAAGCAGGCAGTGAAGGTACAAGAGAAAGAGCACTGGGCTGGGATGATTTTCCCAGCTGAAGAAAGCAACTGGATTTAGAGCCAAAGGACTTAGGGCCTAATCCTAGTTACACTGCAATATGTATAACCCAAATCTCAGTTTTCTTCTGTTGTAAGATGTTGAGTGCCTCAGGTGCCTCCTAAGTCTAAAAGTCCATGATTCTTAAGTGGAAGGTAAAAAATCCAAATGTCAGTGCCCATTTTAAAGTCCTCACCAAAAGAAGTTTCACCCTTAATTCGATGGTACCGCTAAGAAACAAACCATGTATTTTTTAACTTCTTCCTGAATACTATCTTTGGAGATAAATACACTAAAGCTCATTACTTTATAGCTATTACTTTCTTTTGACCGCATGTAACACTTCCTAGGTTGGTTGTCTATTTATTAAAGCTAACCCTGCATGATTCTTGGGTGTTCCAAAAATTCATACCCATTTTAAAGCATGGAGATTTGCAACCAACAAGACCATTCAAGAGATACAAATAAGCCCCCATTCTCAGCGACTCTGTCCTTTCCCACAAAGCCCAGTCAGCCTATTTGTACTGAATGGCACTGTCCACAACCCTGCCATAGCTGAAGGAATCAAAGTGGACACTCAACTTTAGCTGGACTAATCCAGTTTTTTCTCTTGAACTGAAAAGGCACAGTCAAGAGAGTTGGATGGTAAGGGGACTAGGATTAGGCCCTAGAAGGGGCACTGGAGCAGTAAGGTCATAGTGAGCCCCAGAGTAGGTACCATGGCAAGCTACTCACAGACCAAGGCTATGAAGAAGCAAAAACAAGAGCCTTGCAGAGGAAGCAATTCTGCAGGAAGAATCCAGAAATATTTAGATGAGCTGAGGCCAGAAACTACAAAATCTCAGAAAGAGATGGAAAAGGTCACTGCCTGATGACTATCCAGTTTACATGGCTATACTTACTATGCTTGGGGTACCCGAAATTACCCTGAA
Organism: Cheirogaleus medius; assembly: GCA_008086735.1. Taxonomy (NCBI): domain Eukaryota; kingdom Metazoa; phylum Chordata; class Mammalia; order Primates; family Cheirogaleidae; genus Cheirogaleus; species Cheirogaleus medius. Next base: position 1,372,470 of record VBSM01003200.1, on the reverse strand, counting down.
TCCTGTCAATAAAACTACTTTAAATTAAGCTATCCTGTGTTTCTGTTCATTGCAACTAAAAAGCCTATACCAAAACTGACACCAAGCTCTGGAGGAACTCTACAATGGAGGTCAGAACAGATAGCAACATCACCAGCATAAGATGATGGTATCAAGTAGGCACTTAATTAACAATGGCTGAATTAATGAGAGCAAAACCCACTCGGATAAGTCTGGTTTCTTTAAAACAGACTAGTCATATGGTGACTTTGCAGTAATGACATTATATCTAATAGTAATGTATAGACGGCCTCTTTATAGTTGAATAATCACTTCTGTAGCATTATTATAGTTGATGCTCATAAGAACCCTGAAAAACATTCCTATTTTGCAGGTGAGGCAACTGAAGTTCAGATGGACACTTCTCCTCCATGTACCTTTTTCTATACCCCTCTCAAAAGAAAGAAGGCAGGCAGAGAGGGAGGGAATCAATCAATCAATCAATTAGAACTGGGTCTCAAGGTTAGGCCTTAGGACTCCAAAGTTAGTTCTCTTCCCCCTACATAATACTTTGATGATGATGACAACAATGATGATATTAGCTAACAATTACATAATGCTAAGGCACTATTCTAAGGGCTTTACATATATTAATTCATTTAATCCACACAGCAACACAGTGTGGTATGTTTTTGTCCCCACTTTACAGGTAAGAAAATGGAGGCACAGAAAAGTTAAGTAGCATGCTCAATGTCACATACCTAGTAAGTGGCACAGCCAGAATTTAATCCCAATTGTCTGATGGTGTTAGAAAGCCAAGTGAACTCTGTACCTGGCCCATAGCAAATTCTCTGTGGAGATTTTGGGCTTGTGTATATGAGGCTGAGAGACCTTTATAACAAGAGCTCACTAGTGTAACAGAAAATAGTACCCCACTATTTAAAGGCGGTCCACATTTTCTTGTGTGGTATTCAGTCCTTCACAATCTAGCCAGATTCTTCCCTGGACTACTTGTTATTTCTATGAGGCAGGTCATGTTCTTTCAATTCTTCCATACCTTTGCACACTCTCTTCCTTCCATTGACTGTCAGAAGAGCTTCTATTCAAGCTTCAAAGCCTAGCTCAGATGTCACCTCCTCTCTGTACCATTTTTAGCTTTCTCTACCTTTCCCTGGCAAAACTAAATAGGATGGGGCCTTCATGTTCCCACAGAATTCCATTCATACTACCATAAGGATCCCGTCATACTCCATTACAGTTACTCTATTATAGTTATATATTTACACATCTCTCTTCTTAGCTCCTCCTCCAGGGCAGGTACAACCCTGTAGTCTCATAACGTAGCACATCTGCCATACAGCTAAGGTTCAGCAAGTGCCTGTGTCTGCTTAAATCCACCAGCTCTAACTTCTTCCACTCTTGTGAACCAGGGATGGCTCTGAGCAGACAGGAATTGGCATGAATTGTTCAGGTTGTCTGGTGGTTCTCTGTGTCCCACTATCTTCCAACTACATGGTATTTCCATTGCTTAAAGCTTTGTTTTCATATCTAACATTAGAACAAGTCTTACTGAAAAATCAGATTTAGCACCCCTGACTCTTGTTAAAAGAAAGAGGAAAATATCCCTCTGCTTTTCTCCCTATGGAAACATCAGGTGATGGGAGAATAGAAGTAATTATATTCTCTAGATAATATTCCCAGGATAAAGGATCTCCTTGTAGGGAACCCTTTTAGCACGTGTTTGCTTACTCTCTTCATTCTCATTTTTAAAAGGAAGTGGAAATTAGGTCGAAGCAATTCAATAACATTGCAAAATTCTCAGGGTTATAAATAGCCTCTTGCTCCACCACTCAGCAGTACTGTAGTTCAATAGCAAACAGCCAGGATAAGGGAGCCATAGTTCCTCATCTAGGCCCAGGGGGCCCTTTCCGGATTAAAATCTCTCCACCCTTTTTCATCCCACCCACTTTTAAAGCATCACAGATATAAAAATGATTTAGAAAATTCGAAATGCCACAAAACAGGAGAGGCACACAATGATCTGAAGAAGATAATTCTACTATAAGGCGTAAGAATGAAAGCCCAGCTTTTCAAATACAGAGCTGGGGTATAAAAAAATAGAAAAATAGCAACATCAGTGTCTCCAATGGCGGTCTGGTCTCTAAGTGGCTTCTGGAAGGTGAGCTTACAAAATCTGTACCTTACAAAAGGCCCCATGGAGTTTTATCAATCACCCATACAGTGACTGCTTCATGAGCTAGATTCTGACAGCAGGGTTGGAAAATCTATCTTAAGGAAGGAAGTGAAAGATGATCCCCTCCCATTAGTAAGGAATTCAGATGAAGAATGCCAGAAGGTTTCCAGCTTCCCTCTATCTCCCCATTCCATTAAGATAAGGATGACATGTGCTTTTTGTTCTGTTCTTTTGTTTTTGATTCAGTGGGGAAGGCCTGGGTAAGTCTGGTTTGTATTTCCTGCAACAGAATGCAACCTCACTATGAAGGTAATTACAGGTCACACCCTCTTTCTAATCAAGAACAGGATCTCAATAGAGGCTTCCCTCTCTGAGATCTTCTCATCTGAGAAGTGACTCAACTTCCCTTAGTTCAGCCCACAGAATAAAGATGGGGCTCTGAGGTGCAGAAGAGGGTGGATTCAGTTGGCAGAGATTCAGGTTCTTGCATTTACTGCTCAAAGCCCTTGGGATGACCACCATACTAACAGCAGCTGAGATTCCTTTTTGTTGAAATGTGTTGGACACCAGACTCACCTAAACAGGCTTAAAAGCCACTAACTTACATAGAGGAAAAGTGTGGTGAGGGAGGGTGTGGGGACAGGGTAACTGTTTGGGTTTCTTCATCTTAACTCCTATCCTAAGAACTGCCTAGGTTTCTCCTTACCCTGCATAGACACCTTCTATAGCATTCCTATACTTAAAGCAGGCGTCCTCAAACTACAGCCCGTGGGCCACATGCGGGTGTTTTTGCCGGTTTGTTTTTTTACTTCAAAATAAGATATGTGCAGTGTGCATAGGAATTTGTTCACAGTTTTTTTTCAACTATAGTCCAGCCCTCCAATGGCCTGAGGGACAGTGAAATGGCCCCCTGTTAAAAAAGTTTGAGGGCCCCTGACTTAAAGAATAGTGCTTAAACTCCTTAGTAGAGCATTCAACCATGGCTTTCTGGGTGGAACTGGCTTTCAGACTCACCCTTGCAGATGCTATGTTCCCACCAGACCACCTGTTCCCTGAAAAACCCCGCTCTCCTGAGTTTGTACTTTCACTGTGTTATCATTTTCTTCTCCTTGTTCAACTGTCAAACTTCTACTCAACCTTCAGGGGCAACTAAGGAAATCACACTTCGGTGCGGCTTTCCTAATCCTCTCACCCCAGATAAGATTAATTGCACCCCCATCTGTGCTCCCAGTCTTTTACACACGCCTTCATGCACATACCTACTGATGTACAATTCTCTGTGTGCAGTCTCTTCCCTGCTACTAAAAGTGTAACCTGCACACCAGCAGCATCGGCATGCCGGGAGCCTGCAGAAGTAACGCAGAAGCGCCCCTCCAACCTAGACCCACCAAATCTGAATCTGCCGTCAAACAAGATCCCAGGGTGGTTCAGGGCTGGGAGCTCAACTTGGCTGCTCATCATCAGTGTCCACCCCAGGCCAAGAAGATTTTAATGGGCAGTGGTTGAGACCCACAGCTCAAGGACGTTGGCATCCTGGGGGCAATGACTCACGAAGCCTGTGTCTACACCCCCACCCACCTACTTTCCACCCATTTGCAGCTCGGTGCCTGGCGCACAACTGTATCCATAGAATTCCACACCAAAAGTACCCTCTAGGGTGATCCCAGGCCTAACTGCCTTGAAAAGAGAATAAAAATTCCTGACAGGATTATCAATTGCCTAGAACATTCCACAACCCTAACTACAATAACTGAGGAGATGGATTTAGAAAGGGTCAGCATTTATAGACTATCTGCCTCAGTTTCAGGAAATGAGAGGAAACAAAAACTGAGATGGAAAATACAGATGAACTTCAGAAAAGTATTTGCCCTTAAGAGACTACAAGAGACTACTGCGGCTGCCCAGTGAGATGGAGCCGGGCTAGCGAGGGAGTGCGGTGTTCTGTGAAGAGTCCTGGGTTATGGGCTGTGGGCCTGACTCCTTCACCACTGACCATAACAACACAGCATTGTTCTCAGTGTAAAATCAGGCCAAACCCTCTCATTATATAAATAAGGGAACTGAGGTCCGGGGAAGCTGGCAAGGCCACACCACCAGTTAGGGACAAAAGAAGGCCTGGCCCCCCTTCTCGTGTAGTCCTTCCCCTGCAGCACAGCTTTGCCGCAGCACAAGGCTCTCTGGACCAAGGTCCTGATCTACATGAGGGGGCTGCACTGGATGTTGTCCAGGTTTCTCTCAACCTTTACCTTCTAGTGAGGCAGCTGGAACACAAGCTCCAACACACAGGAGCTTGTGTTCTAGAGTGGGAAAGACCTAGATCTGGATCTCAATCTAACAATTTCCTCATCTCTGTAAAGTGGGAATTAGAATCAACCCTGTCTTGTAAAGTCGTTGTGAACATTAAGAGGGACAATAAAGCATTAAGCATAATAGCAGAACTCTAACTGTGAACTTGAAGAAATTACAAAAACACTGTAACCATGTTTCCCCAACATAAAAAGCCCTACCTGCCAAGCAGGTATATATTTTGTATATTGATTACAAAATGAGAGAATATATGTGAAGGCATTTGGGGAGAAAAGTCGATATAAAAGGGAAAACATTTGTTAGTGTTATACTATTATTGATATTACAATTTCCTAGAGGAAGAACTGTGGAAATTTTTTATAGATAGTTCCAGAGCAGCAGCCAACAATGCCTGGCACATAACAGGTGCTCAACAAATCTTTTCTTGTGACTCAAATTAAATCAACATGCCTAATGGGGTTATAAATTCAAATGCCTTAAGTAGCCAGGCAGGTAAGTAAATAAACCAAGTACTGGGCAAACTGCAAAGCACTACACTGCCTAGAGGAGTGGAGTTCAAATTCAACATTTTTTAAAACATAAGCAGCTTGGCCAAGACAACCACTGATGTCTTCCACATCATCTAGTCATTTTATGTGATCCAGTCTTGTCTTGCTGAGTACACCATAAGCATCCTGAAGATGAAGGCTGTGACTTATACTTCCCAATCGCCACAAATGGCCTAGAACAGCGCCGGCCCCACAGTAGGCACTCTGTGAGCAATTGCTAAACTGAAACCCAGACTGTAAACTCATGCCTAGTATTCCCAGCATCTCTGAGATGCTGCAGGGTGTTTAAGTTTTTCTACCCAGGTCCTAGGACCAGGCTGAGTTAGCGCAGGCTGGGCTGAGGTATGGTGACTGGGTCAAAAAAGGACTTGCCTTGCAGATTTTTCTTTGATTGCATCAAATATGCTTTTTCCTGAGCCACCTCGGCAGATGTTACTGCTACATCCAGACACATTATCTCAGCCTGGGACATGCTAGACTGTGCCATACACTGCCATTGTTTTTAAGAAGTTTGGTCTCCACTTCCTGCACCCCCAACTGCCTTGGCACCTCCTAGAGGAAGAATGAGGTACAGAAAGACCAGATTGAAGCTTAACAGATGGAGGTCCTAATCCCGCCTCTTCAGCTCATGACCTCTAGGATGGTCCCTGGCAGGTAACATCTTAAAGGAGTTTCACTATTTTATCAGCAAAATGCAGATAACAATAGCTATCTTAAAAGAAGTCTAGAGGGAATTAAACACCATCAAGTATATAAAGTGTCTAGCACTACACAGCCCAATACCACAGTCCCTAGCCATATGTGGCCACTTGAAAAGTGGCTACTGTGAAGTGAGATGGGCTGCTTCAGTGTAAAATACACACCCGATTTCAAAAACTGAGTACAAAAAAATGTAAAATGTCCCAGTAAGGTTTTTATATTAATTACATGTTACAATAATGTTATTTTGGAATATATTGGGTCAAATAAAATATACTACTACAATTAATTTCACCTTTCAAAAAATGTGGCTACTAAAAAATTTAAAATTACATATATGACTCACATTATATTTCTACTGAACATCATCTAGCACAGAACTTGGCACATAAAAAGTATTCCAAATGTTGGTCTCCTTCCCCCACAGGTAGGACATCCCCTTTCTCTTGCCAAACCCAAACCCCACATTCATTTATTTAGTAGATATTTGTAGTGCTTGGCCCTGTGCGAGATGCTGGAGACACAATAAAGGGCAAAGCCACCCACTATTTTCTTCCTTGTGGATCCTACTATCTGGTGGGATGGATAGACAGGCATTAATACTTTCGTAAATAAATGCAAAACTGCAGTTGTGCAAGTGTTGTGAAGAGGTATTAATACACAGGGTGATGGAAGTGGAGAAGTGACTTGGTCAAGGACTGGGGAACCAGGGATGCCTCCCCTGTGGAAGTGACACCAGAGCAAAGATTTTAAGGATGAAGAGGAGTTTATTAGCCAGGGAGGAAGAGCAGCCCAGGGAGAAGGAATAATAAGTGAAAGGCACTGAGGAAGGCAAAAGCCTGGGATGTAGAAGGAACAAAAAGAGGCCAATGTGTGGAGAACACTGAGCAAGTGGGACCAGTAGACTGAGACTTGGGAGAGGTCGGTGGGACCTCCGGGGACTGGGGGATGATCTGGAGCCGACCCTGCAAGGAGTGGAAAGCCGGCCAGTTTCATGCCCGAGTGTCCAGATCTGATCTGCATTTTGAAAAGATTTCTCTGGGCGGGGTGCGAGGCAGACAGAAGAGCGGCCCCAGGGCTTGTGGGCAGACCAGTTAAGACACTGCAAGTGTCAGGCAGGAAGCGACAGGCCTGAACTGAGGGGTAAGCGGCCGAGACAGAAAGTAGATGCACTGGGGAGCGAAGGGGCTGCGGCGCCGGCAGGATCGACAAGGCGCGGTGATGGACGAGGTCAAGCTTGACCCCCGGGCTTTGGACCTGTGCCACCCCGCCGCGACTCCCTC
>VBSM01003200.1:1348112-1365360 GCA_008086735.1 Cheirogaleus medius | reverse complement strand
TGGGGAACTGAGTGGGAGGTGACAGTCGTGTCAGAGGCACCACCGAGATGGAGCTAATTATACCGGCACCCAGGGCTGCCCGTGGGCGCTGAGCAGAGGCAGAAGGGTACAACTCAGCTGTACTGTTGGTAGAGATCCGTGGGAGGTGGCATTCGTCACTGCACCTGCGGATCGGAACAAGGCCGGGCACCGCGCCAACGACTCACTCCTGTTATTTCTCTTAATGCTCACAGCAGCCCTGAGATGTAGGTAGTATGCCTATCCCCTTGTTACAGATAAGGAAACTGAGGCTCAGAGAGGGTCAGAGACCCTATAGCTGGCGATGGGCAGAACAAGATGCCAAGCTACGCCTGTTTGATTCCCAAGTTTATACTTTAATCAATTCGTCTAGAAGATCCTTACAACAATCCCCGGAGGTAGGTATTTCGTTGTCCCTTTTACAGATCAAGAAACGGATACTCAGCAAAGAGACTAAATAATGACTACCACTTACATGACGCTTCACAGCTGCAAAGCAGTTTTACAGATGTTGTTTCATTTGATCCTCAAAATGTCTTGGGATCAAGATGATTTTTATTAGTCCTATTTTACCAGTGAGTACAGTGATGCTCAGGGAGCTTGAGGCTTAGTCATAGCTAACGTTGCTAAAGCCCTGGCAGAGGTTGCTCTTTCACTTTCTCACTGGCTGGACCCAGCCTTGACCTTGTGATGATGAAGACATGCTGGGAGACAGACCCACAGCATATAAGGTGCCAAATGATCAAATGGAGCCAAAAGCTACCTGCTGACCTGGGATACTCACTTCATGCTTTTATATGAAAGAAATAATCTCCTTTGTTCTTTAAATCACCAACTTTTGTGGGGGGGAGGGAGGTGTCTGTTAGAGCCAACCCTGCACTCACCCAACACCGAGAGGGAGAACCTCCTTAAATTTTGTGCCCTGGGTGCTTCACTTGCTTCATCCCAGTCCTGGCCCTGCTTAACAATGCACATTTATCCAAGGAATGAATCATTCACTTTAGCTTTACAATTACTTGGTCTTTTTTTTCTTGATACGCAAGTGCAGGTTCTTTGATTGCAAGTCTTAGGAACCAATTCTGGCTAACTTTATCAGGAAAGGATTTCATTGGCAGGCCAGTGTCTAACCCACAGAGGTGACAGAAGCTGGAGAATCAGGCTTAGAAAAGGACAGAGAGCAGAGATGCTTGGGAGTTTAGGTAGCCAAAATGAATCAGTTCCATCCTTTTCTCCACTTCCTTGATCAGAGCGTTCTTTGATCAAAGTCCCTGGAGCAAGAGTCCAATAGGCCAAGTGTATGTCTATACTTCAGCTAAGAAAAGCAGGCATCTTGGTTGACTGCTCCACCAAGAGTGACACTAATGAAGAGTTCCAGATCTCTCTACCTACATCCCAGCTGCTACTACTGGGCAACTGAGGTCAGGGACCCTGTTTTCAGGCTGGGATCAAATAGGAGGAGGACCTGCAGCTGAATGTCATGATTATACAAACCCAACACAATGTCTTGCACATGGTAGAGCATAGTAGTTAAGATCTTCAGCTTTGTAATCATATAGACCTCTCTACTACTTACCAGCTGTGTGTCCTTGGGTAAGTTACCAGCTCTCTCTGAGCCTTGGCCCCCTCATCTGTACAATGGGGAGAATAACAGTACCAACCTTAATGGATTGCTGTGAGAATTAAACGAGTTTCGGTAAATGCACAACAGTTAGCACTGTGCCTGGCACATAGTGCTCAATAAATTGTAAATTTTAAATTTTTTAAATTATAGTAGGCGTTCAATAAGTATTTACTGTGTGAGTGAACTATCTATAATTAGTTCCCCTAAAATCACATCTGAAACTGGAACATATCAAAATACCCCGCCCAGTTCTCTAATCCACTTGACCGTACACACTTGTGAACTCTGCCATCCCCTTTGGGGCCTCACTTCCCTCCTTACCCAGCTTAGAACCCTGGTCTTCACTATAACCACTCCCTTGTGTTCACCCTCAACTCCCATGCTCCCTTCTCACTCCAGTTATTCACCTAGAGAATCCCAACTCTGCTCAAACCCAACTCACCACCATGCTATGCCTATGCCCAGCTAGTGAAAGAGGCTGGAGAAAAATACAGAACCTTTCTGGCTCAAGTGGGTCCTCCGCACCGTGGGGCAATCCTGCTCTTGCCCTAGTCAATCCGCTCTCACTTGCCCAGAGGCTATCTTGCAACTTCTCTCTTCTGCCTTCAATTCTTCACTTTTAATTGAGGACCTTGTTTCTTTGGAGGTGAAAAAAAGAAATAATAAGGAGAAAATGATATCATCTTCTCATCTCCAAATCCACCAATCCACCCGCATCAGCACCCTGCTCCTGTGTAAGGGCAAAACTCTGCAGTTGTGCCCAAGATTTCACCTCCTCTCACCTCGGAAACTTTGCTTCTGCAGTTACCCCTTCTCCCCTGCAACATCAGTGCTTCCATCTTTCTCAACAGCGTCCGTGTGTGCTATAATAGGGCACATCTTTGGAATGGTGAGGAGCATAGAGTCAAAAATCTTCACCATGTTCTACAACTGTGGTCCCCAACCCTGGGCCATGGTCTGGTACTGGTCCGTGGCCTGTTAGGAACTGGGGCTGCACAGCAGGTGAGCAGGTGGTGAGCAAGTGAGGCTTCATCTGGATTTACAGCTGCTCCCCATTGCTGCATCACCGCCTGAGCTCCACCTCCTGTCAGATCAGCCCGGCATTAGATTCTGCATTATGGAGTTGTATAATTATTTCATTGTATATTACAATGTGATAATAATAGAAATAAAGTGCACAATAAATATAATGCACTGGAATCATCCTGAAACCATCACCCACTTCCCCCCCTGGGGGTCCATGGAACAAATGTCTTCCATGAAACTGGTCCCTGGTGCCAAAAAGGTTGGAGACTGCTGCTCTATAAGACCCTAAATCATCTGGCACTTTACTTCTTTGACTTAATCTATTTCTATTCTCCCCTTAGCTCACTGCTTGAGTCTTACAGCCAAATTTCCCATTCTTCAAACACAGTTCCTTCCAACCTCTGTGCCTTTGCACTTGCTGTTCCCTCTCCTAGAATGCTCTTCCCTTGGTCATCCCATGGCTTACTTCTTCACTTTATTAAGGTCATGCTATAGTACTTCCTTTAGACAAATCTTTCCTGACCACTCTATCTCCTATAATCCAGCCCCTCCACCCCACTCTGTTCCCTTAACTGGCTCTAATCTTGCTAGCACTGGGTGTCACATTATTACTTTTTTGTTTTCTGACTTTCACATTCATTGTAAGCTCCATGGTGGAAGGGATGTTGACTGTCTTTGTTCATAGCTATATCCCTGGCACTTAGAGTGTATTATGTGGTCAATATCTTATTTATTGCATGAATAAACAAAAATAAATCATGGATAAATGGGAGGTCTCTACGGACTTCACATATGTTTGAATCTTTCTAAACACTCATAAGTGAAGCATGACCCTTCCAACATACAATTATTGTCAAAATACAATCCCTGCCACCCCACCAGAAGGAATTTTATATGGTAGCTCATAAACATCAAAACTTGCATTAATCTGCTAAAGGAAATAGAACTAACATTTATCGTGGGTCTACTATCTGCCAAGATTTATATTGGAGGCTGTTCTATACATTATCACACTTAAAACTGTCAACTTCCTATGGTATAGTAGAGTGCCCATTTTACAGATGAGGAAGATTGAGGTTTAGAGATGTGAAAAAGCTTGTTAAGGCTGCACAGCCTGGCTGGTACCCAAGTCAGTCTGACTTCAAAGTGCATGTCTTTCTTTTTATCTTACCCTGTGGAAACAACATATCTGGGCATGTCATTCTTCAATTCATTCTTTTTTAACACTTATTAAGCCTGGATACAGATGAGACTATGTGCTAAGTTTTTTTACATGATTTCTCATTTGATCCTTCTGTTCCTATGAAGCACATACTGTGACCACCCTTATTTTACAAATGAGGAAACTGAGGCACAGGGAGTTTCCAGGGTTATTTGGTTGAGTGGTGAAACCAGTATTCACACCCAGTTCTGTCTCATTTCAAGGCCTCTGTCTTTTCTGCAACACTGTGCTGTCTCCCTTAAGACAACTCTCTGCCTCAGATAGAAAGACAAGAAAAATGGCTAAAACAGGCGAATAAAGTATCATTAAGAAAATTCATGGTGACTTGGTTCTTTAAGCGAGAAGAAAAGGGCAGGAGGCAGACAGCCAGTCTAGCATCAGCTCTTGCGGGCGGGGGGTTCACATAACTCACGAAAACTTAATTTGCGAAGATCGTTCTTCCAGGAACCGGGGGGTAATCGCGTATTCGCGTTTGCGAACGGCGAGGCAGGGGCGGGGGACTGGAGGCCGTGGGGAGCGGCGGCCTGTGAGCCCGGCGGGAGACTGGCGCCCTCTGCTGGCGGGCGCGGGAGGTCACCTCCCAGCATCTAAAGGAAGCGGGGGTGGCTGGGGGGTGCTGGGGGGGCAAGAGGGCACTGGGGAAGCAGAGTCAATGAGATTTGAGAAATTTCTAGCACACATAGTAAATGAAAATAATAGCTACCACTTACCAACATAACATGGGGAGGCCAGGCATTGTTTTAAGGATTTTACATTCTTTTATTTACTTCCAGGGACTTTACATACTGCATCTAATTTAACCTTCACTCCACCCCTCTGAATTAGGAATTACTGTTATTCCTCCCGTTTTTCACAGGAGGAAGCTGAAGCACAGGGAGTGTAAGTAATTTGTTACACAACTCACGTGCCTGGAACAAGTGGACTCTGACCTTGCTGTCTGCTCTGGGGACCACGACGTGGCCAGTCTTGCGGTCTGGAGCGCCCCCTGGCAAGTCTCTCGTAAAGAGCTTCACTCGGAGCAGACAGCCAGCCATGACTCAATAATTTCTTAGAAAATGGTAACCATGCTAGGCCTTGGTGGGGAGTTTGCTGCTTTCTGCATTCGAGTTCAAGGAGGCTATAGACTTCTCTGGGTGACTGGTCTTAGAACCCACTGTGTCTGTCTGAACAGGTGATAAGCCCCCAGCCAGCGCAGGGCTTGGCCCCAGGATCTGCTTGTGCAGCCGTAAAACCTTGGCTTACAATAGAAGCAGATAGTCCTGATGAGTAATGTGAAATATGTAGCAACCAGTGAGGCACCCTCTCCACCTCCCCCACAGTATGGCCAGGGCCTTAGTCCTTTAGCTACTGGCATGTGGGCAGGTGAAGGGATTAGAGGTGGGGGAAAAGGTCAGGGCTGCTGGGGAAATGGGGCCAACACTCAGTAGTCCCAAGCGGCTACTATTTACCATCAATATGGAAGGATTTCCATGTTTTACCAATCGGTATGGCTATGCTGGCTGCATATTGCTGTCCTTACTGTGGGTCCTGGGGCAATTTGCTTGACCTCTCTGAAATGCATTATCTTCACCTGTAAAATAGGGAAAATAGTAGGAACTAACTCATGAGGCTGGTGAGGGGATTATGTGAGATAAAGTGAGTAAATGTCCTGTATCTACCTCAAAGTAGGCATTCAGTCAAGGGGAGTTGCTAGTAATGGCTTGAACAGACGTGCATGCGTGTGTGCACACGAGTGTGGCTTGTGGTTGATGCAGTGGGGAGAACGATACAGCCTTTCCAGCCCAGGGCCCCTCTGTTGCACCACCCCTGGCCTTCGTCCTCTGCAACTGTAGCCGCTCCTGGAGCTCAGAGCCTGGGGGTGCTGGGGGTGCCTTCACTGGTCTATGCTTCCTTTGCTCCAGTAAACGTCTCCTCGAGTTTCACTGCACTGGCCTGGTTTGTCCAGAGTAGATGCCCATTTGTTGAAAAGTGGGTGCAGCCATCACAGAAGAAATGAAGGCCCGCTCTTATCAGAGGGCCTGGTGGTGGGGGGCTGGCTGGGGGAGGTGACCATGTGGAGAAGCCCCAGTCTTTGTAAGAAGACCTCCACACATGATGGTTTATCTATTCTTTCCACAAATATTTATTGAGTACTCAATGGATGCTAGCCAGTGGCTATATGCTAGTGAGCAAAACAAACATTGTCCCTGTCCTCAAGGCATTCGTAGCAACACTGGGGAGACAGACAGCATATAAACAAATAAATGTAATTATAAACTGTGATAAATGTTATAGGGGAATGATTGGGCTCGGCTCCCCATATTCCAGCAACCAAAGCGGGAGGATAGTGTAGCCATGGAGACCCCTCGCTGAGGAGGTGATGATTATATTGAGAACTGATGGATAAATAGGAGTTTTCCAGGTAAAGGATGAAGGGAAGTTTGTTCCAAGTAGATGGAGCATGTGAGAGGATAAAAAAAAAAAGATCATGACTTGAACTGGGTGGTCAGATCACAAAAGCAAAGAGGATAGAAGGGTAGAGGAGAAGCCAGCTAAAGCCAGCCTTGTTAGCCCTGCTGCGAAAAGTTTCAGTTTTATTCTCTGTATAATGGGAATTCACTGGAGGATTATAAACAGGCGGATGACACGATCTGATTTGAGTTTTGAAAAAGCTCTGGTTGGTTGCTGAGAATGGCTAGTAGGATTCAAAGGTGGAGCAAGAAGTCCACATAGAATGTGAATATTAAAAAGCCCCCACACTCATAGGAAAAGACAGATTGTTCAGTGGCCCTAGTAATAAGTTACCACCAGAACTGGTCTTAACCCTGTCGATGGTTTAAGTTGATGATGGCAACTCATCTCACTGAATCTGTCTCTGAAACCAACCAATCAGTGAGAGTCTATGCTTCAAAAATCAGCCAATCTGCAGTAGATTCATTGAAACATGCAGTGACTATGTTTCTAAGGCCGGCATCCACCCTCTCTCTGCTTGGTAGCCAATCCTAATCCCCAAACAAGTTCTTCCCAAAACGTATGCAAGACCAACACTTTGCTTTGCTCATCCACACTATGCTTACTGCCAAAGTGCTCCTGTGCTTAAAGAAACAAGAAATTCAGCTGGTTGCAGAGACTGAATGGTAGTCTTATCCTCCAATAGAAGTTGTCTTAGTCTTTTCAAGCTGCTATAACACAATACCATAGACTGGCTGGCTTATACACAACACACATTTATTTCTCACAGTTCTGGAGGCTGGAGAGTTCAAGATCAAGGTGCCATCAGCTTTGGTGTCTGGTGAGGGCCACCTTACTGGTTCATAGATGGCCATCTTCTCACTGTTTCCTCATATGGCAGAAGGCGCAAAGGAGCTCTCTGGAGTCTCTTGCATAAGTCCCATTCATGAGATCTCCACCCTCATGACCTAACTACCTCCCAAAGGCCCCACCTCCTACTACAATCACATTAGGGATTGATTAGGTTTCAATGTACGGACTTTGGGGGGACACAAGCATTCAGTCCATAGCAGAGGTCTTTACAGTCGTCTAGACTATAAATGATGATGGTTTATTCTCTTGTCACTGCTGAAGATGGCCTGCTGGGATTTATGATTCTGACTTCTCCCTGGTCCGTGCTTCTATGGCTGACCAACCTCTTTGGAAGGGCACTCTCTTTCTTTGAAGATTTTACGTCTTTATTGAGGTGTATAGTCGCATCTTGTCCTGGGACATGTTCTAACCCCTTAAAGGGGATGCGTCAGTCAGGGTCTAGTCAGGAGACAGAAACCACACCAGTTATTTGAATAGGCGCACATCGATATAAAGAATCGCTAACTGGCATAAACTTGTTAAGTAGGTACCTGAAAAAGGATCAGAAGTAAGGTCTCGTGGGGGTCATGTCTGCAGAAAGCAGCTACCACCCCTAGGGCTGAAGAACAAAGGAAAGATGTTGGAATTATTAAGACTTAGAAACTGGTCTGCAAGTGTTGAAAAAACCTTCAAACTGGACTCAGCTGGTGTCATAGGAGGACACTGCCACCGCCAAGGCGAATAAATGATGCTCAGAGGAATCCCACGGAGACCAAACAGGACGGACGGAGCAAGTCCTTTTCCTCTTGCGGACTCATGGCTCCCTCGAGCATTCCCATCGGCAGAGACTCGGAGGCAGCTGCACTAAGAAGTGCAGTTTGCAGAATCCCAGCTCCAGCACACAACGCAC
The DNA here is from genome assembly GCA_008086735.1 of Cheirogaleus medius. Classification (NCBI taxonomy): domain Eukaryota; kingdom Metazoa; phylum Chordata; class Mammalia; order Primates; family Cheirogaleidae; genus Cheirogaleus; species Cheirogaleus medius. The sequence goes on along the minus strand of VBSM01003200.1, from coordinate 1,357,281 downwards.
AGTATGGAAAGGTGGGTTTGGAGCTGAGAGTCAGTGCAGTAGCAACAGGCACAGGTGACATTTTATATCTCTGTTTCCATTCCATTTTTAAAAATCATTTAATTATCAGAGGGCAGCTGCATTTCGAAGATGTTGGGAAACCACCTCATTGTTGCTTCAGGGACTTCTTCTAAGTCTCTCGCCACCTGGTGGTGGCAGCAGATGCACACGTGACTGGCTGATTCCCTGCAAAGTGTGATGCCTTTGGGGAGTGAAGGGACAGAGGAAGTGGTAGCATGTGGTGACAGTTCAGCCTGAACTGTTCTAATCCTTGGAGGTGGCCACAATGCATTTGTACTAGGCAATGAAGAATGAGTGATGGGTAGAGTTCCAACAGAGTTGACAAGAAAAGGCACTGTGAGGTCCATTTTACAGAATAGAAAACTGAGGCTCAAATAATTTGTTTCTGGAATCAGAAAGAATCACATCCATCTGACCGCTTGGCCCAGATTCCTAAACCACTGCCCTGTGACCACAGTTTGTCATTTCTTCAGGTTTATCATCCTATAAACTGGGATAATGACGTCTGTCTTTCAGGGTCGTACTGAGAGTTAACTGGCTTCGTGCATTAAATAAAAACATAAAGCCATTTTGGGAGACAGATGCAGGCACATTTCCACTCCCACTCACCAGCCTTTCAACTTGCAGTTCAAATTCGTGCCTTAGCAAAGTTATAAATCACTCCATGTCATAGATCTGGAAGTGGGAGGGGTGGTGGTGTTCTTATTAATACATAGTCATAGTTGAAACCGGGAATGTAAAATCCTTGAATGTCATTACCTCAGTGAGCACTAATAATAAGGGTAATGATAATAATGGTAATATGCTTCTACTTAATGAGTGCCAGGTATTTTACATAGATTGTTCCACTTCTGCATATTCAGCAAATAGGTATTTGTGTGCACTACACGCCTAGCATCATGTCGTTAATGCTAATTGCCAACAAAGCCGAGTGTTAGGTATTGTCATGCCTGTTTAACAGGTGACAAGGCTGAGGCTCACCCCTCTGGCCTGTTTTCTCATCTGTACAACAGGGACAAGAATTATCCTCTAGGATGTGTGAGGCATTACAGTTAATTAGCTTATTACCTGGGGCATAGCAGATGCTCAGTACGTGCCTGTCACTTGATAGATTACCGGTGCTGCTGCTACTAGCACAACCACTGCTCAGGGGCCCACAGCCAGCACATGGTATGGCTGACTCCAGAGCCTCTGCCCTGTCCCCTCCGCCGTGCTCTCCATGCGCGGTCAGTCTGTCTGCCGCGGCGGCCTTCCCCACAACGGCAGACCTGGCTTTATTGTAGATTCTTTTGAAAAGGAAGCGAGGACACCAGCCCATAGAGGGAACACAGCTGTCCTCAAATAGAAGAGGGTCTCAGTAAGTGGTAGCTATTGTGATTTTTTCCTCTCCCATGAAAGTAATAATATATGGATGAGTGGGTCAAGATGGCAGATGGCACGCCAGCAGCACCCTTGCCCCACCCCAAATACCTAGAAATAACAGAAAAGCATGTGTGTGCATGTGCATGTGCGCGCGTGTGTGTGTGTGTGTTCCAAAACCAAATGAGAGATCAGGAAGACACGCCCCCAGTGGTTTAGAAACTATAAAAGATGAGATTAAGGAGAAGTAAACACACTGAAGAGAGAGCAGTGAATAATGCCAAGTACCTGGCCCTGCCAAGGGGGGTGGGTACCTGGAGCACAGGTGATGGATCTGGGTGGTCTCATAGAAGCAGCCTGGCATACTGACCAGTCTCCTCCCATTCACCCAAACAGCAAGTGACATAAGTGTCTCCCCCCAGATGGCGGCAGTGAGTCCGGATGCTCATCCTGGAAAGGAGGGGCTGTACCCTGAGTGGGTGTGTTTAGAAACAGAAGCCTCCAAATCCAGAAAACAAATTTCTGTGTCTTTGCTATCCCTGGAGTTGGATTATGGTAAGCAGACAAAGTGCTCTCAGATGGGCTGGCAGGAAACCTTAAATTTAAAAATAAGAACATAGCCAAGAGTCACCAAATACTCGAGAAATCCAACCCGTGAAACCATGACATCAAATTCAACAAGCTGAAGAACTTACCCCTGAGGAAATAGAGTTAATGGAGCAAATAGAACCCGACTATGGATTAAGTATCATTGTATGTCTCGGACAAATGATAGAGCTGATTGCATCCTTTTTTTTTTTAAAGCATCCAAAGGTTTTGCAAATTAGAAAGTTGATTCTTGAAATAAAGATCTCAATAGATGGGTTGAATAGCAAATGGATTGAATTAATGAAACAGATAAAGCTCTACCGGAATGCAGTGTAAAACATTAAATAAGTGGAAAGAATGTGAAAGTGTTAAGAGAAGGGAAGGACACATGCAAAAGTTCCGCTGTCTGCTTAATGTCAATTACAGAACGAGGGAAGAAAACTGAGGAACGAGAGTCCCTAAACAAGGCAATAATTTAAGACAGTTTCTTAGAACTTAAGAAATGCTCATATTGAGAGGAAGTAGTGAATATGTACGAGAAGAATGTAAAAGACCAACATGTAAGTTCATTGTGATGAAATTTCAGGACACTGAAGATAAAGAGGTAACTCCAAGTGTTTTTGGACTGAAAAAATTATGCAGAATGAGATAAGAATAAGATGGATATCAGACAACAGAATAATATCTTAAAGTGTTCTGGTGAAAAATGTGTGAATTTAGGATTCTTAACCAAACTATCCAGTAAATGCGAGGGGATCATAAAGACATCTTAAGACACGAGCAGATTCAAAAAGTTTATAACCCACAGTCCACATAGAATAGCATTTCTCAACAGGGTACCACTGTTTGGGGTGGAGCATGTCTTCGTTGTGAGAGGCTGATCCACACACTGCAGGTTGCTTAGCATCCTTGGCCATCATCCATTAAACACCAGTAGCATCTCTCCTCACGGTGACAGTACAAAAATATGCCACATTGGAAAGGGGTGCTGTGTCACCTCTGGCTGAGAAACCACTGGTGTAGAAAATATATTCCAGCCAGGAGAAAATGAATCTGGGAATAAAACGTGGCATATATGAAGCACAGGTGATCAGGGGAACCAGTACAGTTTATTTTTAAGTCTAAATAAATATCTATCCTTATAATGATGAACTAAAATCTGAGATGATAACATGGGATAGAGAGTTATGAAGCCTGGAAAGGAGACAGGAGAGAGAAGTAAATGCATACTAACAGCCTCATTTTATTTTGTGAGAAGATATAGATATTAATCAACTCTAGATATTGATTAATAATAATAATGTGTATCAAAAATATAAAGATAATAGGAACCAAACATATACTTTCCAAGTCATTAGAAGAAAAATTAATTGGGACAAATAAAATGCTATCAAATAACCAAAAAGCAGGGATGAAAAAGAAACATGGAAGCAGCATATAAAACAGCAAGGGAAATTGGTAGAAAATGTGCGAATGTATCAATAACCATGATAAATGTGAATATATTAAATTCATCATTAAAAGACAGATTCTTGAGTAAAAAGAAAACATCAAACTGTATGCTGTTGTACAAGAGACAGCAAAACCAGAGGAATACAGAAAGATTCCAAATACAGAGATGGAAAGAGTTATACCAGGCAAACGCCGGAAAAAGAAAGCAAGTGGTACGAGCAATGTTAGCATCAGGCGAAACAGATTTTAAAGCAAAAAATAGTCACTATTATTTGAAAAGACAAAAAAGAATATTTCATAGTGATAAAATATTCAATCTACCAATAAGTTTAATCTTCATGTTTGTTTGTACCTAGTAACATAGGATTGAAATATGTCATACTGAAACTGATAGAATTACAAGGAGAAAACAATAAATCCATAGCTTTGCGGGAAATTTAATATATATATGGAAATCTATAGAAATAGTAGTCAAAAAATCAAGTAAGGAACATAGAGGATTTGAATACCATGATTAACAAGCTTTATCAAATAGATTTATATAGTGAGAAATGTTTGCCCTTTTCAAACACACATGATAACTTAAAAAAAATTGTCCTTCTCTGAAATAATAGTGTTTTTCTCTTAAACTCCCCTTCCCCCCCCTTCTCTCCATTGGTACCACCTGCCTCTCCTCCTCCCAGGTAATTTTGCTAGCAGAGTGATTATATCCTTCTATATCTTTCTTCATGCTCATAAAATCATATCTAAATATATACATATATATGTGGATTTCTCTCCCTATCTCTTATAAAAATAGAACCATAGTTTATAAATTTCTCTGTGTCTTTCGGAAATGAAAGATGGAAATGCCTTCAAGTCAGTAGATAGAGCTTTAAGTTATTCTTGTTTAATGGTCACATAATATGCCATGATACTAATGTACCACAAGTAATTCAACTATTCTTCTACCTATTAGCATTCACTTTGTTTTCAAGATTTTTTCTCCCATTGCAATCATGATCACTGTTGATGTGAACATCCACATCCACATATATTCTAGTGTTTTTATTTCTATGGGATGGAGTCCCATGTGTGGGCTTGCGGGTGAAAGAACATGTGGAGTTGTTTTATTTTGATATATGTTGCCAGATTGCTCTCCAACAAGGTCACAGCTGCTGGTGATGTGGTGAAAAGCATCCCTTCCCAGGCTGTCGTAGGTGTTATCATGCAACCGATTTGCTAGTCTGATGCGAGCAAAGTGATATCTCATTGTTGCTTAATTTGCATTTCCCTATCTCCTAGGGAGACTGAGCATCTTTTTACATTTATTTGCCATTTGAATGTGTTCTCCTATGAATTGTTTAAGATAGCTTCTGATCATTTTGGTTCTGATACTAATCGGCGAGAGCTCTTTGTATATATAGATATTAACCCTTTATCTGCCATTTGATTTGCATTTGATAGAAAGATCTCATCGAGTACTAAGTTGATATGGTATCCTATGTTTTCTACTAAAATCATAATGGTTTTATTTTTTAGATTTAAATCTTTGATTCACCGGGAATTTGTTTTTGTTTAAATGACATAAAACAAAGTCCCGATTTTATTTCTTCTATCTCTGCCGTGTCCAACACAGTAGCCACAATCCACTTGTGGCTATTGAGCACTTGAGATGTCACTGGTCTGAACTGAAATGGGCTGTCAGTCTAAATTATACGCCAGATTTCCAAGACTTAGCAGGACAAGAATGTAAAATGCATCATTTATAACTTTTACATTGATTGCATGTTGAAATGTTAATGTTTTGGAGGCATTGGATTAAATAAAATATTATTAAAATTAATTCCACATATTTCCTTTTACTTCTTAATGTGGCTACTAGAAAAATTTTAATTACATACTTTATATTATAGTTCTATTGGACAGCTTTATTCCAGATAATCAGTTGTGCCAGAACTATTTCTTAAACATTTTTGTTCTCTTTCACTTATCTTTTATCTGCCTCATGAGGGGTATGTCTGTTTTTTTTTTTGAGACAGAGTCTCACTCTATTGCCCAGGCTAGAGTGAGTGCCGTGGCGTCAGCCTAGCTCACAGCAACCTCAATCTCCTGGGCTCAAGCAATCCTCCTGCCTCAGCCTCCCGAGTAGCTGGGACTACAGGTGTGTGCCACCATGCCTAGCTAATTTTTTCTATATATTTTTAGTTGGCCAATTAATTTATTTTTATTTTTAGTAGAGATGGGGTCTCACTCTTGATCAGGCTGGTTTTGAACTCCTGACCTTGAGCGATCCGCCTGCCTCGGCCTCCCAGAGTGCTAGGATTACAGGCGTGAGCCACCGCACCCGGCCAGGGGTGTGTCTGTTTTATTGCTCATAGTAGACATCTGTCTAGTTCATCACTTCCCATTCTTTTTGAATAAGCCTTTTATTTTGTTATTATTATTTTTTGAGACACAGTCTTGCTCTGTTGCCTGGGCTACAGTGCCATCGCATCAGCCTAGCTCACAGCAACTTCAAACTCCTGGGCTCAAGCGATCCTCCAGCCTCAGCCTCCTGAGTAGCTAGGACTACAGGCGCACACTACCACGCCCGCTAATTTTTCTATTTTTAGTAGAGATGGGATCTCATTCTTGCTCAGGTTGGTCTCAAACTCTTGAGCTCAAGTGATCTTCCTGCTTCGGCCTCCCAGAGTGCTAGGATTACAGGTGTGAGCCACCGTGCCCAGCTGAATAGGCCTTTTCTATTGGGGGCAATTCACAATCATGAGTTCCACCTCCCAAGGTCAGAGTTAGACCTCAAATTCCCAGCCTCCCTCACAGTTAAGATGTGCACAGCTGACTTTTGTGGAATGAACTGGAAGTGAGCATCATGAGGGATCAAGTTCTGCGTGGTTTGCATTTCCACAGGCCCCGATGGCACAGGCCAGGAGCTTTGATGGCAGCAGTTCCAGGAGAGGTTGCAAGGTCAAAGTCCTGCCATTGTGGGGTGGTGACAGCAGTGGCAGTTTCTCCATCAGGCCAGCACTGGGTATGGTTTAGGGCATTGCTTAACCCTGAGCCTGACTTTTCAGCCCTTCCAACCATACTATGAGCTTCTCCATATCTTTTTAATAAACTGGTTTTCTGCTTAATCATCCAGATCAGCTTCTATTCCTTGCCATACAGAACCCTGACTGATGTATTGGGATTTTTTTCCCCAAAGAAATGGATTTTGGATTAATTTTGTCATGCTATTTGTTCCTATTATTTATAAAATATCATGGAAAGAAGCCATCTCCATAAAATAAAAGAGCAAGATGAAGCAGCAAGTGCTGATGTAGAAGCTGCAGCAAGTTATCGAGAAGATCTAGCTAAGATAATTGATGAAGGTGGCTACAATAACAACAGATTTTCAATGTAGACAAAACAGCCTTATATTGGACGAAGATGCCACCTAGTACTTTCATAGCTAGAGAGGAGAAGTCAATGCCTGGCTTCAAAGCTTCAAAGGACAGGCTGATTCTCTTGTCAGAGGCTAGTGAGGCTAGTGACTTTAAGCTGACTCACTGACTATTCTGAAAATCCTAGGGCCCTTAGGAATTATGCTAAATCTACTCTGTCTGTGCTCTATAAATGAAACAACAAAGCCTGGATGACAGCACATCTGTGTACAGCATGGTTTTCTAAATATTTTAAGCCCACTCTTGAGATCTACTGCTCAGAATAAAGATTCCTTACAAAATAGTACTGCTCATTGACAATGCACCTGGTCACCCAAGAGATCTGATGGGGATATAGAAGATTAATGTTGTTTTCATGCCCGCTAACATAACAGCCATCCTGCAGCCCACGGAGTAAAGAATAGTTTTGAGTTTCCAGTCTTATTATTTAAGAAATATATTTCATAAGGCTATAGCTGCCATAGATAATGATTCCTCTGATGGATCCGGGCAAAGTAAATTGAAAACCTTCTGGAAAGGATTCACCATCCTAGATGCCATTAAAAACATTTGTGATTCATGGCAGGAGGTCAAAATAGCAACATTAGCAGGAGTTTGGAAGAAGTTGATTCCAAACCTCATGGATGACTTTGACTTTGAGGACTTCAAGACTTCAGTGGAGGAAGTCACTGCCGATGTGGTGGAAACAGGAAGAAAACTAGAATTAGAAGTGGAGCCTGAAGATGTGACTAAATGACTGCGATCTCATGATAAAATTTGCTTGGATGAGGAGTTGCTTTTTATGGATCAGCAAAGTGGTTTCTTGAGATGGAGTCTATTCCTGGTGAAGGTGTTATAAACATTGTTGAAATGACGACAAAGGATTTAGAATGTTACATAGACTTAGTTGATAAAGTGGAAGCAGGTTTGAGAGGGCTGACCCTTATTTTGAAAGAAGTTCTACTGTGGGTCAAATACTATCCAACACCATTGCATGCTACAGAGAAATCTTTCATGAAAGGAAGGGTCAATCAATGTAGCAAACTTCATGGTTATCTTATTTTAAGAAGTTGCCATAGCCACCCCAGCCTTCAGCTACCACCACTGTGATCAGTCAACAGCCACCAACATCGAGGCAAGACCTTCCCCCAGCAAAAAGATTACAACTCACTGAAGGCTCAGATAACTGTTGGCAGTTTTAAGCAGTAATGTATTTTTAAATTATGGTATATACATTTTTTAGACATAATGCTATTGCACACTTAATAGACCGCAGTATGGTGTAAACATAGCTTTTATATGCATGGGGAAACCAAAAGAATTCGTGTGACTCACTTATTGTGATATTTGCTATATTGTGGTGATCTGGACCCACACTCGTAATATCTCCAAGGTGTGCCTGTGTGTCTTCCTTTGAATTCTCCTTTGATCATGTCTCATAGATTTTAACATTTTGTGCTCACACCGTTATTCATTAGAAATAATTTGTAATTTCTATTTTGACTTGGTCTAACCCAATAGATAGTTAAAAGAGTGAGTTTTGATATTCACGTCTATAGGGGATTTGGTGGTGGTGAGGTTTTTGTTTGTTTGGCTGTTCTTTGGTTGGCGATTTCTAGTTTTATTGCATTGTGGTCTGTGAAAGTATGTCTGCCTTTTGGGCTACAGCGAAATAGCCTCTGAGAATTCTGAAGAAATGGCTGTTGAGTATATCCTTGCTGCCGCCCTCATCCTTCTATTTAAAACCAGCTGCTGGACCTTTTGTGCACCAGGCATCTTTTGGGATTTAGAGACCTAGTGCATCTCTGGGGTCCAGGGACAGAGGTGCAGAGCCCAGGAGTGAGGCTCAGAAGAAACGTCAAGTCTGAGAACACTTGGCCTGTGGAAATCCAAGGACCTTTTGAGGGAGAGGCTGCACCTGCCCACAGGAGCAGTCTTTGGACTCATGGCTTCAGCACATGAAAAGCTGGGGTGGGGGTAAACAAGTACGCTGAATTCTCTCTTCCCTGGGAAAATGCCAGCCTTTGCAGCTGAGGAGACTAGAGGGCAGAGGGAGACCTCTGGGACCAGTCGCTTGCCGGTGGGTGCGCTGTGGACCCAGCAAGGCAAAGACTGCTGGGCCACCCATTACTCCTGAGACTGCCCCTCCCTAGACCCCCAACAGCTGAGCCTGTGCCCTGATGAGCCAACAAAGGAAAATACCAATATATCCCGGGGGACCTATGTCGTGCAGGACGGGGGATGGACATATAACAAACACAAAGAGACAGACAAAGAAAGACACTGACACACATAAAGACGGTATAAGA